>VZRS01003765.1:818415-1042491 GCA_013398055.1 Ifrita kowaldi | reverse complement strand
CCCGCCCCCCGCCCCGGAGTGTGTCCAGAACAAAATCAGCCACCGTGGGCCGTGGGTGCCCGGCTGTGTGCGGAGTAGGGCCGTGGGTACCCGGCTGTGTGCGGAGTAGGGCCATGCAGTACAGCTAGCTGTCCCCCCTCGATTGACTGCTTGGGGCTCCCACTGCGGGACTGCTCGCCCGGGGCCTCCTGGTAGCNGCAGTGGCCATACTCCTCCCCACGGCCCTGCCAGCCCAGTGCCGTCCACCGGGAGCCGCGGGCCACACGCCGCTCAACCTCGGCCTGGGTGGAGGTGGCAGCTGTCTGCAGCAAGAGACCGCCAGTTGATACCATTGATTGCCAGAACCCAAGTTTGAAGGGTTCCATGCAGTGCAGAATAAAATTGCATCTTCCCTGCTGCAAGGAGTGCACCACCTGCAGTGGATCTGACAACACCAGGGTGTGACACAGCACCACGAGGTTGCAGCAAGACAGTCATGCTGCAGATGTATCTACGGCGTTGGGGAAGATCTCTGTTTAGATATTAAGTATGTGTACAAGTGTTACCACGACTGCCACTGTGAAGGAAGACAAAGTGGTCTAAGCAAAGATAAAACACATCCAGGGTGGCAGGGAAGAAATGCAAGAGCAAGAAGTAAGGTAAAGGTTCACAGAGGCCTGTGATATGAACACGAGTACAGGGGTTGACCTGCTTAACACCAGCCAAAAGAGAGATAACACAGAACATCTTAAGTGTTGCAGACAGAGTGCAAGGATCAGGCCTTGAAATACCGTGTAAGAAACTGTACGTCTGGTAAAGTGAGACAGTCTGAACTTTTGTAATCTGAAGAAGAGTATGTATTGTCTGGGCAGAAGGGAAGAGTCCGTCTTGTTTTAATTTGACATTCTGAAACAGTGGATTAGCTTATGATCTGATCATGAACAGCAGAAAGAAAAAGTGGACCAGTTTTACTATAAGCTTCTGCCAGCTACAATAGGTCAGGTTTTGGAATCCTTAGATTTCTGGAGGTATCTATCTAGAAAAATGTTCTAAACAAATGATTTTTATTATTCTGAGTATGGGGTAAATGTGGGAATCAATTATTAGTTACAATTCCTTTAAAAGATGCTCTTCACTGGCCTCTTATTCTTTGCAGAGGATTTTACTAGTTTCCCCGTTGTGTTCCTAATTTTTCAAACTTCCAAGGGTCACTAGAAGGATGTTTTCTGGCACCCATTAATTATTTTTGCCTTGATTCATTAAGATCCACTTTGCTTCATGACTGCAGATGGGAGAAAATGACAGTTCCTAAGGCCTGTAGGGTGACAGCATGGATCTGACCCCGCAGGCATGTGAAAGAGCACTGCAAGGCTGCATCCTTGAAGTTCTGGGACCCAGACCCTGGAAGATGGTAAAAATGCCTTCAGTGGTCTATCTGTCAACCTAAAGACACAGAATGACTTTTAAAATTAACACTCCTGTTGGAATGGAGACTGCTGTTTGTACACAAGCAAAAGCATTGCTATAATTTAAATAGTGAACAATTAAATTTTTAAGGGAAATTGCAGCTCTTGTCTCATACAGTTTTTGGGGGGGGCTTTGTGTGATTGAAAATGCAGGCAGAAGCAGAATTAAGAAAGAATGTTCCATTTCTTCTGTCCAGACTGCTGTCTCTGGCATTTGCTATTGCTGAAGGCAAAAACAGCATGGATTTTGGAGGGGATTAGACAGACTGGCTGGTTGGAATGCCAGTCCTGGGCACTGGTCTAACAATGGGTATTTAGGGGAACTAAAAACCTCTCAAGTAGTGTTACCCAGCTAGTGAGACTAGACTTGTCCCACAGGTGAAATGCAGGGCAAGAGTTGATGTCTGTGTTCCCTCCTTGCTGGCATAATATCCGTCAGTGGAGGAAAAAGCCTCCAGGGGAAATTCCAGGACCTCCTTCTTGCTTTCCCTCTGCAGTAGCTGGGCATCTGGTTCCCTGCTCTCTTTACAAGTTTTCTTCCCTGAACTTGACTTTTTGATTCCACCATGAGCATCTCGCCTGCTGCTTTCTCTGTCAGTCAAGGAAGGAAAGGGACCCAAAAGAGGGAAAGTAGGCAATAGCAGCACATAACTTTAATGCTGTCCTCGCTGGCTTTACTGTCATGCCTATTGTGACTTCAGTCTCGAGGTCACTCCAGCTTTTTCACACCTTTTTCCCCACAGATCCCATCAGTATCCCAGTGTCTCCAGGAATAATTTCCTATGTCTAAACTTGGTAGGTGAAAATTATACAGTAAGGTTTGCTCTAGGAATGTTGCAAAGCAGTACCCCAGGAGACAAAAAGCAGAATGCACAAGTTGAAAACTGTGTTCCTTCTTCCATCAGGTACTTCTCAAGGGGTCTTAAGGACTGCATAAAGCTTTTGTATATCAAGTTTACAATGGGCTTTAATGCATGTAGATGTGTTTGATTAGTTCTAGGTTTGTTGAAAAGGATATTAATGCATGTAGATGTGTTTGATTAGTTCTAGGTTTGTTGAAAAGGATATTCTTGACCAATTGAAAGGCTAAGTTCTTGAGGCAGCATGTAAACAGGAGGGATTTTCAAGGCAACAGTGAGTGGAAAGCAGAAGACAGAAGGATAAAATATGGGTAAGAGGGCAGGATTATCAAGGTGCAAGCCATACACACATGTTTTTGCTAAGACAACTATAGTCTCCATCTGTCAGGAGACCTTTTGAACATTTCTGCCAAAAGCTGCTTAGGAGAATGCAATAAAAAAGTGAGCAGGTCTTTTTCTCAGTACTAGTAGCAGTTGGATGATTTGAGCCTTTACATCTTATGTCTGGGTAAAATTTCTGTGGTAAAGGTCATGCAGCACTGGAGAGAATCTACCCTGGAAGTTCCCTTTCCTCTAGGAAAAAAGTTCAGCTAGATCTTAGAAAGGAAATTTTAAAGTATGGAAACTGAGAGGAAAAAACACAATCATCAGAGGGTTTGTTCGGAAAGCAGAGTTTCCAGAGTGTAGGATCTCTTCCACATCAACTGACAAGCTCCATATTTTTTCTTTACTAGCATATTTTAAGCAAGAAGATTTCCTTCTGTTTCTTACAGGATGTCAAGGCAAATCCATTTTTGAAGTAAGATACCTGGATTAACAGACAGTGTTAAGTTCACGGTTGGACTCAATGATCTTAAAGGTATTTTCCAATCTAAATAATTCTATGATTTTATCAGTGCTAAATCTGATCTCCTGGAATAGCATAGACAAAGGTGAAAGAGACTGTGCAGGGGAGTTTTATTGCACTATTGCTTAGGTGTGATGAATGCTAATAGCATATGTAATTTACTGAGATCAGAAGAGAGTCCTGTGATTTGTGACATAATATCATACCATCCTGCAGCAGTGGGGTTTTCAGCCAGCTGATCTGAGGGAAGAAATTGGAAGAGAATCAATGCATACATCCTTTTTTACTCCCAAAGATGAAAATAATTTAATACAGTGTAGTTATACTGTTTTAGTAGCACACATTGCTAAATGACTCATGTAAAATTCCCAAAGGCATGGGGAGTCAGGAAAACAACAGGAAAAAAACATCCATAGTAATTGTAGACATGAATTAAAGGCCAAATAAATACAATGGATCACAAGAAGGACAAGCATCAAAGACTATGAATGGTGATGTTTTCCTATCATAGCCAGGACAAAGAAACATTGCTGTTCAGAAATGTAGCTTTAAGTGTGTTTCAAAAGTCAAAACAGTAGCATGAAAAGCAAGTTCCTTCACTGCTTAAAAGCTTTCTAGCATGTAAAGGAAAAGAATGAGCTAAAAATAAGACAGAGAAATTCAGGAAAGAAAGAAGCAAAACTTGCTATCTCATTAAGAATCAGAGAAGTAAGCCTGACAACTTTCATTTTAAAACTGGAAGGAAGCTGATTAGCAGCATGCCAGTCATGCTGGGCATCACAACGTGATTTGGTTTGAATTTATTGCAGTTCTGGGGGAAGGATAGAATGGTTTCTATCTGGCCAAAACTCTGACATCAGCAATAAATGTTGATATCTCAGCCAATCAGACAAATCTGCCTTCACAGACATTTCCAGTTTATGTTCATGTCACAGTTGATATCTAAGGCTGTTTTCCTTTCTTCAAGATACAAAACACCTGAGGAGGTGATGGAATCTCCATCATTAAATGTTTTTAGGAAGGTAGTCGAACATCTGCCTGGCGGAGTCACTGGTTGTCCTGACTCAGCCAGAGAGATGGAATAGGTGGCCGTTGGAGGCCTTCTGTGGTTCTGTAAGTGGACGTACATACAAATTATCAGAAGGAGGCACAAACCCTGAGAAGTTATACTTTCTCTTAAATGACTTTTCCCGTGAGAATCGAAGACCAAAAATCGCTCTCCTGCACTCATCTGATATCTGAAAGCCAGATGATTGTAGTTGTAAAAAAACGTAGGGCCTTTCTTGTGCAATATGATCTGTTAGCAAGGAGTTTCT
This sequence comes from Ifrita kowaldi, assembly GCA_013398055.1. Taxonomy (NCBI): domain Eukaryota; kingdom Metazoa; phylum Chordata; class Aves; order Passeriformes; family Cinclosomatidae; genus Ifrita; species Ifrita kowaldi. The sequence goes on along the minus strand of VZRS01003765.1, from coordinate 1,038,023 downwards.
CCGGACTGTTTTGGATCACATTTTTAGAACACAAAAGTAGTGGAAAGTAAGATTTTTGTGTGCTAATCACGTCTGGAAAATACTTCATGTTAATGAAAAGTCTTCAAAATATTTGCTTAAAAAAAACCCCAAACTACTTTTAGTATCTGAAAGTTGACTTTTTATTTAATTTTTTTCTTTAGTCTCATAGTTTTGACTAACTGTATGAAAATATACCTTTCGTCAAGAAACTTTTAAAAATCCATAAGAATTAAGAAATATAAATATGCAATGTTTTTCCATGTCTGAAGCACAGCATAATTGATAAAATAATGTTATAAATATAATATCTGCAAATGCAACATCTGTGTTTATCTTTCAACCATATAAAATTACATAAACAAGGATTCTGCTTTTTATGAAATCTATGAGTAATTCCTCCTCTGCTCTTTCAGTGCTTGTATGCTAAATGATAGAAAAGTCAGGTTTGACAGCCATGTAAAACTCCCATCTTCTATGTCGACAAGTGATGTAGAGTGAACAGAAATTTTAGAAGTTTTCTCAGGCACTGTATCATTTGTGCACCAACATCTATACCAACATTTCAGCTCTGTCTGAGTAAGACTGCTAGGAGTAATACGACCTCCATGTGTAATAGTGTATCTAAATATCCAGGGGCATTTGTAGCTGTGTTTTCTATTACGACTGTTTTCTTAAAGAAGCCGTTTGTAGTTTTTGGTGTTGAGACTGATCACAAGGAAATTTTCATTATGCAGAAATGGACTCAGAAATAGATTAAGTTTAATTTAGGTTGAGACCATTTGTTAATTTTGTATCAGTTTTTTCTGATTAAGAGTTGTGTAGTTTCTTCCAATAACATCAGGTGGAAGATGTCACATATTGTTTCCAATTGTCTGATATATCCTGGACCCTTAAATCAATTATTCATAGGAGTCACACATCACAGTACATCTCAGTATGGATATTTGATAGGTGGTACACTCCCTTCTCTTGCAAAGTGGATAAGATGCAAGACCAAGCGTCAGAAAGCTTGCCAATTTAGATATGTTTCTGTAGAGCCTGTGAAACTCACTGCAATATGGGCATGAATAATCCAGATTCTGCCAGGCAGGAACATGTGCTGTTGCTCCTACATAAAATGCATCTAAAGTGACATATCCAGCAATTATAGCACAAGGAAGCAAAAAGAAAATTAGGGCTCATCCTGTGAAGCTAGTAGGAGTTCAGGGACAGAAGAAAAGTGTATCTAGTATCCTCTTGCTGCCTGGACTAGGAAAGTAGGTGGTTGATTTCTTGTTTTGTTTTGTTTTTTGTTTTGTTTAGTTTTGTTTTGTTAGTTGCAGCAATAAATAAGTTATAATCCTTGGTGTTTAAACTGATGGGTCAGAGCTATTATTTTTTTAATTTTGAGAGAAATTTGCAATGTGATTAATTAGACGTATCAACGCATTCTACTGCTGACTAAGGGTGCAGCCCCAAAATTTCAACCTTTTTATCGCAAATATTGTCACACAACATGACAGTTGTCCTTCGAGCAAGCTCAAAATGATAATACAGGTGCTGTGAACTGCACCTTAGAAAATCAGGCTTCCTTTAATCTCAGTAGTTGAGAAGGCTGTGAACATTTGCCTTTCACTTTTTCATAGGAAAATGCCTGGCAGCAAATTGGCTTTATTGTTCCTACCTACATCCGGGAAGGAAGGAGCAGCAAACAGAAGATTTTCAGTCCCACCTTTCAGCTATAGGACAGGATGATTCATCATGGATCTCCTCAGTGCACATGCATACCAACCAACACATATGCACGTATAACTGATCATTATTTGTGCCTGTCATCTGAGTAGGGCATTCGTGTCATTTTATGGCAACAACAAAGTTGCTGTACTAAAAAAAGGCATGTCTTACTGTAAAAATGTTACAAAGCTATTAAATGAATGTCACTGTAAAATAAGCAGTTACAAGAACAATTAGTATTTGGAACTTTCTTCTGTTTACGTGATCTAAATTTGAAGCTAGCCATGCTTGAAGCAAATTACAAAGAATGGACTGAATAGCCCCCAGTGGTCCTTTCCAACCTAAATTATTCTGCAAGTCAGTGGTTTTATGAAATTTTAATTTCTTTCATTTTTACTTGGAACGTAGTAGACTGAATATATTATATGTAACATTTCTAGGAGAATATTTATTTTGTATATACTACTAGGAAACCTTTTTAATGAGATAAAAATAGGATTTGACAAATGCATGTGAGCTAATATATTTCAATATAAACTGAATAGGTGTTTAAATCCTACTTTCTTTGAAAAAATAGGGAATAGGGTTTTTTTTGAAAGGTTCATATCAAGGCAAATACATCAGGAATTTACTAAACTGAAAAACCCAACCAGAGAAGCCCTCAGTTAGGAGCAGAAAAAGAAAGTGCTATCCTTGGTGTTCAGTTGTCATTTTCATACTATCAGCAAGCCTCAGAATAACAGAATTATTTAATGTTTTTACATGCAGCAAAAGTGGTGAAACCTCCCCCTGTTCTGACTTTATCTGTTAAGCCACAAAGAAAAGGAGGGGGGACTCTGGGAGGAGGGAGAGCAAACCACAGCTTTAAAGTAAAGTTTTGGGGTCTAAGAAAAAGAATGGAAATTCAAAGATAAGGATGATAGTGTCTACCCATTACCCACCAATTTGTACATTGTTGTTGTGTGTTTCATATGAGAATAAGTATTTCAGTTCTCCATGACTTTGGAAACAGAATGCATTTTGGAAAAGGAGCGCCTCTCAATAACCTTTACAAGACAGGAAAATGAGCCTTGAATAGAGCCATGTAGTCTCTAGCAGTATTTGTTACGGGTGTAGGGGGTGGGTTTGATTTGTTGGTTGGTTTTAAACAAGCATAGGTTTAGATGACAAGCAAAAATCAGTGTCTGGTGCAAAGTTACCATAGTCCCCCTCAAATCATGATGGAAGTGAGTTTTGGTGTTTGTCTCACCGTCCTTGTTTAAGTTGCCAGCTGCCTGAAGCAGAAACTATGTTACAAAGGGCAATTTATTCATGCAACTTTCTGCAGAAAAGAACTCCCTAGGCGTAATGCAGCTGTGGCTCATGGTAGGGTCACCAGCCTCTTAAGAGACAGAACTGCACTCTGGTTTGTTTTCTTTAACACAGCTTTCTAAAGTAAAGCAATTTTGGGAACTTATAGTTCATCAGCTGTGTCATATTGTAAGTCAGATCTCAGAGGGATCTTGTGATAGCCTTGAAGATGTAAGAACTAGCTGAAGTCAGTACAGAAGTGGATTGAGACAGTATCCACCATAAAAAGTGACACAGAAAATAAACTCCTGACATTTGTGAGTCCTTCTAGAGAGAAAGTCTTAAAAGAAGCAGAAAATGCTGATAGCTTGAGTTTTGGAAAACAATGCAAAATGTACAGGCTGTGGGAACAGAGCAATATGGTGAGGTGCACCATAGGAAACATCATGGTTAAATGCAGGACAGAAGAATTGCTGCTACAGCAAAACATTTTCTTGGAAGCTGATGAGAGGAAGTGCTATTAAAACAGTGTGACATGTTCTGAAACTGTGGCTATTCTTGTATGAGACTGAACTGAATTACTGACAAGGGCCTGGACTGTGGGAAGAACATTTCCCGCCTCAGATCGAGCTGCACCACCTGAGGACTACAATCTGTGGTTTTTCTGGAAGGCCAGGAAGTAGAAAATGGTGGTTCAAGGAGGGCCAGTATCTCTGCAAGGGTGCCTTCTCACAGTGCTCACTCAGCACAGGTGGCTTAATATATTCACAACTAAATTGTCACACAGAGAAACTCCAGTCTGGGTGAGCCTGTGGTATGCCCTGCTCAAATTTTGTGCCCTAGCGTGGCCACAACTGTCTCTCAAAATCGAAAGCAAATGGGAAAAGTTGGAGAGCAAAGCTGTGGCTCATACAGGTCACAGGAAAATTGAGGTACAGGGGCAAGTGTGGTACATTCGCCTGTGAAAAAAATTGTAAGCAGTTGTCCTTGGAGACCATTTCTTCTTTGAGCAGGGAGAGACAGAGGGAGGTCTGAATGAACAGTGTGAATGGTGTTTCATGTACTGCTATACAGTTTTACACTCAGGAGAGCTGGGGGGATATGGGGCCTATTGAATTCACCTTCAAATATCTCAGTTTCAAATTACTGGAAGTTTCCCCTGTGTATTTTTTCTCAGTGTGTGTGCACATGTGTGGTTCCTAATGGTTTACAAAATGTTGCAGGGAATGCTAGAATAGCATTTTGGTGATGGACTAGGGAGCTGAAAAAAACCTTATTCAAAAGAAAAGTCAAGGAACTTATAGCCTACAGATAGTCTTTTCTGTGAGCTGGGAGTACTCCTTTATTTTAAGCTGGAGAGTATCATGTATTCTGAATTTTTGAAATAGCATTTCAGTTCTCTGTTTTCACACAATGCAACTGTAATTTGCTTCCGCTACTTGTCGTGGAAACCTGGACAGTCTGAATAGATGCCTCATCTATGTATCAGAGTCCCATACATTTATGTAAAAGCTAAAATGGGAATAAAGTAATTCCACTCAGCCTGGTGACCTTGCTTTCCACAAAGTGCTAATTTCATATTATATGGCCACTCCATGGAATCTTAGTGAGCCTTGGCAAGAAGGGAAGGCAATTTTTGGCGGTAGACTGCTCTCGAACTCCCTTTCAATAAGAGTATTAATTCTGAAGCCTCAGTATTTCTTGAAGAGTTAACTCTTCTTCCATGAAGACAGGAAGATATTAATTTTGTTGCCCTGGCTCTCTCTTTCAAAGGACATCTTGTTAGGCCAGCTTAAGCTGGTGATGAGGCCAGTGTGCTTATAGAAAAAGAAAAAACTTTTCTTTCACGATTTCCAAGTAAGATGAAAGATACCTCTATAGTAGCTTTGCTGCAGGGGTATCTTCACAGAAATATATGTGATCCATGGCTCTCAATTTTTGTTGGCTTATATCCTGTGATTAGATGTATGAGTGGGATCCAAGCCCCAGCTATTTTTATCTTTGAACAGGCATTGCAAAAAGCGGCCCATTCTGGAGAGCTGTATGATGAGAGGTAGGTAAAAGGCCTAGGTCAACCAGTGCCTCCCTCTGTGCTCAGTACTGTTGCAGTGCTGCTTCTCTTTGCGGCTTCATTCTCCATGAAAACCGCTGTTGACTTGAGCACCTTGACCTTGATTCGGTGCTGCTGTGTGGCAGGGCAGGGAAGCATGTTTGGCAGGGCAGGGAACCTCAGGGTTGTTGCTAGGACTGGACAGTCAGGCTTAGGATCAAGCTCAGGACTTCCAGAATGAAAAGCCCGAAACTCAGTGCTTTCCCTGCAGTCAGATTCCAGCTAGTGGCAGTTACTTCTGTTCCATAATGCATCAAGAAATACACAGATCCAATGGAGAAGAGTAGTGCAATACTGAGCAACCTGCTAGGATTCTGCAGAGCCTGGTCTTTGGCCAGTGAGTTCACATTTTGCATATAAACTTTATCCTGCACCTGGTCTATAGCAGTAGAGTAAGTATGCAAATTTCTTCTTCCGATATGTGCTCACGGAACTTAGACCTCAGTTAGCAGGTCTACAGCTTTGCCAATTCAGCAGTCCTGGTGTCTCACCAGTCTTTATTTTTTCTGTAATCTGAGCAGAAAGCTTAAATTTCTGTGCTTGCAGTCCGTCATGTCCAAATCACCTGGCTACAGCTTATGTCCTGGAGCCCTCTCATCTGCAGAAGAGGTGAACAAGATCCTGGTGGGGTACTGTGATAGATCACTGATTTAGTCCAGTAGGACTGTTTTTAATGCATAAGAAAGAAAAAAGTACATTCCCTGACTTTCATGCTCCAATACCATTTTTAATTCATTGATCTAAACCCTTAAGAGGCACGTGCAACCCTCTGTCATGCCAGAAAATTGCTGGCTGATTCTTTATTTACATATGTCCACTACCTTGCATGATGATTCTGGATGGAATACGTTCCACTGAGCATTCCTTATAATTTCAGGACCTACTTTACCTGCGTGAAAATTTATTTTACTCAATAGAAAACTATTGTCATATCTTGTCCTACAAAGGAACCAAACCACAAAGTTCCATGTCCTTGTGTTGAGTCCCGTTGAAGCCTACTTGTAGATCCTCGCCTTAGGTGAACCAGCACATATTTATTTAAGCCATTAGTTTATTTATGAGTTTGAGTTTATTGACAGTAAAACAATGCAGACAGGTCTTTTTAAGGTATTCACTTTCTGGAATGTTATGAATTAAAGTGTTAAATATTCTTGGCATAATTGTTCACCTAGTCATTGGATTTTATTATTAAGTTACCACACAGATTTATTAAATAATCACAAATTCATGTAAACATATTCTGTATCTACAAATAAAAGTACTCTCCACTATAGGAGGTAAGAAAATAGATACTTAGTTATAAGCACTACATAGCACAGAAATAGTATCCTAAACACTTCGATCCATTTTTATACTACTATGTAGGAAAATGAAGTCTTCAGCAAATCTTTTTTGCATTGAGAGTTATTCCTATAAGGAATTATTCCCCAAATCTCCCTGCTAAGTCCTAACACTGTTTCTTGTAGGATTCACTCTATATACTTGAGTGCTAAAATTTACAGTGCATTTTCTCATTTGTTTATAAGCCATGCTCAAATAAGCAATTAACTAAAATAGTTGCTCTTGTAAATGGAGTGTAACAATAGTTAATGATTTATATTTTTCTGATTCCAGTGTGCAAGAATGTGAAAATGAATGACTAATTTGTTGTTGATATGAGAAGGAATTTTAATCTTTTATGAGAATGTCTTGGCTGTTGGTATGCTTATCTCTGAGAAAGAAAGCTGGAATTCTTCAGTGGGCAGTCTGTGAATATTATAGAGGCAGTGTTGAAAGTAAAAATAATTGAACAAGGATCTAGTAACAATTTCCTCTTCTGTATCTAAGATCTTTATCGAGAGCTTTCTAAGCAAATTGTTAGTCCATATGAAACAGAGTATTATTTCTGACCTAAACCATTCATTTATTAATTGAACATTAATTGCTTCTCTCGTAGGACACAAAAGTCCGTTGTTGCAAACAAGCTAAAAGAGCAATTTGGCTCATTTTTAATAAACATTCTCAAAAAGGTGATTTAATGACCAATATAAGCATCATTGCTACTTTAATTGGGTTTTCAAAGGAGTTGGTTGTCTTTTTGTATTCTGGGGCCATTTCCCTGTGTCCTACTGTTAGGTTCATGCTTCCATTTAAAGTTTAAAACCAGTGTGATTGAAAATCAGACCTGGTGATTGCAGGGGCAGGTCAGTGCTCTGCCCTCACCACCAACGTTGCCTGGTGCAATGCCCTAAGCATATTTTTATGCAGCCTCCCTTGTCATCAGTGTAGCTGGTAGGCAGAATAAAGAATGAAGCCCTGGTCAGCTCTAGCAGTCTCAGCTCTGTTTGTCAGGTGTGTAGTCCAGAAACACTTTTCCGAGAAATAATTAAAAGCTATTGATACTGGATCTAATACCTATCTCACATCACAGCATACAGAGGATAATTAATTTAAAGCATTGCCCTTCAAAGTCTTTTGGTCCTACTGTTGATGATATAGTGGTCAGTAAAGAAATGCAGGGAATAGCAAACCCTATTCACAGATGAAAGATGAAAAAAGAAAGATGACATGACTTGCCCCTTATATATGCATACTCACCCACGCCACCTAAATCATTTTCACTCTCTTGCCATTTTCATGATCTTCTCCTGTAAAAGCCACTCTTTTGTCCAGATAAGGACTGAAATGACTAAATGTGCTGCTAAACCCACGGACAGTCTAAGAAAAGTGGACATCGTTGTCTTAGGCAGGAACAGTGACTTAAGACCTGTTTCTCAGCATCTTTCTGTGGTGTGTGCTCTAGTTGCTGTCTCCCTGCTCTTCTCTTTCACCTCACTGATTACCACATCCTCAAGACATTTTACCTTACAATTCCTGCTCCAAGAAGCGGACGCCTTTTTTTGTGCTTACATAGCACCTAGGATTATGAAGCTTCTGTCCACTCAAACCTTGTTAATGATATTGTAGCATGAATAAGTGATGAGTGCTATATTAGCTAGCCACTGCACTAACTCCAGTAGCTGAGGCAGATTTCCATTCTTTTCATATATTTGCATACCTCATATAGTGACAAAATCCAGATCTGTAGACCCCCAGATAGAGTGACTCATGAAAAGTAATTTCTTGGTTCTTCTCCTAACAGTTATCTTATTTTGTTCAAGGTGCAGCAAGACCAGGAATAGAGAGGAGTATGATGGACCCACCACTGGCCAAGGCCAAGCCAATCAGAGGAGGTTGTAATGCCTCTGTGATATCATACTTAAGAATTAAAAAATAAGTTACCATGCAGGTAACTTGGGGCTTGGGGGAGAGCAGAGTGACAATATGTGAGAGGAACAGGAGGTTCTCCAGGCACTGGAGCCGAGGTTCCCCCACAGGCCATGGTGCAGCCCATGGTGAGGCAGCTGTGCCCCTGAGCCCATGGAGATCCCTGCAGAGATCCACCTGCAGCCCATGGAGGAGACCCACGCTGGAGCAGGTGGATGCCTGAGAGGAGGCTGGGACCCTGTGCGAGGCCTGTGCTGGAACAGACTCCTGGCAGGACCAGTGGATAGAGGAGCCCATGCAGCAGCAGGTTTGCTGATAGGGATTGTGTGGCCCTGTGGGGCATGAACACTGGAGCAGGCAGTGCTTGAAGGACCGCACCCTCATGAAGACCTGCAGCCCATGGGAATGACTCACACTGGAGAAGTTTATGGAGAACTGTCTCCTGTGGAGGGACCCTACGCAGGAGCAGGGGAAGGACTCCTCTCCCTGAGAAGCATCAGAAACAACCTGCGATAAACTGATTGTAACCCCTATTCTCTGCCTCCCTGCACCACTGGAGGGGAGGAGGTGGATCCCAGAAAGGAGGAAGGTGCCGGGGAAAGGTGTTTTTAAGATTTATTCTCATTATTCTGCTGCTGATTTGATTGGTAATAAATTCAGTTGATTTCCTGAAGTCGAGCCTGTTTTGCCTATGACAGTAATGTGTTTGTGATCTCTCCCTGTTCTTATCTCATGAGCCTTTTGTTGTATTTTCTCTTCTGTGTCCAGTTGTGAAGAGGAGTGATAGAGTGGCACCTGGCGTCCAGCGAGGTTCAATCTGTCACACATGATCTTGTCAGCTTTCTATGACCAACTTTGTTTTCTCTTTGGAAAACAATACAACTGGAAATTAAAACCATTTTAGTAAGAAAACTACCAAATTTTAACATTTGCAGTGACATAGATTTTTATTCTTCCCTTCCTTCTTTTTTTGGAGGAAAGTCTGTTCTTCCTTTTTTCTTGCAGATTAACATGACTACTTCTATAATTGTTCACCTTTAAATTTAGTGTTTCCCTTTACTGATTTAATAGAATTTTACTTCTTTTACAGAAATATAGAAAAATGTTCTGTACCTTTTTCAAACAATGCACTTTCAATTATGTTAGATTGTAGTGAAAGTGGGGATGGAAGTGCTGCATTACTTTTGTAGTTGATGCTCTTCATACCAGAATTGTTGCATATAGCTATTCTCAAGTGCATTGAGTAATAGCATTGTAAGTGGTTCTTCCACTCTTATATGAAGGGTAGCATTTACCTCACTGTAGACATCCCCACTAAACACTTTTCTTGATATGTCACATTAATTTAGATGCACTTCTGACAAGTCACGTACCTTTGTGCTAACAATAGGCAACTTTCTCTTTTTGCTTTCAGGCGTCTTATTCCAACAACTTTCTAGATTGGTGCAAAAAAGCCCTGAACAGTCCAGTTGTTCTTTCTTTTTTCATGCACCGGAAAATGCATCAGAACATGTAGAGTATACATGCTTTTTATGCTTATAAACTAACGTACAACTAACTAGCAATGTATATGGACATTGCTGCTGCCCTGTTGATTTTACACTGCAGAGGAGATGCTATTATTGGCTTCAGACTCAAATGTCATCTGGTTTGGAGTCTTCCAGATCATGTCTTCATCTCTGTAAATTCTAGTTTTCATAAGTCTGTTTATATGCACTGTAAACTGAAATATTCAGTCTGAAATAGTTTCAGACATAAAATGCTAATCAAAACATTTTATGGTTGAGTTATGCCTGCTTCCACTCTTTTAAAAACTCTGCTAGTGAAGTCACATCACTGTATTTTAGATTAGATGCCTAGCATTTCCTTGTTTGTGCACTTCATTTATCTAGACAAGCTACCATATTCAGCTGAGCAGGGCTTAGGACTCCAAAAGGTATGTTATTTTTGGAAAATAACTAGAATAAAATAATGCCTTTTTTATTCTTCCCAAGACAGGCTTATCATTGGGGAATTTGTTAGTTTAAATCAGTTGCCCCCTTCAATTTGCTAGCTACCTTTGAAGATCATGCAATTTCTTCAAATTCCAGGATAAATGCCATTATAAGATGGTACAGACTGGTGGTTGGTGATCTTTTGCATGTCTCAGTGAGCAAAATAGGTGACAGGAAACAGTTCTGCCTGCTTAGACATTCATCCAAGTCCTGCAATAAGGACTGGAAGGACACCCATTGACTTCACTGGGAACTGGATGAGTCTCTAAGCGTCAACAAAATCAAAGAATTCTCACAGTGAACCGGCCTATCTGGCACGCATTAAAATAAACGATTGTAAATTTTGAAAATGACTCTTCTTGCAGCATAGGCCAATTGGTCAGCTGCAAATTTGGCACAGCTGTGCAGCATGTGTCCTGGGCAGTCCACAAGAACATGATGTTCTTTTTCGCTCCTGAGAGCTTTGGAGAATGAAAGAAAGGACTCAACCCATTGCTGAGGACTAAATGCTGAAATAATGGAGCTAAATAAAGAAATCAACAAAAGGCTTACAAAGGTAACATTTCTTTTGGAAGAAGATAAATTAACAAAACACCCAAAAGACGAAACATTTTTAAGACAAGTGTACTGCTTAATTGGGTGTTCTGGAAAGAAAAGAACAAAATTCAGAGAATTCTCTGGCAGAAGCTAAAGGAATTTGACCTTTATATCAATGCACTGTAGAAATCAGGCAGAATTCCTGAAAAAAAAATACTAAGCATGTAATTTTTATCCTTTAACCATCTGCAAGGGGAGTGAAACTCATCCAAAGAGGAGAAGCTACTGATCCCTAGGCATCCAAACTGCTGTGAAGAAATGCTGCTGCTCTGTCTTCAAATAGAAGGACTATTTTGCAGCACAGACTCCTAGATGATGCTTAAAGCCTTGTGCAGTAGGTATGAACTCCAGAAACAGCAGATAGATAGATTTTCAACTGCACATAAAGACAGAAGAGCAAAAAATTACAGTCTAATATTGTGGTGCATGTAATGTGCAAATAAAGCACAGCACATGCATACTTAGGCTTGAAAGCAGCCACTGAAAAACTGGTTTTGATTGCCCTGATTCCCCACAAAGGAAGCTTCTCATGCTTAGAAAGCTGGACCAATGTCTTTAATGGAAAAGGAGCTTCACCACAATAAAAGAAATGGGAGGCTCAGTATCTGTACCACGCTGTTAAACAGTAATCCCAAGAGACCTTAAGTCTAGCGTTCTTACGGCTCAGCATTCTGCAATTGCATAGGAAAAGATACTTTGGACTTCCTTATTTCATGTCTTTAGGGGAAGTCCGTGCTGGTAAAACAAGGTATCGCAGAATATAAATTAGTAACTAAATATCCCTGTGACCTAGATAGCTGCTTCTCTCCAAGAAAAATGAATTCCTGAAGCGTCTCTTTGCACTTGTTAAAAGGACTTGAGAATTCGTTTTTTTAAAAAAAGTATTAAAAAGTCACTGTTTAATAAAAATGCAATTTTAAATTAGCATTTTAATTCTGGGGGCTTTACAACTCCAAAGTTTCATCTGTGTTTTGTTTTGCTTTTTACTTCCAGCTGTTGCATGTGATCTGGAGTTCTCCTGCTCCACTTCCCTGCTGGCTCTGAATGATTTGTGACCTCATTCCACAAAGACCCAGTGCGACAAGAGCAGAAGAATACATTAAAAGACTTTTTTTAAGGGTAATTTTAAAACTCTCATTTTCACCAATTCAACTTTTTTTTTTTTTTCAGTGACAGAATCTGACCACTGGTAGTTCAGTTTGACTCATCGATGCTAATGGTCCATTTCCACTTCTGTTTCTATGGAAATGGATGCCAGCCTGAAGAGCGGGGAATGATTTAAAAAATATACTTTATAGAAGCTGTCACCTATCTGGTGTCCTTTATCACCAAAATTGGACTTAGAAAGGTTTCTGGTAGCAAAACAAAAGCACTGCTAAATAGTTTCTAGTACTGCTAGTTGAGGACAGAATATACCAAAATACATTTTTCAAGTATATACAGAAGAAAATCCCAGGTCCACTGGCTTCTTGATCCTGATTTGTTGTTGTCTTGCATTGAATGCAATAATTCACCAGGTCAGAAAGAATGCATCAAATGCTATGCAAGTAGGATGGGTGAATAAAGCATTATCAAAGTGGGACAAGGTTGCTTCAGTGTTCTTGAAGAACAATGAAGATGTGAAGGAAAGAAGGGAGAAAAACTGGCAAATTTCAAATGTCTGCTCTTAGAGGGAGCAGAGACATTGTTGGGCACCTTGGCTCTCCGTAGAGGTTTTGCAAGTAAGATCTAATCCAACATTTCTCTTTGAAAGCTGTCGGTTTGCAGGAACATTTCCTTAGGTTCGATAGGTGGGTGTTGTGTTGAGGGTTTTTTTCTGATTCATGGGTAAAATTCTGGTCGGTTCAATAAATAGCAGTATTTACAACTGAGAGCAAAATTGTTTCAAAACATATTGGGAAAAAATAAAACCCTTTTCTTTTTTGCAGCAAAAGACTGAAAGACTTTGTTGGAAATATCCTATCCATGTCTCTGTTCTGTATATACATGTGCACACATGATTTTGGTTACGTGTAAAACAGCGAGGAAGGATAACATGGAATGAGTACTTATACAGAGCAATACGACAAATACAAGTCACTTCCACTTTTTTAATTAACTTCTCTGGCACAATGTGTGAAGGCAGAACACATGTCCTGGCATGTATGCTATTTCAGCAGATGTTGGAAAATTGCCACACGCTTGTTTTCATGACTCTTTGATGGGTTCTTCCATTGGCTATCACCTGTGTTTAGGTTATTTGAGTCAGATGTAATCTAACATGCAGCACATGTATTTTAATGTCTGTAGCTGAGCATGCTGTAGCGTCTCAACAGTGTAGCTCCTGATAGATTTAACATACTAAGCATTTTGTATAGTGCATGACCCATGGATTCCATATGTCTTCTCATCATCTGAGGTCTTGCCCTTCATGCCTCCCTCATTGTGTACTTTGTCCATCCACTCCATTGATCAAGTGGCAATGTGCTTCATTGAAAACAGTGCTGACCAGTTTGCACCTGGTTTGTGCAGATGACTTAACAGTGATCTTAACACAAAGAAATCTTTTTGACAATTTGTCACAACAACTTTCTCTGAATAGGACCTTTGTCCTGGGACAGTTCCCACCTGGAGGAATGATGTACCATTATGTGGCAAGTTTGGATTTTCAGATTCACTGGACAGACTAGAGAGAAAAATTTTTCCTTGTTGAATTTTTTAATGCTTTCTGAAGTGGAGTAAGGAAAAGAAACTTGGTGGGGTTTTTCTTGCCAAAATGCTACGGGGGTAGTAGGTCCTGTCATAAGGTACAGACCCTGAAGTGTTCTCACTTCTCTCAGTGAACTGCTAAGATGTACTACAAGAACCCCTAATCATAGTACCACGGAGAAAACTGAAGTCACAGGGCATGAAAATTAGCATATATCAGATCAATCAAATTTAGCAAAGGATTCAGCTGAAAACCAACAGTGTACTCACATTTTGTTTAAAAATTGTATTAGTTGAAAAAACGATTTTCTGTTGAAATGAAGTTTGCACAAAAAAAACCCCTCTCAACCAGTCATATCTGAAAGGCCAATACTCTGCTGATGGCAAAGTATTTGGTTGTTACTTTTGTACAGATGGCTGCATAACATTCACAGAAGGAATGATTCTAGAAGCCAGTTTTTCAAATGTCATCTTCTACATATGTAAGTGCAAATGGGTCCCTGCATATCACTTGTGCATGCAAATGATAGACCTAGCATTTGCACATCAAGCACAGATCATCTTTGGGCATTATACTACAGATGGACAGTTACAGTGTGAATCACATTTATTCAAAGAAAGGCAAGCCAAAAATCCCTTTAGGAAGGTGTTCCCTTGGTTTCTCTACTCCCAGCAACATACAGTTGCTGAGGTAAGCAGTTACTCCTACACAATTTTGTGAAGAGAATTTTTTCATGCTCTGAGTATGCTCTTATTTACCCTATTTTCCAAAGGTCTGATACTGTTTTGTGAGGCTGTGCACTGCAGAAAGGAAGCAAGTTTTAAAAATTAATATTGGCTTGGACTGTCAATAGTTACACACTTACCTCTGCACAAAAATTGGCAGAAAGAAAACATGCTGGACCAATATTAGGAGACTGGATTATTTAAAAATATTTTGTGATATCCTCATCTTTAATCTGTTATGTCATTAATGATTCCTCTTTGGCTGAGGAACTAAGGCACATTATTTATGCTTCTGATTAAATTTAGCCATGTGAAAGAGGTTTTTTTCAGTCTATTTATTTGTGAGAATAGAGTTTTACCAGAAGAGCTAAGACTAAGAAATTTTGGGTCAGGCTCTCATCAAATCTAAGCTGATTCCGTTGGCTTCTATGCCAATTATTTAGTCATAGACTGAAAATAAACAGCCTCATTGAGACTCACAGTAATTTGGAATAGTGTTAAACTGCTAATAGTATGCTATGTATAGATGTGCTAGCACAAATGTGATAGCTGGACATGCATCATATATCATATTGAAAGTTTTGTCACTGCTTCACTGAATGCTAGAGAAGTAGTGAGGTTTCACTCTTACTGGGAGTAGGAGCAGTTCTTCAAATAATATCACTTTAAATGTGCAACATGCAATAAATTACCTTTTGTCTGAAGGATTTAACTGGTATTTATGTTTCAAAGGAAAACATCACAAAATGTTTCCTTGTTTAAACACAGTTCTTTCCCTGCCTTCTTTCTGAAGGAAAGGGAGGCAGAAAATATAAGTTTCAGTTTTTGTAGATATTTATTGTTAGCTTTGCTTCAGCATTCTTGGTATTTTTTAAGGAACTCAGTTAACTCTGCCTTATTAGTTCATTTTTCAGGTATTTGACGTCAATAATGTTAACACAGGTGAAATAAATTTCACGGAAAGTATTGTATTTCCAAAAAACAAACAGCTTAGCAAGTTCTTTGTTGGTCTGGTCGTACGACAAGGGGGGCTTATCATGACGTGCTTGGTCCTATTATTAGAGGTAAACCTTTTCGTATGTGGTGAGCTACTTGACTGTCACAGTACTGCATTTTGGATAGTGAGCCATAAACATATTTGTGGGCTTACAGATGTGTAAAAAATCAAGGACTTACATAATCACCCATGAAGAAGAAGAATTGAGAGCAACTTTTGTTTGGATTCTGTAAGGAGCACAGCTCAGATGAGTGTTAGCTTTCTGACTAAAGGCAACGCAATTTTAAACTGGTTTTAGATCTTTGCATTTGTGTAGCTAACTTAAGAAGGCTTCAAAAAAGGCTTTCAGAAGTCATAGTGCTTTTTTTTTTTTTTTGCATAATGATGAACTTATAGCACTTAAGCAATGCAAGGTGCAGAAGACATTGGAGGAAATCCACAGCTTTTGAGTCCAGGGAAAAGAACCAGAAGACCTAAAATAGTGGACAGTGAGTGAAGTTTTTTCCTAGAGGTGGTAACACACCAACAACAAAGCAAGATGTCAAGCTGGATGTAGCAATAGCTACATAAAATTAATGTTTTCTTCCTCTTCTCTCCACAAATAGATTCATAAAAAAGAACCTTGTGACTTCTTCCCCTTAGTGCTTAAACTGATTTTTCTGTCTGTCAATTTCTGTAGCCACCTGTAAGGTGAATATGACTAAAACTTTGCTAAGAAAAGTGAAAAGAAATGGAGAAACTGGGTCACATCTTCAATAATGAGTAATTTTGAATGGGAAAGGACTGGACCAAAGAGGTATGGCAGGAAAATTAGTGTGAAGACATGAGATTCATATTTCACTACATAGTTATCTCCAAAGACAGGAATTTGTAGTGGAGTCCGTCATGTAACTCAGTTCTTAGACAGCATCTGAGAAGAGCATTTCTTCCTGCTATTCTCCCTCAAATGCCACCATGCATTTTATTGAACATGAAAACCAGACATCTGTCATAAACAATGAAAGCATGTTTCTTCTATATTGAAGCAAAATATTGGACTTTGTAATCTCTTGAGGTCCCTTTCCTATCTCCTTTTCATTGATCATATTATTGAAGGCAACTTCCCTGTGATCATACAGTTTTCTTTGATGAAAAAGCAAAAATACAATTAATTAAAACTAAAGTACTATCTAATATTCCTTCAGAAATTCATTAGCCAGAAAGTAAAATGCAGGTGGACAGAAAACAGTTCCTGTCTCTTCTTGGATCAATGTCACTCTATTGCCAACAAGTTCATTCCTTGATGTGGATATGCACTTTCTTCTTTCCTGAGTGCAAATTCTAGCTCAGGATTTGTATTCCCTTGCCAGTAATAGGTGTCTGATGGATTGATATTTGATATGTTTGCAGCTAAGTAAATTCAAGACCAGTTTTTACTAATAACAAGGAACTGTGCAGCAGATATGAATTCCATGCTAGGCATATAATTTTCAAGACAGGAGACTCATTTCGCTTCGTTTAGTGTACCTTTTACTTATGAATTATAGGCATCCTCCTGTCAAGTATCTACAAAAAATGGAACTGTATCCAAGAACTGACAGCTATTCAGAATGGACGACAAACTAACATGAATTCACTTTGAAGTCACCAAATGCCAGGAGAAGTTATCATAAATCCTGCCAAATTTTCTGGGTGCTTAATACTTGTGATAAACAAAAACCAGACAGAATTCTGCAGGCAGACATGAGCTTAAAAAGCAAAATGTATTCCTCTTCTTTATAGTGCTGTTGCTCCATATAGTGGTTATAGGGACACTGAAGTCTCCGTTGCATTTCAGTAGTCTTTCCACATACTGTGTGCCAAGTTTCTAACAGGGAGTTCTTGAAATGGCAGGTATCCTAGATCAATAGTTAACCATCCAGATTTCTTTAACTCAAGTTCTTTGCCTCACAGGTGGTTATTAATGGCTTGAGGACAGTTTCAGAATGAAACATTTGTAGTTAGATAAGGAAGAATTATATTTTGAGATAAATAGCCCCAGAAAAATGGTAGGTATGTGTCTATAGATTGTTATTTTAAATATCACTGCTCTTCAAATATGATAAAGAAGATAATGCTGTGGCCTGAGAATTTGAGCTAAGCAAAAAGAGTAGCAGTTATATTTTCTTCATTGGATAAGGAATTTTACCATTGTACTGCTTTGACTCTATACTGAGAAATAAATGCAGATATGGAAATTTTACAGTTGTCTCAGGGAAAAACTCAGGCATAGAAATGTGGCAGAAGAGAGATTGTTGATAATTTTTTTCTTACTTTTATATTTCCAATAGGTCTAGAAAGGTCAAGAAAAATGGCATGTTTTGTCCTTGAATGGGTAGGTGGATTTCTGCATGCGGGTGAGAGAGGCAAAGGCCGGAATGTTTAGGTTCTTAACTGGGATTGGGCTCACTCCATACTACAGGTGGCCACAAATGCCACTTCTTAATTTGCTTAGCACTCACTTTTACTACCTGGCTTTTGTGACTTGTATCTCTCTTATTCAGACCCCAGTTTGAGCAACTGCTTGATCCTTTCTAAGCTCATATACATTTTTCTGCATTGTGCCTCTAACTGCAAAGCGAACAGTTCTCTCTTGTACTTGACGCCGTATCCTTTTCCAGAGGGTAACACCACACATTCAGTGGCATGACTTCATAGCCTCTATAGTCAGTCCAAAACAGCAGTCCCCTTCATGTTTTTCTGTACTCCTGGAGCTCTTTGGAACTTGTTCCTGGGAGTGGAATGCAGACTAATAAAATTCCAGAGTACATGAGGTTTATAAATAAATTAAAGTACTCTCATCTGAAACACTTAGAAGGGTATTTGTGAACACTAACTGTAGGCATGCATAGATATATACTCTTTCTTATCATCTCTTGTTGACTTTAAACAGTTCATCCACCCACTGGTATACACGTGTAAAACATTTTCTCTGCTCACAGCATGCATTGCTCTGCATTTTAGTAAACACCATTTGGAATCCCATTGGCAGACGCTCCTAGAGACACATAAGCAATAAAATTCCTACAGTATACTTCAACTTCTCCAAAGAATTTTACAAACTTTCAGGTAAGGAGTCATATGTAACTTTCCCTGTCCTATGTCCAGTTTTAAGAGTACTTCACTAAAGAGAACTAAAAGAAATTCACTTATCCAATCCCAGTCAAGAGGGCACAATTAAATCTATGCAGATCTTTCAACCAAGGAATGGGAATTGTCATTTAGGGAGTGCTATATACCACACCTTCTAATTGTTACCCCACAGCTACTTCAGTCTTATAAGCTAGTTTATGGCTTTGGAAATGAGAAAATAAGTAGAGGTCAAACTGCAGATACAATAATCACTGAGTGACAAACAGATGCTTTTAATCTACTAATGTTGGACAAAGGGACAGCCTCTCTTCCTCTCGTAGAAGACTTTTTTGGTGCCAAATTTGTGCCAAGGCTGGGTTTTGTGTTTGGTTTCATTTTGCCTGTCCTGGGTCAGAAATGTCAAATGGTCAGTGTACTCAACTTGATTTGACTTTCTAAATATGATCATGATTTCTATTGTATCAGATCTTTGTGATCCTGATGCAGAGCAATAGGTAAGGTGGAATGAAGCCTCTGGACCTGGGTGACTGGTGAACTGTACATGCGCCCCACTGTGTAGGTTGCATGCCAGGCAGGTTCCAGGGCATAGTGGAGAATGTAAATCCCATGAATGTGCACTCAGGATTTGTGCATAGAGAGCTGGATCTTTATAAGGAGTAGATGTTGCCTCTAACCTGAATTGTTCAACACGTCTTACCCCGTCTTCAAAGGTAAGGATGTTTTTCAGCCACAATGGAAGGACTCAAAATCTCAGCTCCCATTGCAGAGCACTGTACATCTCAGTCCACTGCTGGCTGTATTTTTGCCTCTGATTTATTACTGCTTCTTAAGTGGGTAGTTCTCTGTTTAGGTTTTTTTCATTTGGCTTTGATTCCATCATCAGGAGTTTCCATTTTCAGTCTGTAGGAGAAGGCTGCTACAAAATATGTTCAGTTTTCAGAACACATTGAATGTTAAGCTTGTCAGATGGAAGAATGAGGCTTCAATACTTTCAATAGATGCTATAAATACTACTTATAAAATAAGCGCCTCTTATTTAAAAAGTTTGTTTGAAAAATGCCAATGATTTACTGGCATTAAAAAATAAAATTAATGTAGATTTACCATTTCAAACCAAAATGGACATTTTCCTGTTCCTTTCTGTGACAGGGTAACTGTAAGTTTATAGAGTTTTATTCACTACAGAAACATATGACAAAACATGATGTACTAAGCAACCAACTAGAAGATGGCTTTTTAAGTGCTGACTCTAAGTGAGTTTGGAAACATCCCCAGTGAAAAAATGATGGCCACAGGCCAGAAGCACAGCTCATCAAGAGAGGTGGGAATCAGATGGGAGAATGAAATAAGATAAAACACATTAAATTTCTTGTGGAAGGAAGTCTTAAGCCCCAGAGGGTTGCTTCTATCACTATGTTAATTTCAGTGTTGTCACAATGTTTCGTTATAATTTGGATGGTTTTTTTAATAAACAGAAAATAGTAAATACTAAATGCTTAGTACAAAATCCAATTGTTACGGTAGAAAACTGCAGAAGCACAATGAAGTCCAAATAAAGTATCTTGCTTTAGTTTAATTAGGTTGTTTTGACACAACATAGGTCAGTGAGGAAGTTTCACATCTTATGTCACTGTACTAGGGATCATTTTTGTCTTATGTACCCTAAAAGCCAGAAGGTACAAATGTGACCTCCTATTTAACATATCTCTTTTTTTCTGGATCAGACTACTTGGAAATCTTTGCATTGTAAATAGTAAGCTCCAAAAGAAGTTATTTCACTTCATTTAATAAATTGACTTCTACTTCAGCTGAAATAACTTTTGAAAATCAATCTCTCGAGGTTTTTGCAAGGTCTTCCATCACTGAGCTCTTACTGATACCACTAACAGAAGAGTAAATTGATGCAGAAGGCAAGATGTTCCCTTGGCAGTACTAAGCCTGTTGTTATTGCTGGTACCCTGGTCTCCAAATGCAAGGATTTTTGTAGCAGTGTAGCTGTCCTATATGGCATCAGCTATCAGAAATAATTGCTCCCAGAACAGTTAAGCTGTTCTACAGCAAATACCTCTTTGTAGTTATGGATGCTTCCAGTGGCTGGAATCCTGTTTGTATGAGGCAAAAGGACTCTTATTACCTGCAAAACGCAATGTTTTTATCCTCCTTTTGCAAATTAATCTGAATGGTGTATAGAAAATATATAATCGCCATTATTGGGAAAAAAGAGTTGTCAATGAGAACCCGACTTCTTATTTCTAGGTAAAACTCATAAATTCGGCTGAAGAAATTGGAATTGCAGAATTCAGGGTGCACTTTGCAGCCACTGAAGTCATTGGCACATATCCCATTGTTGTTGGAGAGCGTACAAAAAGACACCATCTAGCACATTTTGTATTGTATTTAACTTTCCCAAATGAATAACAATGAATGGCTTGAGTCCCTGGCATAGTCAGTTCTGAGGTAACGTCCAAAATTAGCCTGATCTTCCTGCCTATCCATAGATAATTAAAGAACAGCTACATCAAATTCAGTCACCATGAACAACCTGGGGATTGAATCTACAGGACCTGCATGGCTAAGGGGATGAATCTGGCTATGCATCTTGACAAAAAACATGGAATGCAGATACTCATACAAATTCTCATCATTGCTGAGAGTGTGAAGTACGTCCAGCTCTGGGCACCTGGGCCTAAGTTATCTAAACTGGGAGTAGCAGCAAACTTTGCATATGTAGCTAAGGCACAGAGCCTATGCTACGTAGGTTATTACACCTCCACCTTTACACAACTGAATTCAGTATTTGCACATCTTCTTTCTCCTGGCCGAAATCAAAAGAGACACCCTTTTTAAACTGCATGGATGTAACTGAATCCAGAGGCAATGCTAATTAAGCCATGTGTAGTCCAAGTATACAGGCCTTAGCTAGTTTCTTTGTAAGTACCACATTTACTCTATTGCAGACATTAGTCTCTGTGCATTCTTGGGTGTTTTGAGCTGTAACTGTAAGTGACTTGAGCTGAAATATTTTTAGTTTTTTTAATACTCAGATTCAAAGTTCTTTGAAACACTTTTATATCTTTTAATAGAACCACCAGCCAAAGATGTTCATTGCCTAAAAAAGAAGAGGATCTTAAGTTTTCAAAGCCCAGAGATACATTCACCAAGAGAGGACCTAGTTTAACGTTTTCTATTCATGTTGTTTTCACCTGCTTTCTCACTATCTCTTATTAAAGAGATATTTTGACAACTATAATTTATCCAACTACAAGATACTTTTAGAGGTAGCCATAAAAAATTATACTTGAAACTTCCAAATTCTTTGGGTTTATTTTTTTCATGCTATGACGTTTTAAATTGATCTTCAATCATAAAACCAGGCCAGCATCAAAATACAATTTGCTTCTCATACTTCTACACCAAGACTGATCTTTCTATTCTTTCTTCCAAGTATTTCACTCATTTTTATTTCTGTTGAAAAGGTTAATAAACCTCTACTAACTCAGTACTGTCAGCTTTTTACCATTCCTTGTAATTTTTAATGCAGAATTGCAGAAAGAGCATGAATGACGCATCGCATCAGCCAGTCACAGCATTATAATCTCTTGGTTAATAATTAATAAAATTCATCAGCTGCTTAAATACCTTAGCTTTGTTTTCGTTGTAGTAACAGTAGCTAAACAGGATTTTGAGTCTTGTTTTGGTGAAAACCTTTGGAGTTTTTTCTGGGAAAGAAATGCAGCTTCACTTCTCGATGTATCCAAAAACTGGATTTCAAAAATGCTCTGAGCAATGGAATGAAGTTCATTGGTCATTAGTAATGCTTAACATTCATTTTAGCAGGGAGCAGGATGACAACTTGAGACTTGTTCAGGCAGAAATGGATGGAATACAAAGTGTTCTTCCTCACTTCATGTCACATATAAATTATTAACAATCCTAAAATTTTCTCTCCTCCTCAGTCACCTCCTGTTAATGCGTGAAGAGTCATATTTTTTCTAATGCTTTCCTTTTTTTATGCAGTCCACAGTAACGGACTTTGCTGACAAAATGGAGGAGTTGTGCCAGCAAAATTGCAAGTACAATAAAGTTCCTTGATTTGAAGAATTACCCAAGTTCTCCAATCTCTTCTATATTGCTGATTCCAGTAACCAACTCAGGATGCAATTCAGGAAGTAAAAAACATGCCCTAATCATGAACTTTCACCTAAATCATAAGCTACTCTGTCCTGCTCCCTTCTCCTTCTGCCCACGTCCTCGAAAAAAACCTGAACGGGAAAGACTTATTGCTATTTCTCCACCATCAGCAGACACTTGTGATAAGCACTGGTAGCACGTGCATTGTCACCCCTTGACATCCTGTATGTGGACAAATGTTAACAAGGTACTGGCTGTCAGTTACTTCAGCCCTCCAAGTGACAGATCCATGTAGCTGAGCAGATATCTGCTGTAGGGTAAGGCTTTTCAAGCAGTGTACCCAGTGGCACTTGCAAAACAGACTGTAAAAACCATTTGCCACTGCACTGTCAATGCTTCTGTCCGGAACTAGCAACTGTCTTCCATGCTCAGTTCAGTGACGTGTTAAGGTCAGTGTCATACCTGACCTGCAATTTTCCCTACTGCCGTTGGGGTGATAATGCTATTTGCATGCAGTGTAGTTAAGCAAACATTTTGAAATGGGACTTAGAAATGCAGGAAGCAGTCTTCTTGTAATTCAAGAATACAAATTACAAAAAGTGCCTTCATCAGGGACTTGGATGTGCAAGATAAAAACTGCTAAAGAGCCAGAACTGCAGCTGGAAATAGCCTCAGGTGTATCCACCAAAGCGAAGGCAATTCTGGATTGAATCATTCCTCTAAAATTTTGTTTTCTATTTGGCAGCCTCCTACTCAGAACCTAAAGCAATACTCCCCAAGGTGTTTTGGTGCTCTGCTATGATCATGGTTCACACTGTGCTGTTGCTCAGCACAGAAGGAAACTCCCTGTGTGCCAGCTATGATGATATCTGCAGCAGCACTTCTCATTTTGTGGGTTTCCTATCAACAGCCAGCAGTTGCCCACTGGCCTCAGAACACACCTCGCTAGTACTCAGCCACATGAATACTGCTGCTTATCTCAGCAGCAACGGCAGCTGTTTCCCAATCCAGCTGCAATCAAATGGTTTGCTGATCAGGTGTTATAATTGTAAATATGGCAGTTATGGCTGACAGACACTGCAGATGCTGCTCCTTTTTTCCTGTGCCACAGGGCAAGGTGATTTTTTCCCTCCAAACACTGTGGATCAGCACTTGTCTCCATCCTGCTTTCTTTATTTCATGCTGCTTCCTTCTTCCCCTCTTTGCCTTTGCTCTTGTTCCATACCAGCCAGAGTTATTCCTTTATCCTTTTCTTCATCCGTTCTTGTTCCTTGAAAAATTACTGTAGGATTGAATATATATTTCTCAGTTTTTCCTGTAAGGGTAGGCAATTAGTTTCCTGAACAGTTTGATCTTTAAATAAGAAGTCCTTAATGCCTTTGAAGTCAAACATGGAGATCAGGTTTTCTTGCCTGACTAAAATTTGTCTGTCATTTTTGGTTTAACATAAAGTGTGTGAATCTTTCTCTACTAATCTTCTGTTGAGGAGCACAGTTTGCAGACAGAAAACTATAGTTTCTCTGCTGTAGGCTGAGGGCTCTAAACCAGGCCCCAGATAATTCACAACCTTTCTTTGTCTCCCAGCAAGATAATGAAACCTTTTGGTTTTTACTTTCTATCTTTCGTATATGTCCCCCAGTTTGGTTTGTAAATAGGCTCTGATCTTTTTTCATGTGTCTACAGAAGCATGTGCACACGACTTGAGATGGCCACTGAAGTCTTCACTCAAGTCTTTGCTTAGCAACAGGTAATTTAAAGCCAGAAAAACAGCCTGAGTTTCAAAGGGAGTGAGTAAGGAGGACCTGTATTTGTGAAGTGGATACAGACTGTATATGTGAGGTGTTTTGTCTTTCATAAGCTTGCATGCTAATTCCAGGCAGAATTGCAATAAAATCATATTCCCAACAAAATTATAATCTATTTTACAGGTATAGTTGCGGATATTTTCTGTAACTGTGTCTGTACCAACGTAGCTGGGGACAATTTTCAATACATGCCTCTGTCTACCTGTTTTAATCCCACATCAAGACAAGACACAGACTTTTCTGAAGACAGCTCCTTTTCTTTTCTCTTCCAGTTCTTACAGCATACTTCATGCTGTGCTTCTGGTAGGTGCCAAACTCCGGCATTTATCCAAGTGTTCCCTTGTAAATTACTTGGTTGCACGGCATGGTTGAACGACAAGCCTGATACACCTATCCTCCAGCCGTGTACAGAGTCAGCTCAAGCAGGCTGCCAAGATGCTGGATATATTACAACCACCATGCTACAGAGTTTATCAGACTCCTCTTTGCAATGATAGCATAATGTGACTTGCTACAGATCTGTGCTACATGCTAAATAAAAGCAAGTTGCTGCTAATCAATCAGATTCTTTCAGGGAATTACAATCTCTGCGAGTTCCTTCATCTGCTCTTCTTAGGAAATGTCTGGATCCATTCTCTCTGAAGAAATCATCCCCAGAACTCAGCCTACGAGGCAATCTAGTTGCAATCCACTAACACCTTTGGTCTTTGGTGAAAATAAATTCTGCTTCTTTGAAGAGCTGCAGAATCTCCTCTGTAACAAGCTAGTCTCGAAGATACGGTTGCTATACAATACCTCTCATATCTTTTTAATCACATCTGTAAATATCCAGTTTGGGAAGAGTAAAATTTCAGAGTTATGATCTGAAACCTGTAACTTCCCATGTATTTTCCTATCCATATGGAAAAGTGTTCTCTGTGGTTTTTGTGACTAAGTTCTTAGAAAGCCACAGCAAGGTAGGAATACTGTTTAAAGATATTTTTTCTTTAGGAATAGTATGAAACAATAAAAAAAAAATCTGTAGAAACCCTTCATTACAGTTTGAGATCAAACCTTACCCTTTGAATTTCACTAGGAGCTCCCTTCCCTTTCTTCTCCTTCACCACTGCTGCGGGCTGCTTCCTAGGAGGCTAATGAGCTGCGGGTGACCTTTGCTGGCTGACCTTTGTCTCTCCAATCTGTAGCCCCAAAACCTTTCACCCTGGTTGTGACCTGGAAATAGACCTTGCCACATGTAGTTAATGCATCATCCCTATCCTGTATTTGAAATCCTATTATTAGATAACAGCATTAAAAACAGCACCACAAACAAATGAACTACACATTCACTTTTAATTAATACCTGTATTTTTATAGGCAAGAGTTTGATTATTTGTGGAGTGAGAACATGCAAAGGTTTCAGTTGCAGCTGAGAAATCAGTTAATGGGTTGTAATAATATATTGGTGGGAAAGGTTCCTGTTGCTTGTGCTTCAGTAGACATTGTCATGAGATATTGTGGTATACTCCCTAAGTCACATATGGTAACCATAATGTACTGGAAGAGAGCTGTATCTATTTTGGTCATCCTTTGTGCTTGACAGTTCTCAAGGTGACACCAAATTATTCTTCTGATCTTATACGTTCCTGTGGAGCTGCTTCTCTCTGTTGATCTAAGACATGTGAGAAGAGTCTCTCTTGAAGCAGTGTTGTCAGACAGCATATGGAAGTTGGACTCAGTGTAGCTCAGCTTTACCCTATGGAATCAGATTCACTAAGGGATTATCGAAAAACCTTAAGTATCTGAGTTGCAGGTGTTTGAGCTCTGTATACATGTTGTGAATACATATGGCCAGCCAGCTTCCTTCACAGAGAGCGAAGGCTGACACATTCCTTCAAAATACAATCTCCAGAATAACACATAGTCTAGAAAATATCTCAAGTCAATATTGTCAGAAAACAGACGTGATACACGTGGTGCACCCTCTGATGAAGCACATGTTTGAGCAAATCTTTCTGCCTTTCAGAGGTCATCTGTGACAAATGATAGCTATGCACATAAGGCCTTCAATATATTTCAGAGCAGGAAGGAGTTTGAATAAGGTCAGGTTTTCAGCCAAAATATGCTTCATACAAAAAACCTGCAAACCTGACAGCAATTCATGTTTGCTATTTCACATGTGTTGAGGTGGGTTGGAAAATTTAATTCGAATGTGGTGAGATTGCTGATATAAGGTGAGGATTTCTAGAAAACTTGCATTAGTGTGGAAAAACAGCACACACCATTGTCAGTCACTGACAACCTGTGGATAACCAGAAACAGTTTATTGGAATCCCAAGGGGGTCTCAGCCTTTTATTAATGCTGGTCAGTTCAGAGCCTAGTCCTGCACAGCACAGTGCACAGCAGTCAACTTCAGTTACATCTTAATTAATTGGCATCTCTTCATATTTTTTAGCATTGCTTGAACAACGCATGTGTAAAACTAGATGCTCTAACAAACCAAATTCACTGTATGTGAATCTTCCTTTCTTAGAAAATATAAAACTTCTTCACAACAGGAAGGGAGGTTAGTACTTTCAAGAAGCAGCAGAATCAGTTTGGAATATTAGTGAGGAGAAAGAGCATTGTCTGAGAAAGATCAAGCAAGCAGCTGCAATATGAAGGATGTGACTCAGAACTCAAGCTCAGTAAGAATTGTGAACTAAAGGATGCGACAGGTAACAGGATTCAATAGGTTGTCTACGATGAAAGTGAACTCACCCAAAACAAAACCAGGGTAATCTGAGATAATAATGAGAATAATGCCTGATACCATGTAACAAATTTTACTAGAACTGCTCAGAAATGTCTAAATGGTTCTTCTTTCTCTGTTAAAAAATGTGAACTAAATAGCATGAAATCAGTTCACAGGAAAATACTAACCAGGGAATATGGGGACAGACTGGGAACACTTCCTGTAAGGAGAGCTGCCAAGATTGACTGCCAGAAAAATTTCTATCAGAGGTTTGCCAGTTTGCTTAGCTGTATGCTTGACATATACCTCAGGTTTGTGACCTAAGATTTAATGGGTTGGCACCCCTGGAAGCTCCTGTCCTGTGTGTTGCCCTAGAAACCAGCAGTCCAGGAGAGTTTTCAGCTTTACTAAGTCCAGTAGAGTAGCTCTTAAGAGATATGGTTACTGCTGTTGTTGTCAGGAGATTGATTTGAAATATCTGAAATGAAATCTCATTTCAAAATGAAATGTGGTAGGAATTTTCTCTTTCCAAAGAAGTGTTGAAACTTCTGAAGACATTTTGGGACAACATGCAATATCATTCTCTTCCAATTTTGTAATATCTAATGGAGAAGAAATTATTACTTTCCTCAGCTGTAGCACCTTTATAACAGAATGACAGTCTCCCACTCATGTGCTCCAGCAAAGAAATAGAATTGTATCAAAAGATTAACTTGTCAGGGTTAACAACTCAGGCCATGCTTGACTTCACATAGCTTGCCTTATGGTGTTGTGTTCCGCTTTTCACTTGTTTTTTTCTTAATATGCATTAGTCATGTCAGATTAAAAGCCCTCCTGAAAAGTGAATGCATAGCCATTGGCTAGCAATTAGAAAACACAAGAGAAGACAAAGGCACCAGAGCAGGGAAAATGTGAATTATTCAGAGTAAATATAGGCCAGAAAGGGAGTTGCTTTTGAAAGGATGGTTTCTCAAGCTGAGACTTTCTGTCCATTACCTGGTAAGCTGGTACATTTTTAAGTTCTAAGCATAACTTTCTTTCCGAGATCTGCTGAAGTAAACTTACAGAGAAAAAGGCAAGGAGATTTTGAACTGCTGAACTGTTCTGGATGGGAAGAGGAAAGGGATAAATGTTATTACCAAATGAGTTACAAAAAAAGTCCTGACAAAACAAGAAGAGTATCTAGATACATAACCTGTAAATAAAGAGCGAAAGCAGGTGAAATGCTAAGGAAACATATTTACAACTAGAACTCCTTCACTAAAAGATGTCACATAATCAGTCATAATATCCTATTTTGACTACGATAGGAGAAACTTTTGAAAACTTTGAGATTGTACTTCTGTATGGTGAAACCATACAATCCGTATTATAAAATGCTATGTGCTGATGTTGTAGTTTAACAATGGGACAGCTGATTACTCATGAATGCATGAAGATTCCTGCTACGTTAATGTAAATTTGTTTATCTGTTTCATGTTCATTGAGGATTGAGAGTATTGGATAGATACCCCTCTTACTGACATTCAGGCTTTGTCATACAGATTGTTAGCAATACAAGTGTTGCAAAGGGGATGCACTCCAACAGCTGTGCAATTGCCTTCTGCATCTGGACCCCAGTCTGGAAAAGATTCACCTGATTTCCACTTGTTCAAACATTAAGAAAAACACAGTGGAACGTAGATGTCCTATGCATTGCTTTATCCACGTATATTTCTCATGAGGAGAATACAATGTAGTTAGACTTATGGCTGAAAAAGGAAACAGCTACATTTCTGCTGTCTCTGACACATTGAAGGGGCTTTCTAAGAAACTGTGAGAGTTTGTCCAAAAAAGATGATTATTGTTTCACACTAAGAGAGTAATTCAGATGCTCATCTCTTTCATATTATCACTGGTAATGTTAAGAATTAAAGCATGAAGTTGCCAGCAATATAAATGTTTGCAATCTCAATTATTTTCATACTCTCACTGTCTAAGATAATAGATTTGCTCTATATTCCCTCTGAAAGAATTTTTCTGCTCTGTGTCACTCAGTTACGATATTGGAAACAGGAATGTGTTGCCTAACTTTTTGATGGAGAACTACATCAATATTCTGGAATTCTGTACTGTCAGTTGGAGGTAGAAAAAAAAAGGCTGGAGCTATTACCGTTTCTAATCTCTTGTTGTTTTCAGCTTTGAGGAAAACAAATCCAGTATCAGTGTACACAGATGAAATAACATTTGCAGCTTAATAAATACTTTTGCTTGCAGTTGTAGTCAGCTACAGCACTACTGTAGCACAGTGCAAATATAGGCTCTGTGTCATATCATTGGCTTTCAAGACACGAGTATAGGATTCCTCATAGTGTTAAAGCCTTTCATGGTAAATGTCTGTGCCATAAATTTTGATGTACTTCCCAGCTGAATGGATGCTTTGAAGGGAGACAGACTGGCTGGAGCTAAAGTAGTTAGGTTTGATTTACCTCTTCTCTATTATTCAGTTCTATCGAGAATTTGGAGGAGTGATATCAAGGCATGTTGATTTACTTCAGTTTGTAGATTGAAATAACGTGACTGCTATTTAACCTTGTCCAATACCATACAACCTTATAATGATATTATTAGGATGAAGTAATGTGTAGATTTGTAAGACAGACAATGAAACCTGATGTTTGCAAATAAATTTATCAACATATAAGTTTTTCCTAATAATCATTCTGGGTGTGTTTTTTGTGCAAGTCCTTATGGAGTTTCCAGAATTAGAGAAGTATTTGTGAAGAGTCCATGTGTTGCCATTTCTTAAGCACTATTTATACTTAGTTTGATTTCTAATATTTGGTTTTCATATGCTGCCCATATTCATGCAGTGCATCTCATCTGCTGCTTTTTCTAGAGCTGAAACTGTTCCTGCACTCCAGCACTTGCAGAGTATTCCTCCTTGCTACGACTTTTCAGCTGCAGTTGTAGTGAGAGCGAGATAGCTACTAGTGTGCCTAGAATGAGTGATGTAAAAGAATTGATCCATTTGCTAAATCCTGTTAGGACACTCCATAGGCTTCTTCATAAATATCTATGTACTTCTGATATTTCTTCTCAGATGGAGCTGTAGATATTTGTGGAGTCAAGTAATTTCCTCACCAGTGCTTTCTAGCTTCTTCACTAAAACACAAAGTACGATTTCTCTTTTCTTCTGGAATCAAGCAGTGATATCAGGGTTCCTTTTCCAGCTAATTATTAATGAGATTCATTAACAGTTTTCAAGTCATTAATCCTGTGCAAAGCTCCTGCGTTCTGCTGCAAATTATAGGTGACAGTTTAAAGCACCCTGCAATAAAAATGACAAGTACTGGTGGGAAGAAAAAAAAAAAGACAGATGTGCAACTGTCCTGGGAAAGATCAGGGGTCTTAAAATTGAGTAAGTCCTTGCCAGCAATATTTCAGAGGGTGGTGCGATAGCTATGTGTGAATCTCTAGGGGCCTTCTGAATGTGAATGCCTGTCAACTGTGGCAGCTATAAGTTACAGTCCTCCAAGCACATGTTTGGACCTCTGCATACTTGTCATGCAGTCCTGTGGCCCAAGGTTAAGCCAGAATTAGGATATTTATATCCTGAACATTATTGTCACTAACCCACACCAAAGTTATACACAGCTGAGCTGTATTTGGCCATTGCACTAGACTCCATGCCCTCGAGGGAAATTTCCAAAAAGAAGTAGAGAAGGGTTGAGTGGTATCAGCTGTTACCATGCAGCAAAGCGACAATTAAACGCTGTGTGTACAGTTCTGGTTAGTGTCTATGTATGCAGAAACCTGACCAGCTCTCACAGACATATCTGCTGTTACTGTGCACCATGCCATGCTGCTCTTGCTCAGGCAAAACTGTCAGCAGCCGAGGGTGGAGCGTGATCCTGTGATCTAAAGCCTTACTTTTTGATCTCCATATCCTAGAAATTAACTAGTGTAAACAAGGTGAAATATAGAATCCCTGCAGCCTTTTATCAAAATAGAACTCTATAAATGAATCCCAGTTTATTCTTTTCCATCTCTGTCGATTTTCTCAGACCAATCCTTCCCACAGACCGACAAAAATGCTTAGCATTTAACTGAAGAGCTATATCAGGCTCCAGCTGAATTTGAAATAGCTGCAACCCTTAAGCAGCCAGGTCTTCCGGAGACTATGAAAATCCAAAAACTGTCTGCAAAACAGACCCTGCAGAGTGAAGTTGCAACAGGAGATTTAGTCTGTCTTGCATGTCCCAAAGATTCGTACTTGGGTTTTTATTCCAAATGAAGAAGATAGATGTGAAAAAGAAGTCTACATACAGTGGGAAGGTTATGGAATAAAACCACATATAGCCCACTGAGCTATCAAAAGAGTGTGGTTCCCATTCATTAGCTGTAATGGATGGGAATTCCCTTTGAAGTTCTAGTACTACAAGTTCTAAATAATTTGCTGTAAGTGTCTGGCTCTCTGTTTTGAATGCTGTATTTAATGCCAGGTAGAATATTCTTACGATGGTACCCAGAAAAAAAAAAAAGGTGAAATTGTGCCTTTTCTGTAAAAGAGACATGTGAAAACCATGCAGCCAAGTTCAACATTCACCAGACGGCCCAGGACAGAATGGAGAACATGAAGAGGAGAGACCTTACAGATGCAGTTCCACAGATGTAAAACCAAGAACTGTGCTCCTGACCACATCCTTTGAAGTGGTTTCTAAACCAAATCAGTTTGAAGGAGCCTGGGAACATCTTTCATCATCTGTCTCCTTGCTGCCCTTCCTTGATTAGTGTCAATGAGCTTGAGGGTGAGGGCTGAAAAAGGCTTGCCTGTGCGGCACTCCTTGTTCTGTCCCTCAGGCAGGATTCATGAAACACACACAGTGAACTGTCTTTACTTCTAAGTATTTTTCATACAAGACTATGACTACTACCTGCTCAGCTGGCTATGTGCAACATGTGAAACATATGTGTTGCAACTGACATAGTTATTGTATTGGCAAAGTGCCAGTATCCAGTATAATTTAAATATCCCGGACTCAGTGCTAATCAGTAGCTTGTCTCTGAGAAGACTGTGCTGATATTTCTAATTTGTTCTTGCTGCAAAAATCTAAAGTGGCCCTGTACTATGAAGTAGAGTGTGAATATAGTTTACTTAACATTTCTGTTTTCTATGATTTTATGGATTATATTTCAGAATTAATAATAATTATTCAGGAAGGCAGTTGTTCTCATTTATTTGTGTGCTTCCAAACAACTTGAAATATATCTTCGAATTACCAAACCATGGAAATGTAAAAGACAAAAGCTAAACTATGACTCTGTCATAGTATGACTCTTTGGATTTTGTTGGACCATTCTGCTTGTTTTACAAACTCTTTTCCTCAATGCCATGCTTTTTAATCTCCACAAATAATTTTTCTGTATCAGTAGCTGAGGTGGTTTTCCTAAAGCCCAGTCAGTTGCCCATATGCATGACAACTTTACTGCTGTTAGGGGGAAAATCTTGGCATCATATTTAGCTGCTAAGTACATAATTTCTAGTTCCACATGACATTCCACAGCGGTGTCAGTGTTCTACTTAGTGAGTATTTTTGCATACATGTCTTTCTAAATCTGGCACTACAAGTTTCAGAGGCAATTGTTACTGTACTTACAAAAATCTGCTCTAAATGTCAGAAGTTCCTCAATATAGGATAAAATATTCTCAAGTCAATGATAATTACACACCATTTTGACAGTTCTCACAGTTCAACGTATCTCTTAAGGAGCTGATGACTACATCATAATCTCATCTTTCACTAAAAAAATACGTACATAAATAAACACCTCTCCACAAACTGGCATATTGAACAAAACAGGAAAGAGGAACACTGCAAATTCAAACATCTTGAGGCAAATAAGCAGCCCTCAACATGCATTTTTGTTTAAATCTCATTGTTTTTGCCAACACCTTCAGCTTTTTGTGATCAGGATAATTTTTTTCCCTTTTTTTCTGTTTCTTCTTTTTGATCACTTGAGGTTGGCAACAGAATCACAGAACCACAGAATCATTTAGGTTGTAAAAGACCTCTGAGTTTATCAAGTCCCACCTTTAAAGATACCGCCCTCTTAACTAGACCATGGCACTAAGTGCCATGTCAAGTCGGTTCTTTCTTGATCACCTGCGGTGATGGTGACTCCACCATTTGGATGCCAGTCTATTCCAATGCTTAGCCACCCTTTCCATGAAGAAATTCTTACTGATGTCCAGCCTGAACCTCCCCTGGTGCAGCTTGAGATGATGTCCTCTTGTCCTGTCACTGGTTGTCTGGGAGAAGAGACTGACCTCCCCCCAGCTACACTTTCTATTCAGGCAGTTGTAGAGAATGATAAGGTCACTCCTGAGCCTCCTTTTCTCCAGGCTCGTTCAGCCCCTTCTCACACACCCTTCAACAGCTTCACCTCCTCAATGTCCTTGCAGTGAGGGCCCAGAGTTGGGCACAGTACTCAAGGTATGGCCTCACCAGTGCAAACATATGATGCTGTTCCATGAGAAGAAACTTTAAAGCCACTCCAGCTTTCTAGTTTTACGAGTGAAAAAATCATCATCAGTCATCCAGTAGTAAGATTTAAATGCCCACATCACTTGCAGATAAGCATAGTTCTGGAACTGTTTTCGTTTTACTGCCCGAGGTTCATTATTTTTATTTTATATTTGATGAAGAGACAGAAGGTGATAAGTACAGATGGATTTTGGTAAGTAAATATAGAGGAATACTTACCATTTCTGCAACAAATGATATCATATATACTTAAAAGAAGAACAGTTTTCCGTTCAAAGACAAATGCAAAAGTTTCAATACATAAATATAATTTCCTGTTTAAAAAATACATTTATGTTTGCCGTATTCTTATATGTCTAATGTCAGGTACTACCATCTTCCTTGGAACGTACTTTTTCATTTAAAGTAAGATTGTTTAACTGTGGGCGATTCTGAAACCTAGACAAATACTACAGTCATTTTCCTTTGGCAAAGTGACCTCTCAGTGGTGTGGTTTTAATGCAACCCTAGAGGTTGTGTTTCCTGGTGTGGAAGAAGTAATACACCCAAATTTTCTCCGCATTACAGTTAAAAATGTTGCAAAACTTACACCCGTGGCAATTCGGTGAAGTTTTTAGCAAGTCTGATGTCTGTCATCAGAAAGAACAGAATAAGGACGAAGGATCAATGGTAAGGGCAAACCAAAATCTTGTGAATTTGCTGTAAGGTTTTCACGTAAAGGAGTTAAGCTTTAAGGGATTCCTCTGAAATGCCTTTAATTCATTGTTAGTTTAAATGGGATATTTTTCAGAATGTCTTTCATATTTTTGGTGCTGACTCAGATGTAAAAAGATCCAAAGGAATGATATGCGTCTAGTAGTACAAATTATGTGATCTGCAATAGACTTTTTATTGGCACAACTGTTTAGGATTTTCTGTGTGTGGAAAAGCCACAGAGCACTTCTCAGAACACAGTAAATCAGTCCAAGCTAAAATTTCTTAGCACCTCATGCCATCAGAAATGCTGCGATAAAACTACTCCACATTTTTAGCAGAAAAATATTTTTTTTTGTACTTGGATTATGAAGAATTTGACTCTGTAGTGACTCATAACAAAAAGACCCCTTGAAAATGACTTATGAGAAATAAAAGCTTGGTACAAAGTTGAGTAAAGAAGAGCTGTAGGCTTGCAATGTGATGCAGTGAGAAATAAAGGCAAACACAATACCGGTGGGTATTAGAAGTACCTCCATCCGAAATGGAATACTGTTACAGTCAGAACCCTCTACCTGTCACTTGTGGGACCCCACCTGGAGTACTGCATCCAGGTCTGGGGCCCTGTGGGATGATAGCCAAAGGTCCAGCAAGGGCCAGGACTTCCTATCTACGGCCTACACTGTGTACCTGTTACGTTATCTTTGCAGATGGAGAGCTGCACAGTGCACGTCAAGAAAGTATGAGGTGGCTGAAGAGGAAGGTCTTGTGGAGATAGGATGGGCAATGGTTCTGATGAATAGCAAAAAATGCAACAAAGTCCTTTTACCGGAACTTCGAAGGTCACAGTAGCCGAAAATGTAACTTTTAGAATCATAGAGTCATAGAACAACTAAGGCTGGAAAAGACCTCCAAGACCACCCAGACCCACCTTTGGCTGATCATCACCACGCCAGCTAAACCACAACACTAAGTGCCATGTCTAGCTGTTTCTTGAGTAATTCCAGGGATGGTGACTCCAGCACTTCCATGGACAGTTTATTCAAGTGCTTGACAACCCATTCAGTGAAGAAATTCTTCCTGATGTCCAACCTGAACTTTTCACGGTGCAGCTTGAGGCCATTTTCTCTTGTCCGATCTCTGTCTTGATTAAGGGTCATTCACATATTAAAACACACATTCTGCATGTACTAATAAGTATAATGAAGTACACGCTGCCACGTATATGACCATATCATTCAAACTGTCTGCTTAGATCATGCTATATGTAACAGAGAAGGAGAGGATAAGACTGGGTTTTATGTAAGGAAGGTAGGAATTTCACCTTAGTTAGAAGAAGGAGCCGAAATCACCTGGCAGACAGGTGACTGGCTACCTTCCCCTCTCTCCTCCCAAGGAGAAACACCTTCTTGATAAGTTTCTGAGTAGGATGGTTGCTACTATTACCCAGGTTAGCACAGCTGCCATTAGAGCTCTATGGCAGCTAGCGTATTCAGCAATGACAATGCTGAATCTGTATGTCTGTTGCTTCAATAAACCACACTACTTATGAACCTGTGAATGCAAAGTTCTTACTGATTGCCACTGGACTCAAAGTGTTGGACTGGTAATCACACCATTTGTGAATCTATGATACCATAAGTTCTTATTGAACATTACAAGATTTCTAGTGCCAAATGGGCTATAATCAGAGACTAAGCCTAGCCACACCCAGACTCTCTGATCTCTGAGGACGAGGTGGAATGCAAGGGGGTTTATTTCCTGGCCAAATTGCCTAATCTTAGTGCAACAGGGCCTCAACATACAAACGAAATGGACTCGTTGAAGTAAGCCCAGAGGAGAGCATGAAGATAATCAGAAGGATGGAGACCTCTTCTGTGAAGACTGAGAGACTGGAAAAGAGATGGCTTTGGAGACACCTTTCAGCAGCCTTTTTAAAGGAGGTCTATAAGAAAGCTGAAGGGGGACTTTTTTAAAGGGAGTGTAGTGAGAGGATAAGGGTTAATGGCTTTAAACTGAAAGAAGGCAGGTTTAGATTGGATATTAGGAAAAAATTCTTCACTGTGAGAGTGGCAAGAAGAANTAAATCTCATTGTTTTTGCCAACACCTTCAGCTTTTTGTGATCAGGATAATTTTTTTCCCTTTTTTTCTGTTTCTTCTTTTTGATCACTTGAGGTTGGCAACAGAATCACAGAACCACAGAATCATTTAGGTTGTAAAAGACCTCTGAGTTTATCAAGTCCCACCTTTAAAGATACCGCCCTCTTAACTAGACCATGGCACTAAGTGCCATGTCAAGTCGGTTCTTTCTTGATCACCTGCGGTGATGGTGACTCCACCATTTGGATGCCAGTCTATTCCAATGCTTAGCCACCCTTTCCATGAAGAAATTCTTACTGATGTCCAGCCTGAACCTCCCCTGGTGCAGCTTGAGATGATGTCCTCTTGTCCTGTCACTGGTTGTCTGGGAGAAGAGACTGACCTCCCCCCAGCTACACTTTCTATTCAGGCAGTTGTAGAGAATGATAAGGTCACTCCTGAGCCTCCTTTTCTCCAGGCTCGTTCAGCCCCTTCTCACACACCCTTCAACAGCTTCACCTCCTCAATGTCCTTGCAGTGAGGGCCCAGAGTTGGGCACAGTACTCAAGGTATGGCCTCACCAGTGCAAACATATGATGCTGTTCCATGAGAAGAAACTTTAAAGCCACTCCAGCTTTCTAGTTTTACGAGTGAAAAAATCATCATCAGTCATCCAGTAGTAAGATTTAAATGCCCACATCACTTGCAGATAAGCATAGTTCTGGAACTGTTTTCGTTTTACTGCCCGAGGTTCATTATTTTTATTTTATATTTGATGAAGAGACAGAAGGTGATAAGTACAGATGGATTTTGGTAAGTAAATATAGAGGAATACTTACCATTTCTGCAACAAATGATATCATATATACTTAAAAGAAGAACAGTTTTCCGTTCAAAGACAAATGCAAAAGTTTCAATACATAAATATAATTTCCTGTTTAAAAAATACATTTATGTTTGCCGTATTCTTATATGTCTAATGTCAGGTACTACCATCTTCCTTGGAACGTACTTTTTCATTTAAAGTAAGATTGTTTAACTGTGGGCGATTCTGAAACCTAGACAAATACTACAGTCATTTTCCTTTGGCAAAGTGACCTCTCAGTGGTGTGGTTTTAATGCAACCCTAGAGGTTGTGTTTCCTGGTGTGGAAGAAGTAATACACCCAAATTTTCTCCGCATTACAGTTAAAAATGTTGCAAAACTTACACCCGTGGCAATTCGGTGAAGTTTTTAGCAAGTCTGATGTCTGTCATCAGAAAGAACAGAATAAGGACGAAGGATCAATGGTAAGGGCAAACCAAAATCTTGTGAATTTGCTGTAAGGTTTTCACGTAAAGGAGTTAAGCTTTAAGGGATTCCTCTGAAATGCCTTTAATTCATTGTTAGTTTAAATGGGATATTTTTCAGAATGTCTTTCATATTTTTGGTGCTGACTCAGATGTAAAAAGATCCAAAGGAATGATATGCGTCTAGTAGTACAAATTATGTGATCTGCAATAGACTTTTTATTGGCACAACTGTTTAGGATTTTCTGTGTGTGGAAAAGCCACAGAGCACTTCTCAGAACACAGTAAATCAGTCCAAGCTAAAATTTCTTAGCACCTCATGCCATCAGAAATGCTGCGATAAAACTACTCCACATTTTTAGCAGAAAAATATTTTTTTTTGTACTTGGATTATGAAGAATTTGACTCTGTAGTGACTCATAACAAAAAGACCCCTTGAAAATGACTTATGAGAAATAAAAGCTTGGTACAAAGTTGAGTAAAGAAGAGCTGTAGGCTTGCAATGTGATGCAGTGAGAAATAAAGGCAAACACAATACCGGTGGGTATTAGAAGTACCTCCATCCGAAATGGAATACTGTTACAGTCAGAACCCTCTACCTGTCACTTGTGGGACCCCACCTGGAGTACTGCATCCAGGTCTGGGGCCCTGTGGGATGATAGCCAAAGGTCCAGCAAGGGCCAGGACTTCCTATCTACGGCCTACACTGTGTACCTGTTACGTTATCTTTGCAGATGGAGAGCTGCACAGTGCACGTCAAGAAAGTATGAGGTGGCTGAAGAGGAAGGTCTTGTGGAGATAGGATGGGCAATGGTTCTGATGAATAGCAAAAAATGCAACAAAGTCCTTTTACCGGAACTTCGAAGGTCACAGTAGCCGAAAATGTAACTTTTAGAATCATAGAGTCATA
This sequence comes from Ifrita kowaldi, assembly GCA_013398055.1. Classification (NCBI taxonomy): domain Eukaryota; kingdom Metazoa; phylum Chordata; class Aves; order Passeriformes; family Cinclosomatidae; genus Ifrita; species Ifrita kowaldi. The sequence continues at coordinate 999,381 of VZRS01003765.1, read as the reverse complement.
GAACAACTAAGGCTGGAAAAGACCTCCAAGACCACCCAGACCCACCTTTGGCTGATCATCACCACGCCAGCTAAACCACAACACTAAGTGCCATGTCTAGCTGTTTCTTGAGTAATTCCAGGGATGGTGACTCCAGCACTTCCATGGACAGTTTATTCAAGTGCTTGACAACCCATTCAGTGAAGAAATTCTTCCTGATGTCCAACCTGAACTTTTCACGGTGCAGCTTGAGGCCATTTTCTCTTGTCCGATCTCTGTCTTGATTAAGGGTCATTCACATATTAAAACACACATTCTGCATGTACTAATAAGTATAATGAAGTACACGCTGCCACGTATATGACCATATCATTCAAACTGTCTGCTTAGATCATGCTATATGTAACAGAGAAGGAGAGGATAAGACTGGGTTTTATGTAAGGAAGGTAGGAATTTCACCTTAGTTAGAAGAAGGAGCCGAAATCACCTGGCAGACAGGTGACTGGCTACCTTCCCCTCTCTCCTCCCAAGGAGAAACACCTTCTTGATAAGTTTCTGAGTAGGATGGTTGCTACTATTACCCAGGTTAGCACAGCTGCCATTAGAGCTCTATGGCAGCTAGCGTATTCAGCAATGACAATGCTGAATCTGTATGTCTGTTGCTTCAATAAACCACACTACTTATGAACCTGTGAATGCAAAGTTCTTACTGATTGCCACTGGACTCAAAGTGTTGGACTGGTAATCACACCATTTGTGAATCTATGATACCATAAGTTCTTATTGAACATTACAAGATTTCTAGTGCCAAATGGGCTATAATCAGAGACTAAGCCTAGCCACACCCAGACTCTCTGATCTCTGAGGACGAGGTGGAATGCAAGGGGGTTTATTTCCTGGCCAAATTGCCTAATCTTAGTGCAACAGGGCCTCAACATACAAACGAAATGGACTCGTTGAAGTAAGCCCAGAGGAGAGCATGAAGATAATCAGAAGGATGGAGACCTCTTCTGTGAAGACTGAGAGACTGGAAAAGAGATGGCTTTGGAGACACCTTTCAGCAGCCTTTTTAAAGGAGGTCTATAAGAAAGCTGAAGGGGGACTTTTTTAAAGGGAGTGTAGTGAGAGGATAAGGGTTAATGGCTTTAAACTGAAAGAAGGCAGGTTTAGATTGGATATTAGGAAAAAATTCTTCACTGTGAGAGTGGCAAGAAGAAATTCTTCGTTGTGAGAATATCAAGGCACTGGAGCAGGTTGTCAAGAGAAGTTGTGAATGCCCCATCCCTGGAAGTGTTCAAGGCCACGTCAGATGGGGCTTTGAGCAACCAGGTCTGGTAGAAGGTATTCCTGCCCAAGGCAGGGTGGTTGGAACTAGGTAGCCTTTGTCCCTTTCAGTTGACACCTTTCTATAATTCTATGATGAAACATCTTTTGTACAATTAATTTCAAACTTGGATGTTGTATTTAGGAAAGGTTAGTTTGGGCCATAATGGGAGAGGAACTGGGGGGAAAGAAGAGATTATAGATTGCAAGACACTAGAAGAGACTAGTTTGCTTTACATTGTAAAACACAAACTAGGAAGGAATATTTTCATTTTCTAAAGCAAGGAGGAAGAAGAGTTATATATAACAGCAGATTGTGCTGGCAGAAACCCAAGCATTGTCATGGCTCACAGCTGTTAAATTAAAGAGTTTTTTCAAACAGAACAAAGGAGCAAATCACCTTAAACTGATACAGATGAGTGTGCATGCAGTTAGAGAAGTTTGGGCTTCAGCACTCAGGAGGTCAGTTCCAGCAGGTCTTGCTCTGAAGGTGAAACACGAAAATGGGAGTGATTTGGATTCTTTTTTCAGTGGAATCTGTTTCTTGTGGGAAATTCTAAATTATCAAACAAAAAATTTCCCACTCTGGTTTGGAATTTCTCCTTACTTGAAACTTTCAACTCCTTTTTTTCTTCCCCCTCCCCAAGATTTCATTCTTCACCTTGACGGTGGATAAGCATTTTTTGCGTGAAAGGAGAACTCTTTCCTTTAGGGCTTTGTTATCAGCCGTATTTTCGCATTTCCTGGCTGTACTGAGAGGCAGTGATTTACACCTCTATTCCATTTGCTCTTCAAGATTTTAATTCTGTTTTCCACTAAATACCTCACTTCTTTGTGAATCCTCTGTAACAGTAAATACTTTCTCTGCTTTATTCTGATTCCAAGCCAAAATACATGGAAGAATCAGATCTCTACGTTATCGGGATTTGATCAGTTATGATGGGATATTCAATATTCAGACTTCAAAAAACATCTAAAATGACAAGTACAGTAGCTGATAGACCTCACAGGTTTAGAAATCTGTCCATGAAAAAGCATGATAGAATAACAACATGCATAGAAACTTTACTACACATGGGAAGACTGTCCGTCAGTAAAGAAGAATACTGAAAGTTTTATCACTATAAGCCTTTTTCAGGGATGCAGAAAGTGTGGTTTATTTCAGGTGATCTGACTCTTTTTTTCTTCCTTGTTTTAAAATAAATTTTAATCCATTTTAATTTGAAAGACTAAAAAGTTCTTCCAGTAGTGGTATGTGGGGTAGCCTGCATGACAGACCCAATCCAGATTTCAGAAGTGCTGGACATGTCTGCAGTCCAAACATTTGAGCTGGTGAATAGCTGCTGACACTAGATGCCCTGGATTTCTACATTTTGACTCTGAGTTATGAGACTCTAGGCCCTGAAATTCCTAGTTGCAAGAAAGCTCTGTGGCTAGGGCCATCCAGCTTCCCTGTAGGGCCACTGTCCCCGGACATGCTGGATCCTGTCAGAGACAGTCCATGTCTTCAGGATCTGATCGGTTGTGCTGAAAGGAGGTTCTTTGAAAATCTGAATTATTTGAAAATCCTGTCTCTGAAATAGATCCAATTATATTTCTTTGAAATGTTTAGGATAGGGACCGTTCCCGACCACAGTTCATAAGAAGGTTCTCCACCTGACTGGAGAATGGAAAGACATCAGGTCATCCTGAGGTACAGCCTCAAATAATAACACATTACACAAACTACATTAACTGTAGTTTGCTTGCCTCCCTCTCTTCATTCCTTCCATCCATTCATTCCATTGCCTCCACAAACACAAAATCCAAGGAGGTCTTTTTTTGCCCTCGTCAGAACTTCAGCTTTTTTTGGTGTAAAATACTTCCACGTGCATTACTCGGAGAAGTACATAGGGGAAGTTCTGATTTGCAGCCCTTTCTGGCATGTAGAGATAACATACTGAAAACGTGCTTAGTTGCCTAGTTGAGCTGGAGCTAAAGAAACTGAAACAACATCACCAATAGCTCTGTTAGATATCTTTTGTGCTAAAACATTGCTGCCTTCTAAGCGTACGTTAAGACAGCCAGCAACAATTAGTTGAGCAGAAACAAGCAGTAAAATGGGACTGGGAGATGAGATACAATTGGAATTGCCTGACCTCTTCTTTTTTCCAGATTTGGATTAATTTTTAGCTGTTAGTTTTTTATATTTTCATACCCTTCAATTCTTTCTCCCATTTCAACATGGCAAAAAACGTTGCAATATCTCAAAAACTCCTATGGAATGGAAGGATAAATGGAGAGCAGATATAACACAAATAATATTGTTTTTTCCTCTTCCTTTAGTTTGTCTTTCCCTGAGTTTCTTCTCAGTCACATGAATAGAGCCAGACTTATTACAGTGTGAAGTGTCAGAGTTCACTGACTCAGACAGAAAACATACATCCTCTGCTGCATGATGGAAATATCCTTTAAATATAGTTTCTCAACTAAATATCTGTGATTACAGCACATGTAGAGCTTGAAGGGTGTAAAAAGGAATTAAAATCTGGCAACACATCTAAATATGATGCTCTGTTCAATGCCAGAATGGCAAATTTTAAAAGCCATCTCCCCACATCCCGCATGTTTTTTGTTATAGCTGAAGTCTTTTGGTTATTGTAAATGACTGTGCAGCTATTGAAACTGGTGTACATGAAACAAAAAATTAATTCATGATCTGAAAGAAGAGAAAGCTACTGCATTTTTCTCCTCTGACTAAACTGAAAGTTGTTGTTGTATTTACAATATGCAGCATTCTGGAAAGAGAAGGAGGTTTGTGTGGGACTGGCCTCCCAGAAAGATCAAGCAGCAATGGCAACAACAACAACTTTGTTGTTTAGTGGTTTTCAGAGGCACATTCAAAGCCCTTACAGGAAGAGGGCATAAAAAACCTTTAAAGAAACACAGTCAAATACTAAATTTAAAGCAGGAGTGAAAATGTGGTTTAAAATAAACTAGGAAACGTTCCAAAGAGACACCCTTCAAGGCTCTTGAATGATGTTAGAGAAGATATCTGCAAGTTAAGGCTGAGAGTGGTCTTGACAGTAAGACAATTAAACAGTGTAAGAGTGATTCTAAGAAAGATTTTTAGAAACTTTTTTGTTTCGAATTTTGCATGACACGAAGTACTTCTGTACAGCGCTAGAGTATGATGTAATTGCTAATTAAATGCTCTGCCCAAAACTTGTAATAGCCATATTGGCTACATTTGCATTATTACATAAACCAGGGCCAGGCAGCAAACAAGAGTGTTGGATTGCAGATAGCTGAGACAGATTGACTACTGATTCTCCTCTTTGCTCTACTTGACTGACCTTGTTCAAGATGAAGCTACCCTTGGTTCTAGGGACAGGTATCTTCAGGGAGCGTTCCCGCCAAACCACAGCGTAGGTGTTGCATCAGAGCTCACTCCTTCTGCAGTAGGCAATCCTCCAAAGCAATCCTCTCAGGCTTTGCATCCCCTTACGTTCTTCCATACCTCCTTTCTACACTCTGGGGCAGGCAGATTACCCTGAGTTTCAGCCTCTAAAAATCCACTTTAGCATAGCACATTCTTTACATGACCTCACAGAGTCCCAGGCCCTCTTTCCAGAAACCTTGTTCACTGGGCCTCTTGTGTTTAGTTGCACTGAGGTACCATCTGAGCCAGGTGAAGGTCTGCAAAGCACAGTGTCCACCAGAAACATTTGCACAAGATTCCTTTGGCTAAGAATATAAAAGCAGGAATATAAACACATGCAAAGCAATCAGGGAGTGATACTTCTTGTGCCCTAATACTTTGTCCTCAGGGATTTTCTGAGGTAGAGATTGTTTACTTCTGTTTAATAGTTCCTACAACATGAAAACTTGCCCATGTTTACAAGAAACTGGGCATGAACTTCAATTTGCCTAAATATGTGTAAATTACACTCCAGTTCTATTTACACCCTTGCTGGGATTTGGGAAAGATTAAAAGAAAATAAAAGAAGAGACTTTTTAACTGGTTGTTCAATTATAAGGCTGGAGAGTTTATTTTGAAGATATATTCCACTGCCAGGAGGGCTACAGGTTTTTTATTTTGTTGACCTGAAAAGTGTATTTCTTAAGTAGTCATTTGAGTTTAGCAGCAAAGGCTTTAGGAAGATAACCAAACTATCATGAGACTTGGGCATTGAGAAGGACACAGAGCATCTGATCATAAGACCAGGCATCAGAGGTTTCATATGCAGCCTTGTGCTTTTTTTGCTAATTTTTTTTTTACCAAGGATTCTTGAGGGCTTTTAAAAAGAATATCTTATCTCAAATGTATTTGGTAGCTTATGAAATACAGGAATTTTTAAGGTGTTTTTTGTTGTTTTTTTTTTTTTTTTTATTTGTAAAAACTGTCGTTGCTTTCTTGCATGAAATGTTAACACTGGCAAGAATGTTTCAATCAAGTCGAAGCCTGTTTATCATCTCTCTTGGCACTGCCTAAATGAAGGCAATGCAATAAACTATCTGGAGAAACGCTGTTCTTAATATTGCTCTTGGATGAAGATGAAAAAATTGAACTTATGAAAATATTTTGTGTTGATGTGTATAATCTTTGTCCAATCTAGCTAACTTAACAGATCAAATCAATACTTTCAAAAAAGTATATATATAGGTATATATGTATATATATATTTTTTTAAGGGCAACAAGAATATATTACTGCAGTTCAGAAATAAAACAAGAACGAAAAAATTCCCGTTTCATTTTGGTTTGTCTTCCACAATCATTTTCCTGTTTCAGTCTGGATAATGCTTTCTCTCTTTGTGGCACACCCAGTCCAGGTAGACTATTTATATATTTCCCTATTTATAGCTCTAAAAACACACACATTTAAATATTCTGTAAGTTATTATAACTCAAACAGAAGCTGTGGGTGAATATTGAAATTTTTCACTGTACTTTTATGAACTGTCTTATGCTGACAGTGTAACTATATGATGATCCATTCTGGTTTTAAAATTCATGACTAAATATGGATTTCTAGCAGATTATTCGTAGGTGCACTTGAAGAAAAAAAGGTGTATTCTGCACACTTTTCCAGTGAAATACAGCTACCCTCAGAAGGTAAATTAAATCAGCTTAAAACAAGCTGTAACCCCACAGAGTGGAACATTCCCACAGTTCATGTGCAGCAAAATCAGTTTGACGCTTTTTGGGACTGATGCAAGAAATGGATGAAGAGATTTCTCTGAACCACAGGAAAGGTTTTGTTTGCATTATTTTTCCTTGCTGGATCCAGGTTTAGACTGGTTCTCATTTTATCTGTGCCCTGCTCCCCACCTTGACATGAGTACACACAAAGCGGGGGCTTCAAAGCTGACAGCACTGGCCTAACTCTGTTCTCGTTAAAAGCATTGGCAAAGCTCCCAGCAGCTTCAACAGCAACAGGATTAGGCCAACTGTGAGTGCTTCAAAAAACTCACCCAAGGCAATAAATCTAGCATTAATTCACAAAAAAGAAAACCAAACAGAAAAAGGAATGAAGAGAGGGAAAAGAAGAATCGTCTTTAAGTTGCTTAAAGGCCTTTAACAGAAAAATGACCCCGGTTACATGTTGTGGTGTAGGGTCTGTGTGGCTGGCACATGAGAGTTTGTGTTAGTCTGCTTAGGACTGTGCAGAGGGTGAGGATCCCTGTCCTGGCCACCATGTTCAGAAATTGCTGGTAATCCTGCTGTTTAAATGGTGCAAGGGCAAGGAGAGATCCGTGTTCACAGTTCTGACTCACCCAGATGCAGAACTGCACTGGATCGGGCCAGCACACGCTTCACCCTTTCCCCTGCAAAGCATGGGCTGCTCCAGCCTACACCCCCTTGGGGAAGTTTGCTGTCATTTATTTGACATATCTGCATCCATTTGTTCTCAACTTGTCCGGCATGTCTAGTAGTGCCTAAGTGGGGCCCACAAGAAAGCCAGAGAGGATCTTTTCACAAGAGCATGTAGTGATAGAACAGGGGAGAATAGCTTCAAACTGAAAGTGGGTAGGTTTAGATTACGTACTAGGAAGAAACTCTTCATTGGGAGGTGGAGTGTGACGCACCTGAACAGGTTGTCCAGAGAAGTTTGGATGCCTCATATTTTGAAGTGTTCAAGGCCAGGTTGGACGGGGCCCTGAGCAACTAGGTCTAGTGGAAGGTATGCCTGGGTTGGAAGTAGATGGTCTTTAAGGTCCTTTCCAACTCAGTTGATTCCATGATTTACATAATCTTCTTTACCATTTTTTTACCTGTGCCTGTCTTTGAATTACCTCCCTTATGCTGGTGCTCTTCTGGCACAGAGATAAATAAATAGCTGTTAACCTACCATAATGGTAGGCACACAGAAAACCATTCAAATAGCTTCTGACATTTCAGTTTCAGGTCATTTGCATTTCGCTGGAATCCTCCTCATTTTATTTCACGTATACCAAAGCGTGGAATTATAAAATAAAAACTGTAAATATGTTGTTTTGTGATCTGGTGTGGGAGTTTTTTTGTTTGGTTGGTTTTGTTTGATTTGTTTTTTGGGCGGTTTTTGGGAGGGGTTTTCTTTGGGTTTTTTGTGTGTGGGTTTTTTTATTTGTTTGTTTGTTTGTGGGTTGGGTTTTTTTTGGGGGGGAGGGGTTGAAGGGTTTTTTGTTTTTCTTTTCACTAGAGACATGAACCATGGAGAAATGGGACCAAAAATGCAGTGGCAAAATAATTTGGGTATGAATGCAGTAGAACTGGATTTTTGCCATCCTTGCACTGAATACCAGAACCTCCACCTGAACTTCTTTTTCCTTTCACCCTTAATATCGCAGCAGGCTTTGCCATCTTCTGTGCTGCCACAAAGTGAGTGATGCTCAAAGCATTGACAACAATTTTTCATGAAAAGGTGACGTTGGAAGTTGCCCAGACTCTTCTCAACTCTTGCAAATGGTCATGATTTCTCACCTACACAAAATGACTTGCCTCTCACAGACGCTGGTATAGACAGGTGGTATTTCCCCCATCACTGTTCATAAACTCCTCAAGCTGCCCTGGAAAAGCAAAAGGGCTTTACATAGACCTACAGTGAGATGTTATCATTGTGTAAGGATTTGTCCTTATCTTCAGAGAAGGAGAGCATTCATACCTCCTGCTGACATCTAATGGAAAAAAGAATTTTACGTAACAAAGACGTTAGTATATATCTTGTCTCAGATACCGAATTGGGATTTTTATTTCGACCTATGTTGTTATGCTAATCCCAAAAAATTTTATTTACAAATTCTTCCGTTCACCTTCTACAGCATGAGCTGGATCCAGGGTTTGAAATAGTAAAATAGAAGATCCTGGCATCCCTTTTTAGCCACCAAGACCTTCAGGTTTGCATTGCTGTAGATTCAAAGCCATATATTCCTCTTCTGGCCTCGTATCAGTATCATTCTTGCACAATTTCATGACCTCAAGTTGAATTAATGTACATTTTCAATGTGAAAGAAAATTCCTGATGCATGTTAAGCGCAAACAGACTGATAGAGTGTTTGGAAGAATACCATTAATCTATCTGAAAATGACCTAGACGTTTGCTGCTCACACAAAAATTGCGACTGGTGTTTTTGCCAAAGAAATGCTCCTAGCCAGAATTCTGTATCTAGATCTGGGGAATTAATTGATTTGCAGGGCTCACTGGCAGAACTACGAGAATTCATTTTGCATCAACCTGGAATGAAGTGTACAGCCAAATGAAAAGTAGGAAAAATAATAATTTTTGATTGACAACAAGTTTTAGGTTTTGGGAGGGATTACGTGTTTCCTTGTTCATTCTTTCATAAAACTGAAGTTGATTTCCAAATGCTGTGAACTAAAAATAAAATCTCGAAACTAAAATTCTGACATTTTTCCAGTTTCGAGACTTTTTTCCTTAAGCAGCTTACTGGAAAAAAAAAAAAAAAGACAAAAGTGAATCACTGTTATTCAGGAAAAACATTTTGGCCAAAATGTTTTATTAAACTCTGCATCCAATATCTTCCCATAGTGCTTCTCCGCTTTTTTAATACACAGTGGGAACATGCTGAAATGCTAAACTTAGTGCAAATTCAGTAAAACTATGCAAAAGGACAAGTCAGCACAGAAGACAAAAGGAACTATGATGTTTAGTTTTTAGTTAAAGCTATAAAACTAGGTGGTAGCTGTGTCCACATCAACCTTTTTAAACCATGCAGAGTTGCATATTTTTTTTCCCCTTTCTTTTAGTAAACCCTGGGACACTTCTAATACACCTGCTTCTCCTTATGTTCAAAAGTTAATTGTGACCCTGGAGCAGGAAAAAGTAAATGTTGTTAGAACAGGAAATCACACATGATACAAAAGAAATGCATTGTCATTTTTGTATTTCCTTGATATGCACACATTTTTTATTTTTGTATTTTCTTGATATTCACAGCTCATAATTTAGATTAGTGATTAATTAAAAAAGTAAAACATGATCTTATTCCCCAAGTAAGTTAGACGGCATTATTCCATCAATGATCATGACCTACTTGTTAAACCAAAGGAGCCTGAGATTTTAATGGCAGCTGTCACACAAGTATGCAAACAGCAAATACCTATAGGCTACATAACAAGTACAAAACCAAAGAAGAATGTTGAAGAAAGAATGAATTTGGGGAAGTTTTCATTTGTTCACAGACAATTCACTTGTGAAATACAAAGATAGCGTGTGAGGCGCTGCAGTGTGATGGTCACTTTTGTGACAGCCCATGTGTAGTCACTGTGAGTACAGAGACAGGCTGTTTTGGCAAGTGGTTCCTTAATTTGTAGGAATGCTAACATCAATGACAAGTTTTCCATTACCTTCACTGGTGTTCAGACTTAAGGTAGCAGCAGAAGCAGCTAGCAAATTTAACTTTTACTGCCAACCCTACTTTGAAACAGAGGTTCATATCTAGCCATTGCTATGCCATGGCTTGTTGCAGTGACAATAGAGCGCTTTCTGTATGCTGCACTTTTGCTTTCTGCAGTCTTCAGTGAAGATCAGAGCATCCCACATGGTGGGGTAAGACATACTCTGCAAACCTGATGCTGGCAGTAGCCTGAAATAATTGCAGTAGCAAGAGCCTTGCTGGAAACCAGCAGCACAGTGTGCTACTGAGCCAGAAGTGATACCTGAACAGTAGGATAAATGGTGTGGACTGGAGTGGCTGCTGCAGCTGGGAGAGACCACTGGTGAGTGTAAGAAGAAAAGGTCAATGCATCTGAACCTGGTTTGTTTAATGACTTGGAAAAAATTCACAGACCTGAAGAATGGATGGAGTTTATTGTGACTTCGGTTAAGTTTGGGTTTCCAAGGTATTGTTGATCACTTATTAGGGTAAAGCATTTCTTCTGAATGAAATGTAAATTCCCATTCAGAGATGTGAGTGAAATTAGGTGGCATTTTATGCTGTTGCATTTGAATTTTAAAAGTAAAAGGTACGTAGTCTTGGCGAAGACTAAGATACACTGGACTCATTCCGCTGGCATTTCCCATGAGATCTAAAGCTGACTTTTGGCTCTCCAGACATTCTAGAGTATGTCAATCCAAGAAAAACATATTTGAAATGGATCTTACATTCTTTTTCCAGATCTGAACTTGTTTTTTTGCCAAAGTGGTTTGAAGTAGTCTCTTAGCCAGTACATATCTCAGACCTTCACTTCTGAGCACAAAACACGTAATCAGAAACCCATGAACCGACCTAGAGATAACATTCCACCCTGGGACACTGGAAGATAAAAATGGGTGAGTTTGGATTTTCTCGATTCCGTACAAACAGAAAAAAAGCTGAAGCTTAGGATTTTTGAGCTAAGGTTGAAGTATGTGAATTAAAGAGCAAGACTGATATCAAGAAATAGACTATTGTTTTAATGGTAGCTTAAAAAATACCCCAAACAGTCTGGAGGTCTGTGCCTTCCCTGCAGTTACGGAGTGATCCCAGGAACATCCAAAAGAACAGTGTGATCTCCCCATTCATGTGTCCTGTGTCCAAAACATTTTGTTTTCTTGCTGGCAACAGGAATTTTGTGCAAGCACCTGAAACAGTAGTTGCAGTGTACTAAGTCACTAGCTGAGCTTAGGTACTACTTTGGGAGCAGTCTTTGCCCGTACTTCAGGCGGTGATTCTGATCGAATGTCTGGAGAGGGTATATGGGATGCATGATGTCCCTGAAATGCCCTTCACACTGTAGTGCAGCTGTATCTTTTGATCTTATATTTTTATACAACTACTTTGTATTTGCTAACTTCAGGCAAGGTTTTGGCCTTAAAAATCCACAAAGTCATTTTCTCTGCTGTCAGAACAAGTTCAGGCGCATATGTTGCAAGTGATTTTAAAACAATGCATTCATTTCATAAAGCACTTGAATGACTACCTGGCACATTTTTGAACTCTGTCTGATATCTGTAGTATTTATTTTGATAGTTTCCTGCTTCAAAGTCTGGCACTCTGATGAAGTCCTGACCACTTCATAAAAAGCAAATGACGGCATTAATGTTGCCAGCAGGAGGGTGTAAGCCACAACCATTTGAAAAAAAATGACATGGCCCTTTTTAGCTGATCCCCTCCCTGGGAGTTGATTGCTATGGAAAAGAGAGGTAAGAATTAGCTGCTTTTACAAACGTCAATGTTCTTAGAAGGTTCAAGTAACGAGAGGTGCTGAAAAGTATGGCAGCCAAATCCTCATCTTCTGACACTAATCTTGTCACTTCTGTGACATTCTTGGCCTCTTCTAACCCAGCGTCTGGGAATTTGAGACTTAATCTTTGGTCTACCACATGCTGGTGCAGAACATAGCTGCTGCAAAATGAGACCAACCTACAAATGGGAAAAAGATCTATTTAAAAATGAAAAATCCCAGCCCCCTCATTCTTCCTTAGCATAGGCATTTTTAGAACCAAATTTCAGTCTCATACTGACCACTTAATACTTTGTAAGCTGTGTCCTGCCAGACAGGCAGGAATGTTTTGCTGCTTGTCTTTAAAGATGTCATGCCATCATGCATGCCTCTGCTGGGAGCATCTACTCATTCAACACCACTGTGCAGTTCACATTCTCGTTCTTCTTTTCAGGAAAACACTGTCTGGGTTTGTTTAAATAGTATACAAGAAGGGGAGTGAAATAGTATGATAACTAATTTTCCGTCAGAGAAAGCAAGACTAAAATTTGCTTAATTTTGTAAGAACACAGTTCATGGCCTGAATAGGTGGTGACCTGGTAGCCCTTGTCAATGGTACCATCTTCTCGTTTGGCCTGCATTGCTGAGCGTTTAGATGGGGTAGAGATTCCAAATATTCACAGAATCACAGAATCACAGAATCACAGAATCACAGAATCACAGAATCACAGAATCACAGAACATGCTGAGTTAGAAGGGACCCACAAGGATTACCAAGTCCAAGTCCTGATCCTTCGCAGGACCATCCCCAAGAATCACACTGTGTGCCTGAGAGCGTTGTCCAAATGCTTCTAGGACTCTGTGGTGCTGTGACCTGGTGCTGTGACCACTTCCCTGGGGAGCCTCTTCCAGTGCCCAATCACTCTCTGTGTGAAGAAACTTTTCCTGATACTCAACCTAAACTTCCCCAACACAAATTCAGGCCATTCCTTCAGGTCGTGTCACTGCTCACCAGAGACAAGAGATCAGTGTTTGCTCCTCCTCTTCCCCTCATGAGGAGGTTGGTTGGTGATTGCTCTCTAATTTGTCAAGGTCTCTCTGCTGGGCTTCTCTGCCCTCGAGGGAGTCAACAACTCCTCCCAGTTTTGCAGCATCTGCGAACTTCGTATACCTGCCAGTCAGGCACCAAAGTCATTTATGAAGATGCTGAAGAGCACAGGGCCAAGGATGGAGCCCTGGGGAACCCCTTCTGTGACAGGTCCCCAGTCTGATGTCACCCCATTCACTGTAGCCCTTTGTGCCTGACCCATGAGCCAGTTGCTCACCCATCACATGATGTGTTTATCCAGCTGTGGGCTGGACATTTTGTCCAGAAGGACACTGTGAGAGACAATATCAAAAGCTTTACCGAAATCCAAAAAGATGACATCAGCTGGCTTCCCTTGATCAGCTAGGTGGGCTACCTTGTCATAAAAGGAATTCAGGTTTGATAAGAAGGAATTTCTGCTCATGAAGCTGTGCTGGTCGTGACCAAAGACTGTGTTGTCTTACAGGTGTTTTTCAATACCTCTCAAAATAATCTTCTGCATTACTTTACCAGGCACTGAAGTGAGAATGACAGACCTGCAGCTCCCAGCGTCATCCTTCTTGCATGCCCTTCATTCACAGGCTGTGCAGTTTGTGGTGGGACTGTGCTCAGGGCAGTGGAGTTACTGCCACTGACTCCTAGGTCCCTTAGGGGGGCCTGTAGTGCTTCAAGGAGCTACCTGCTTTTTCTCAGTTACTGCTCCTGTAAGGTATGAGGAGGTGGCTGTACCAGCTTAACAGTAGCTTTCACATGCCATAATGCCTGACACATTTGCTGTGTTGCTGGGTAACGGTTTGAGACTTCGTATCTTTTTTATTATTAATGGCATATATCATACACAGCACAAGATATCTTCCTCAAGCTTTTAGTGCAACTCTTGGAGGTAAAGTCCAGGAACATGACTTTTGCAGCTTGCTCAGAAATAATGCTAAAAGCCTTTTATATCAAAACCTTGGCTGCTGGGAGGCTGCAATACCAGCATAGAAATATTATGAAGCAACAAGGTTCACCTCAGCTCTGCTCTCCACCCCCTGCTTGTTCCCAATGGCTCTGCGCTAAGACGGCTCTGTTTACAACATCTTTTTCTATAATCGCTGACCCTTTGACTCCCTTGCATTCACCCCACTGAGGTTAGGAGACAGGATGCGACAGTGAATCTTTCTGGGGAATCTTTCCTTTAGCTTCGCTATTGCTTTTCTCCCAGTCTTGAGGACTTATATCTTCCCCACACAGTGTTATGAACAGGTATTTCCTCTCCCCAAATTGTCTCTCTTCCTTGCTTGTAAGGAGCAGCCCCTACCTAGATGCTAGAGGTGTAAACGACTACAGATAGGAGCCAAGAGTTGGCACCTTGGTGTCCAAGGTGCTCATGTTTTAATCTTAGGTTCAGAGCAAGCTTGTCTCTTCAAAATAATTCTTATAAGTGAAAGTGAGGGACAAGGGCTTACTGCCTCTCATCTGGCAGGGTGCTTTTGGAGCATCTGGGCTTGCTGTCCATCAGAATGACCTAATTCTACATACATCCATATTGATCTGATCTGCGTCATCATCGGTTCAGTGTTCATTAATGCAATTGGGTGCAGAAAGCTTTCAGGGGAAATAGATGAAGAGAGAGAATAATATATGCTGTACTCTTAGAGTGGGAGTGAAATTAGATTATTTTTGTGCTATTCAGTTGAAACCTACTCAGTGACATTTTAGAAACGTTGTGTGCAAAGGCCCTCCCTCTCTCCCCTTCCCCTTCCTTCTCCCCTTCTTCTCTTTCTCTTTCTCCTGCTCCTTGTTGTCGTTGTCTTCCTCCTCCTCCTCCTTCTCTGCACAAGCCGGTGGCAGTGATGGTGTGCAGTGAAAGGTACCTCCCCGCGCAGCCTCTGCCTCTGGCAGACAGCAAAACCCCTGCTGCCACCAGGCACGTTGGCATTCTGTTTGGCATGGCAGTACAGGCAAGCAGGTTATCCCACTGAGGTCAGTGCACAAGCGACAGATAGCACAAGTGCTGAATTAATTTCACAGATTCCACACTGCGTTGGGCATAAGGTGGTCCACAGAGGAGGAGCAACCTTCTTGTATATCCCCACAGGCTCTTGAGAGGATGTATTTGCTCACCTTCTGCTTTAGGAGGAAAAAAGCTTGTCTCTTCTTATTATATTTCTCATTAGAATCAGAACTGCTGGAATTGTTCATGTTAGAGAAGATAAGCGGGTGCAGAGCAGTTCTTGATGAGATGAAAAGTTAATGAGATTGCTTTGAGCTAGCGGCACCAACAATCATGGTGTATGGACACCATACACTTCTCAGTTGAAGACTGAGCACATAAGAAATGCATGACATGAAAGCTCTATGGGTGTTAGCTGAGAACATACATTTTATGTACCAAATAGCACTATCATGTATTTTTAAAACTTTTAGGAGAAAGCACAAAGAATTGTGCTCTGATATTTGGTGCAGAGTGTTACTGTGTGCTGAGTTCATTTGATTTTATTCAAACTCCTTTTTCATTCTCCACAAAGGCAAGATCTCTGACCATTGCTGCTTCCATTGTATGACCACCGATCTATAGGTGAACACAGCAGTAGGATATGTAACATACACTGAAATTAGGGAGATGCAAACTATTTACAATATTCGGTTTGACTACAATATAGCAATTATTTTGTTGTGTGATATTAATATAATTATGGAGATAAACTTAGTTGATTGCATTGCTTCTAATTGCAAGAGGAAGATACAGCAAAGATGATGCAAGAGCACAGTTAACATAAAGGAGACTTTTGTAAAACAGACCTGGAGAAAAACCTCAGGGAAACTGTTGTTCTCTTCCAAGATGCAATCTGTGCAATTCACAGCCATACTGAAAGAAAAGCAAAAATGAAACAGAGAACAAAAATTTTTGAGTGCCCTGTCATAGCTGCCATTTGGTGTACATGTCAAAAAAGTGAGCACTCTGATGCATATTCCTCTCCCTCTCTCAGGAATTTGCTTTGCATGGTTAGTGATTCCAGCCTGCTGTTGCCATGAGGGATTCCTGACCCCTCAGTCACATTGATTCCCTCCCTATTTGGGCATACAATTATTAATGGGAAAAACAAATTTCCAGGACAGAGGAAAAAAAGAAAGGAAAGTTTTATCATAACAGCTTTTAGGAAATGGAAGGTAAGAAGTGTCTTGCACAGTCCTAATGTGTTTCTGTATTAATACACTCCAACAGTCTTGAATACTTCCACGACATCTAGAAATGTACCGAGATAAATTCTGTTGCCTAAGTTGCTTTCTTTGACATTGTGGCTTTTCAGTTAACTAAACAACAGCAAGAATGCCTGTTGTGGGGGAGAGAGGAAAGTACTTTGTAGGTGCTGTTATCAATTCACCAGTGCAGCTGACATGAACGTGCCCTAAGTCCTACTTGATCTTCTTAATACAATGTAATCCTTAATTATCTATTTTGACATCTAACGAGCACACAACACATCTGTGAACTCCCAAGGCATGTATCTGTCTTGCCTTGCTAATCATGTTATCCTGGCTGTTCCTCTGCTAACTCTACTGCTGTGAGTGACTCACAGATATAGTGTCTCTCCTTGCTGCTGTATCTCTGACATGTAATCATAATAATTACTCTCCATCATGAGGGAGGTCTGGAAACAATAAAATCTTCCCCCTGTTGACATATGTTGAAGTCTGTGCATGTTTTTAGTCCAGGGTATAGTTTGTCAGTCTGGTGTTGAGCTTAAAAGGCCACTGCAGACCTTTTAATGATATTGATGTCCTTGCTGCGAAGAGGCAACTGAGCAGCGCTCTATTTGACACAACACGAAGCTATAGCATTAGAGTGGGGGAAAGGACAGATGGTACTTACTCATGAGCAATCAGGCACAGATTTTTCCTTGGAGAGAGAGAAACAATCCTTTCCTTAGCACCTGATGTTGCCAGGCTCTTCTACCTGAACAGCAGCGGGGCTGTAGTCCTGATAACTGTTCGTCAGTAACAGATTGGTGGAGTGGTCCTACACTTCCTGAAGCACAGAAGGAGATTCAGAGATTTATCTTTCTTAGATAACTTATTCTTTGAGGGCTGAGCCTTAGTAAAAATTAAAGTCTATAAGAACCAGGGAATTAAGCATGTTGTGGAAGTTAAGATGCGGTGATTCCAACTAAAATCCCTGCATTGTTAATGTCTACTTCGCTGACAGCATCACCATGTAACTAGCTGCATTCCCACTGGACTGAATACTAGGATGAATTTAATGACACTGACATCAGCGGGATTCGGAGTAGCTTTCAGGATCCAGCTGGGATAATTCAGAGGGGCATCTAACCTCTTTACAAGACAGTATAGCTCTTAAATACCTGTGTAATCAACCCTTTCTCTGGTTCCATCAGATGAGCAAACTTTGGTGAGAGCAGCAGTTAAGGAAGTCTTGGTAAGAGCAGTAGACATCCTGCTTTTGACTCCATCAGACCCCTCCATTTCAACAATGGCAGATGGAAATTCAGAATTTGTGAGTTTGGGTTGGTTCAGCACAAATCTAAGTCTGAATCCATTGGCGTGAATAGAATCTATGTCACCCAGCAGAACAGCAATGAGCCAAAGTGTTGTATCACCAGGGGAGTACCATGGGGGACAGGCTTGTGACAGTGGTGACTGCCACAGCACATCTACCTTCTCATGGAATTTGGTGTCATTGGTGATGTTGTACCTGCTATGGGAGCACACTCTTGAAAGGAGGGGGCACATCAATCTTCACTAAAATGTCCACACTCAGCAGCAGTTCATGACTACAAGAGGTGCTTGTAGTCTACCCAGTGCAACAGACACTTTGCAAGATGAGAGAAAAATACCAATACAGTTATCAAAAGCAGTTCTGGACACAAGGTGTTTTCTGCACTTGACCTAAGCTGCTGAAGTGACTACAGGTCTCTTTTTGCAGTTATTATGCCTAAAGCTGTTTTGAAAATCTCTACACTGTGTGATGTAGACAGGCACCTAGACATTAGTGTCTTCCCTGTCTGAAATATGGGTGAGAATGATGGTCCTTCCACAGCACTGCTATGTTTGCACACAACTTAGTATTGAGGTGCTATTAATTTTGAACACTGAAATGTTCCTGGTCTAGTACTGGGAAGCTACCTTGGACTCTATGGAAGTCTTCGCTTACTGTTTGATGAATGCAGAATTTACAGTCTTATGGTAAAGTCATATCTTGCAGAGATTTTATGAGGTTATAAAAAGCTCAGTGTGAATTTGTGACAATACTCCCTGCCAAGTTTATTCAGCTTCTTAAGCACAGCGTACAACCAACCTAGATTTCTAACTCCTTAGCTGTGCATGACTTTGACACTCCTTTGACACTCAACCTCCCCAATTCCTGAGACTTCCTTGAAGCCAAGGGCTAGGATAGAGACCATTCTGCTGGGCAGCTCTGAGTTCCTGGGTGCTGTCTAGACGACAGATGGGGTCTATGCAAATCACAGGGAGATACAAGCTGAGATGAGTCTAACAGCTAAAAGGCAGAGAGCAGAAGGGGAGAGACGGTCTTCATACACTGCCTAGTCTCTACAGCTGATCTTGTGGGTGAGCCTAATCCATTTTGGGGTCAAGACAGTCAGGTTAATTCACACTCCCTCCCTGTTGTGGGTAAACTAATCTCTTCGACTTCAGATTGAAAGGAGAAAAAAATGTTCATGCTCACTGTTTCAGCTGAGTGGTGCTGATCAGCAGCCTAGGGTTCAAGCAGCAGCCCACATCCAGCCAGTTCTGGTAAAGCTGCAAGAGCTGTGCCTGTCCCAGAGCACAAGTAACTACTGCAGTGCGAATCTCAGTAATTACATCTTCACAAGAATGGCTGGATGTACTCTGGAGTTTATACAGTTGCTGTAAGAATTATTTAAAATAATTTTTTAGGGACCTGAAGTAATGGTGTGAATATAATAGTAAAATGCAGGGTTAAATTACAGCCAAATACTGGCAGCAAGCTTTACTATACTGACAGATAGGCTCCCTAAACCTTTATTCCTGTGACCTTTATTTCTGGCTATTTTTAGGATTCACAATTTGTTCTGAAATGGACAAGACAAGAGTAGGTGTGAAAGAGATATGTTTTCAGAGTGATGGGCTATATGACCTCTAGTTCTTAATAATCATGGAGACTCTAAGGGGTCTCTCAAGAGGTAAAAAATACATGATGTATAGCCTGTAAATCTGCATGCTCCTACTGCTCATTGAGAGAAATAGAAACATAGTTTTGTGGAGCAGAAAAAAAAAGAAAAGAAAAAGAAAAAAAAAGAAAAAGAAGAAACAGACAAAAAAGAAAGAAAAAAGAAAGAAAAAAAGAAAGAAAAACCAATTCCTTGTGAAGTAAGAATTTTGCACCTGTGGTAAAAGCATGGCAATTCTCCCTTTGGGTTATGACGAGACACACTTAAAGATACAGTGGACACATTTTATTGTACTCAGATTCACGTAGGTATTAAGTGGCTGCATAGAAAGAAAACAGGTCCGGGAAAGGAGATTTCATTGGGAAAGGTTAAGGCATGGCATTGCATGCCAAATGAGAAGGGGCACATCAAGCACAAGGCTCAGAAAATATTCCATTCCTGGACTCCCTGGGACTGTTACAGGTAGAGCACTGGACATCTCAGCTGTGGAGACCCTTATTTCACATTCAAATGTGTAATCCTTTTCTGCAGCCAACAAAGCTGGCCTCACAAGGAATCTCATGGCAAAGATTTCTTCCCACTATCTATACCCTGTGTGATGAGTTGTTGAGCTGGGATGATTTCCAATAGCATTAAAATAGGAAGTACAGCATACCATTTTTGCATAGCAAAATGTGTACTATTTTTGTATAGTATGTTTTCTTTTGAGGGTTTTTTGGATATATTTCAAAGAGAATGTAAATCACAAGCATGGTTTTATTGGTCTGAGCCATGTGCTGTTTGGCTGGGGTCCTGTTGGTCATGTTTTGAGGTGTTAGTGGCACTATTTGCCGAAGTGCCAAGCACAAGTGTGTTGTGTTGGTACAATGTGAGAAGGCATTGCTGCTGGACACTGCAAGGATGGATGCAGGAGATCTTTTGCTTGATGAAATATTAAGGGTTGAGATGGGAGGCAGGGACAAGGGATGATTCTCTATGGTAGTGAGCTGTAAGTTATAAAACAAAAAAATCCATCTGTTTGAGGAGCTGTGGTTGGTACTCCATATGCTGCTGTACAGAGGCTGAAATGAAATTTTGCCATCTCCAAGACAAGGAGCAGAGCTGCTGAGAAGATGCAGTGGAACAGCTTCTGGTGCAGACCAGACACAGCCATCCCATGCGTGCAACTGCAGCTGCAACACGGAGGTGCAGCCCCACTCTTTTGGTGGGTAAGCCTCTCACTGATCCCACGTGCTCCAAGCCCATTGAATAGGACTCTGTTCAGAGAGGAAGCATTGCCCTGCAGAATTATGGCCTGACTCAGATTTATGTCTAAACCACATTAAACCATTTTGGCAGTGCCAGCAGGTCAATCAAGTGGGTATAAATGGAAGTCAGCATTTGCAGCAGCTCTAAAAGAACAAGGAAAGCTCTGGCAGCTGAGCAGTGAGTATTTAGCCTGCAGTATTTTCTTTCCTTTATTTTCATTGGCACATTGTGTAATTTATATGGCAGCTTGAGTGTTTGTGGTGCTTTGTAACAGATAAAACATTCTACTAACCATGAAGGGAAATAGAACGTGAAGAGACAGAGAAGAGTGCAGGTGGAGAGGATGCTTCAAACATACAGAAAAGAGAAAAAAACAGCCCCTGATAAAATTAAAGAAGGTATTCAGTGGTGTGGGAAATGGAATCGTGACAGCAGTGGTACATGCTTAAGGAGGAAAATACAAGAGAAGAAACACTGAAAACAAAATTGCATTATCTTGAAGAGATATAGAAGTGCAGAGTAAAATTAAGGGTAGCAAATAATCTGGGAGGCAACTGGCAGCAGTGGTGGCCAAGAGAAAGGAGAGCCTGTCAGTAATGGACAAGACCGTGCTGCTTAAGTCTGTTTTAAATCAATCACTCAGGAAATAATTTCCTGAACTTAAATATGGTAGAGCTGGTAGAGACTGGACATCCTTGCAGATACAGGTTGGTCAGGGGACCACAGGACACAGAACTGCATCTGCTTAGCAAAGTGAACACAGGAAAGAGTATAGAGAGTCTTTCTACAACTTGACAAAACAGAGAAAGGTTGGAGGGATGGAGAATATGTGAGGAAAACAAGTCTGGAAAGAATGGGCTCTCTTTTTTTTCCCCTAATTGATACCTAGTGTTTGCCTCTAACAAAAATTTATATTATAGACCATTTGCAAAGTCAAAACTGTCCTCACATACTAGCCCTGTGCTATGTTGCTAGGGAAGATGCAGGAAGCAGCCTTTTCTGAGTAAAATGAAGGATAATAGTGGAAGTTATGTAATGTCCTCGTTGCTAGAAGCCAAAGCTCCGGTGTCATCAAGTTCTGTGGGAATAGGCACTACCCCAAGGTCTAATACCTGAGAATTTCCTTGTCTTGAATGCATTTGTATAGCTTTGGTAGCTGGCCTCCAGTCAGTGTGGTAAGAATGGATATTCCTACAAACATTTATAATGGAAAATTCTGGTGGCTAATTGTAGTAGGATGTTTACATAGCTCTCCACAGATCAGTTTTATTTGTATTATGCCACTTCTTAATAAAATGCAGAATTCACATGGCATGAAGTGCTGTTTATTAGGAACAAAATTTGGATTTTTGATGTATGCCTCAGAAGCTTCATCCTTTCAGAGCCATTCTGTGTGTGTTACCGTTGTTCCTTGTTTAGTTTCAAGGGAAATGTCTGGTTTTGATTAGCTTTCTCTCTGTTGTTCTGGGGATTTCTGATTGACGGCTACATTCTTTTTCTTGATGAGTATGAATGAGAGATCATCTTAATGCATTAAAGTTAAATACAGATTGAGGATAACTCCACCCACATTCAAAACACAGAGATGTTCAATCAATTCTGTTTCAACAGTGTTGAAAATACTCTGCTTCTATCGGAGTGACTCAGTTCACTCTTTCAAAACAGACTGAAGAAGCTCTAAGTATTTCATTTATCATCTCCTATTTTGCTTAGGCTTTGCTGATCAAAATTACTTCTGGCTTGTACAATTAGGTCACCTTAATATTTTCTCAGCTTTAAATTTGCTTTGAAGAAATCACACAGAATCAATTCAAAGTAGATCAGATATGTGTGTGAGCTACTCATCTTTCAAACTGTGTTCTTTCCAAGAGATGGCCATTTGCTTATCAGGCGAAAATCAAAGCTGCTTGTCATCTGAATGTAGCAATGAAAATACATTTAGCTTAACAAGGAACAGAAGCTGCGTATTTGTGATCTGTTTACTTTTAAAATCTGTTTGATTAAACCTTTTGTTAATTTTACTAAAGCAAATAAATGACACTGAAACTTTCCTGATGCAAGCCATACTTGTATTTGCTGCCAGCTTTGTTTTCCTCCGACATGTTGACACTGGAGGCTTAGGAATTGTTCATCCATTTTGACAATGATTATGTCTACAGTAGCAGTAGTATTACACTGTATGTATTTTTTTTTAAGTGGTAAAATATGAAATATTCATAAACTCTTTCCCTGAATTCATCATCATGTTAGCTGAATATTTAGAGATGCGAAATTGTAACTATTGACAAATGAGCACCAGTTAACTTCATTCCACTCTGCATCTCTTTCCTCTTTTGATGGGTGAGGTAATTAATTAACTAGTTAAGGGTGATGGGCATAATATGCTTAGACTCATAGCCTGGGGCATGGAATATGCAACTTGATCTCTGTTGTAAAGTATGTAACGCAAGTCACACTCATATTGTCCGAGAGATGGAAGGCTGAAGACCACACTAAGAGAAAATGATGCAGGATGACTTTGCCTACAGCTGACCTCCTTGTGTCTCCAAAGGTTTTGAATCACAGCCAGTCTTGCGGGTCTTACGTGTCAGACTGTTCTGCATCAAAATTACAGTATGCTGTCACACAGCCTTTTACTTCTAAGATGGGACAAATTTAGGAAGAAAAGAAGAAGAAAAGAGAAACTCACTCTCTCAGCTGTAATACTAAGAAGGAACATCATCTATTCTATGTCAACCAAATGTTTAGGCAGGTCTATGCATAGTTACGCAGCCTTGCCACCAAACATATCTTCCTGTATCATTTCAAATGGTTATACTTGAGGGGTAAATCCTTTCACTTTCTCTTTGCTTTTCCTCCAGTATCCCTACCTTTCTACCTGTCACCTTAATACATTTATCCCTGTTCTTTTTAGAAACACGTCTTTATTGAAAGCAAATGTGTTAATGTGCCGTCCAGATTCCATTCAAAACTCATGGCTCTCCCATTTTCCCAGGATGGCTGTGAAGACCCTCTGGATGGGTTTTGTAAAGCACTGTCATCTGAGCCACGCAACATTTCTTTGCACATCAAGGTTTCGTTTAAAATGTTATTTTGTTTCTGCATTTAAAGTAGAACAGTGTTGTAAATAGAGGAAATGTTATAGAACTGAATTAATTAAATACTCAGCTTTTAACTCCTCTTCAGGTTTCTAACTTCTTTCTAGAAACCTTAAATAGTTTGTTGCTTTGGACATTTGCTAGAATAGAACCTACATTCTTTCAGATGGTGGAATTAGTAGATTCCTGACTCCCACACCATGCTTAGCAGAGGTGTAGTTTCCTTTTAACTTGCAGTTTGTCTGGTTTGAGAGAATGCCTCATTGACATGATCTGTGCTGAATAAATAAAATGAAAAAAACCCAATCTCTGCACCTTCTGAGGAGGCTGAATCAACCGGCAAACTGGTTATAACTCCAGTGGCTTTTTCTTTGTTTGTTTCATTTTTTTTCCCCTGCTTTCTTTAAAGTACTGGTAGTAACTACTCACTGCCTGGATATTACTGTTAAGTATGTTTTTAAGCCACAATATGAGTAAACTTTAATGTAGGTTGCCATAATTTCACCCTTGATTTTAGTTACACCTATTTTTTGAGAGGAGAAACCAATAGAATTCAATCATGTATCATGTTTAACGATAACATAGTTTTTAATGAGAAAGAAGTCATCCACTGTTCTCGGCACATTTATTCAAAACTCATGTTTATTATGCTACTTTAAATTTCAGGTTAAAAAAAATACAAAAAGCACATTGCTGTCTGTACACCAGGGCCTTTAGATACAGGGATCTATTGATGGTTAACTTTGTTAAAGTGAACTGTCCCAGTAACAGTCAATTTTACGGTGCAGCTGGTAAATGCCAAATTGATTTTGTTTCATCCCAGTGGATGATCACTTTTAAATTGGATCTGTGCCTGTTGTGAAATATCGCATCATCAAATTATGCTCCTGAAATACTGTACTTTCCAAACCTCACTGCTCAATACAGGACAGCAGCTTCTTTCTTTTTGCTGTTCTTAGTGAACTGAAAACCATGTACTGTGGAGAATGTCTTTCTAATCATGCTGCAAGTACCTCTTACACTGGGGAAAAAGTTGCACCCGTTGCACTGCCCCTCAGGAGCTCTTTCCAAAGCACTGCTATGGATTACTCAAATCCCTTGGAATGGCAGAAGGATGTAACTATTCACTGGTAAGGGTGCCATTTCAAGGAGACTTGAACCAACATAAATACTGTTCAAAAGTTTTTGCTGTGATCTTCTAGTGTACATGACAGATTTTTGGGCTGGACATGGGTTTGAGTATCATTTCTAAAATGTCAGATTTTTCTTTCTTTTAACAACTGAACTATCATCAGTCCTTAATTAATTGTCTCTCTTAGTCTGAAACTTTTAATTTTGGAGCTAAATGTTTCATAGGCTTCTTTCCACATTATCTGGAATTCACACCTCTTTTTCTTTTACATACAGCATTAACATCTTCCAGTTTCATCCTACAATCCAGGAAGAATTTTATGTCATCACAACAGGAAGCTCTGAAGAAGCAATTCTGCATGGGTTTTATGTGCTTTCCATCATCACATCATCATCAGAAACAAAAACATAGGAGCTGGTAAATATATGCTGGGGGAAAAGATATTCTTTTCCTGAGATTTTATTTTGCTGAGGGATCGTTCAGCACTGGCTGTTTTCATTTCCATGGGGTGGTGGATCTGATGTGCTTGACAAAATACTCTTGTCCTTGGGTCAAATATCTCTCATCATTGAGTAAAACTAATCTGAAGGCTTGGGCATGTTTTCAGGGTTTTCTATACTCTCTAGTCTATGTATTTCTGAGAGGAAAAAAATGAACAAAAAACCAAAACAAACCAAAAGCAACCACACACAAAAAACCCCAAGCCCAATCAAAAATAAAAAAAACCAAGAGCCAGTGGATCTGAAAGAAATGAATCATTTAATCGCCATTTTGGGGACCCCGAATAATATGAAAGTTGGCATAGAAAACTGAGGGGCTGCATCTCACCCGAACACGTTGATGTGTCTCTGTCTTGGTCACCTTCCCAACTCTTCGAAGAACAGTTTGGTTAAGGAGCAGAGGGCCTGTGAGTGCACTTCTAGGAGAGAGTTTTGAGGTCTCTCCTTACCCAAGTAAGGAGTTGCATAGTTTAGCTTTGAGTGTGTGAAAAGTCAAGCCAACCTCTAAAATTTCCATACATGCAGCAACTTTAACATGCACATTTGCCATTTAAAGATAGATTGTTTTTTTCTGACTGGTTGTTGTGCTGCATGTTCACTGTTCTCTATGGAACAGAAGTTCCTTGCACGCTGGCAACAAAGCTGAATAAAAAGATGCATAAAACTAAGTGGAAATCCAATTTTAACAAGAAGATACACTCCTGCTGGAAGATGGGTAGATGCAGCTAGTGGCAGGCTCAGACATTAATTCAGCTTTAGACTGAATGGTGGGCATCTGCTGAATTTGAAGAGCTAATCCTAGGAAGGAAGGGTGGGTGGAAGACCTAGCAGGAACCAGATCTGGGAAGTTATTCCCAATGTTGGGGCTACTCCTTTTTACCTCCATCAAGTGTGAGAGTAAGACCGGTGAGAGTATTAACCTTTGCTACTCACTGGGCATCATCTTCCTTATATTTGATCAGTATTTCGATTTTAGTTTTGTTCCTAAAATTTCTGACCTGAGGGATATGGGCTTTGCAAGCTCAGTCAAGTTTTTCCAGCTGTAGTAATTCGCCTGCTAAAAGAAATTCTCTCCCTTCTCACAGACCTCTCTTCACTTGTGTCCTCAATTACAGCAGCTGCAACACTGTAATTGCCACTGTGATAGATATTGGAAAGGGCTTTCCACCAATGACAGAAAATTCAGGTTTTTACAAGGCATTCCTTAGTGACTGTCACCTTTTAATAACCTGGAAAAATGACTCAGTAGATAAGAAATGATGACTACTTTAAGATGCACAAAGCAAGTCTCCGTTATAGTATTGCATTGTTCAAACTATATAAGAAAAGTATTTGTGGTACATTTGCACAGCTAGTGAACAGGAGAATACACATAATGTGTCACAATAATGACCTAAAAATTTTGAAAGCCTTTTATGCCAGACTTAGTAAAAAAGTGGCTCATGAATTACATACGGAATGGTTTTAGTGAACTTTAAAATGTGTTTTGGATTTTGTAGTTGTTGGTTTTGTTTTGGTTTTCCATTTGCTTGTGAAAAATTTATTTAACTTTGCTTGCAATTTCTAACTGATTACAATCTTTTAACTGATCTTACAATTCAGGCATAATGTACCAAAAGAGGCAAAATACCTGTGTTTCTATGAGTTTAAGAGAAAGTTTTGGACTTTTTATAAGAACTAATGTAACCAGTATCTTTAGTACTGTAGATTTTTTGTTTCCATCCAAGCATCTCAAAACAACCCTTGAGAATTCTACCCACAGACTGATTACACAAGTAATTAAATTTTCTAAAAATCTGGACAGGAGGCGCAGAATAGTGTGGGTGTTTCTGAGGGTGAATTAGGAGGTGCCACATCTAACCCTATAAGGGGTTAGATATGTTTCTGTTGCAGTTGTATGCCTACTAGCATCACTCTCTATATGTGCACTGAAATAGACAGGCCCCCAGAATACGAAGAGGAGTTGCCAAGTTACTTGTGATTTTAGCCCTATTTCAGCTGAAATATATCCAAATGCAAATTACAGCATGCGGTGACATTGATGAAACTCTCTTAGCCATGAAGCCCATAAAAGTGAACTGGTAGCATTCATCTGTGGTAATTTTTATCATGATGGAAGAGACGTAAGTGATATTCTTAATTCATGCAGCTCAAAACAAATTATGGATATAAGATACTGCAAAAATCATTTATTTTATCAGATAGTTAAGACTGTTTCCTAAGAAAACCATATAATGGAAGTTGCTAATGTAAGATAAGTCTGTCTTTTATTACGATGCACTGTATTTTCAGTAAAGAGAGAAGTATTTTATACTTTGTTGTTTTGACTGAGGCGTGCCTGTGGTATGTAACAGCCAGACAACCAGCTTGTTAAATGCCTATCACTGCACTACGGAGCATGCCTGGCAATACAACTACCCTGACTGCTAAATATCACAGGGGCTATTTCTCAGGAACGCAATACTTCTGGACCATCTTTAGCTTTAGACTGCAACAGCTGCAAGTAGCTCATAAGACTGCAAATACATATAAGAAATTCATTCTAAGATAACTACGCATATGAATGAAAATCTATCAGCAGCTAGCTGCTCAAGACATGGAAATAACCCTGCTTCCTTCCCCACTAACCCCAAAAGCCACATTACATTCAAAGTCCTTGAATGATCCTATAATCATCATCTCAGTTTTCCAGGTCAAGGAAAGGAAAACAAGAGGGGTCAGCGTACAGCCCATAAAATAATAAGCTGAGAAAGAGCAGTGACCTTGTTCTTCATGTAGTTTGAGAACATGTCTCTTACCTCAGGGAGTGCCTACCCTGTCCTGTCTCATAAATAGCCAATCGTTTTCTCAGTTTTAACCAGACCTTTGAATGGAAGAAGATACTTCCACTCTCATTGATCCTATGCCTTCCTGTTTTTATTGCCATTTCTTCCTCTCTCATTCCAATAGTTGTTTGCAGATTTCAAGAAAGAACAATACAAAAGGAGACGCGAAAAGTGAGGGCAGCTCTACAAGCTTTCAGCAAATCAGGTCCTGGGTGGTTGAGAGAGTATCAAATGCGTACCCCATGGAGGGCATGGTGGGCAGAGCTCTATTCTTACATACTGCTTTTGGCTGTCTGGGTTACAGCACCTGCTGCCCTTCACAGTGTGGAGGACTAGGCAGATGAGGAGTAGGGAGGGAGCCAGGTTTATTTCAATGAAACTGTTTGAGGAGAAGGTAATGGAGCAGCACATAAACATCCTTAGAAAACAAAGCTTGCTTACTTGTAGTTTTTCTAGCCCAGCTCATTTCGTTTCCTTAAATCATTTTACATGATGCATATACTTTGTGCTTTAGTCTTGCTCGAATTTTCCCAGCTTGTGTTCTGGGAGCCTTTTAAATCTGCCTTGAATGTAAGTTTGATTACTTCAGAAGGAAGTCCTTACAAGTAAAACTTGGATGATACAGGAACATATTTGTAAAAAATGCATTTACATTGCAGCAAAGCAAAATACAGCTGCACTCAGATAGGAGTTGCTTCTTATTTCAGCTGTAATTTCCAGGGTTTCAGTGGTGGTTACATGAGTAGCTAATTAATGGCATTGGTCTTTCATTGTGGCTAAAGGAAAGTTTGACTCAAAGTTTATTAACTAAGATGACTCTTTATTTTAATTTCAAAGAAAATAACAAAACGGTATGTGAGAGATCTCTGGTCCCTATTGGGCTGCTATCTCTCACTCACCGCTGCAGCTGTGGCTTCAAATGAATGCTCTAAGCTCTTCTGGGCTTGTTATGCACTAACCAACAGCCTAACAGGGAGCCTAAGACTGTCACTGAAAATCACCTGTAAGGGTAGTACTAATAGGAAACGGAACATTTCATGGACTTTCCCTCTGAGTAAATGAGAAACCCGTTCTTGGCTTTTGTGCAGGTGTTGTGCAAATGACTTACATGATATGCTATACTTCTGTCCTGGTTACTGGCAGGATTTGTCTTGGACATAAATTCCAGTAGGCCATCAGTCTCAGAAAATAATGATTGAAGCTCACTGGAGATCTAATTCTACTACTCCGGAAGAAGATCAAGCACACAGCAGCTACAATTGCTATATGTACTCAAGGTGCAAGTAAGTGGCAAGCAGGCTGCACACATGTTGTGCTGACTCCCATGTGGCAGGGGAATAGCACTGTCTGCTTCCTAGTGCTTTGTCACATATATGAACTGGGAAAGGCCAAAGGAACAAATGTCCTTGTAGTTGGCGATTTACCTAGCTCAGTGGATTTTCCTTGACTGTAACCAAAAGGGATTAGCAGGGAGTCTGCCTGGCCTTTCATCAAGGTTTAGCCCACTTTGCCATTTGACTTTGGCAAGGAACCTCCTTCTTGTCAATGCCAGAAAAGTGATGCTGCTTGGAAATGGTGCAAAGCACAGCTACACCATTGGGTTTCAAAGGGGGAACGGAGTTTTGAGTCGCTGCTCACCATGCAGATGCTTTTCTGTCACTAACAACATATAATATTACTATGCTTTTTTAATTTATGTAGTGTGTGAAATTCTGAAATGGTGTCAAGCCAAAACACTGGCTTAGAGACAGGCCCTGCTGTTTTCTGGATGAGAAAGGGATATCAAGTCAGAAGCGTTGTCAGCATCTGTATTATATCAAGGGTGATACGAAGAAAGAGTGGTCAAAATGCCAATCTAAGGAAGCATACACGGTCTCCAGGTTTTTTGCCACCCTGCATTCCTGGAGAGGGGCTCAAATCCCAGCTCTGGACATCCAGCTGAGGAGTAATGTGTCTCCCAGACATGGCATACATTCTGGTTCTCCTTGCAGGGTTCTGGGCTGACCAGGTCTCATCCCAATACTGCAAAGAGGTGGGGCTGGGTCATCCACTGGTGTTCCAGAACTGGGAAGTTTTCCTAGAATGATGTAGCTGTTGATGCTCAAGTCAGCTGGGCTGAGAAATGCCCTTCAGGTACATTTGCCAGTGTCTGTGCAAATGGCAGATTGATTGAGGGGATCCTGTCCAGTTTAAAGTGATTAGGCAGGCGTTGGACTGCAGTGTGGGAGAAAAGTCCTACTACATATTTTTTTAAATGCAAGTAATTTTTTGGATCCAGCACTACAGCCAGGACTGAAATAAGGTTTCAAATATCTTGCTTTGCAGCACAAACCAAGATCTTCCACTTTCTTTCTCTCCCACATATTCTGACTGTACCAGGAAAGTACAACTACTGGGATGTCAAACCTCCTCAGGGAGGAGAACTAAAATTAACATGAGGCAGTGATGCCATCCAAGTGGCACCAGGGCCTCCTGTCAGAACATGGCCCTGGGGATCTTGTTAACACCTTCTGTCCGTTTTCCTGCCAACTTCTGCCCATTAAGTTTTAAGCCCATTGTTCAGTTGCAGCCTTACATGGAAGAGGAGTGGAAGACCTAAAGATAAATTCTTATAATTTTTACGAAAGCGACTATCCAGGTAGAATAGAGAACAAAGTTAGTGATTCATCTAAGAATTAAAACATAAGAAGTGCCCTTGAGCAGCTGGCAGCAGCTGGTTAGCAGAGCAGTGAGGTTCTGGTGCCACTCTGGCTGGTGTGCACTGACCTGTGCCAGGGCCAGCTTGGACCAAGTGCTGCATGTGCTCTAAACTGATGAGGATGCACGCAAGCCTGGGGATACCTGGTTTGCTTTGGTAGTAGGTGGACGATTTGGAACACAAAACCCACAGACCTGCAGGAAAGCAGGCTAAAGTAGCTTTTTGACCAATGCACCTTTAAAAAAGAAACAACTAATGGCAATATGACAAGCTAAGCTCTGATTTTATTGCTGTCACCTCCCAAGGCTGCTAACAGTATATCAGTGCTTTGTTTATGACGATAAATGTTTCTTTAAGTCTGTGTGCCACTTGCTTTTATCTTCTCCCTTCATCTCTATTTCCTTTTCCTGTATGGTAAGGGATTTGTTTTACACTATCCACAGGAAAACAAAAGGCACTGTGAATTTTTACTGTAGGAAACCACCTACATACAATAGTCACCTTTAGAAACAGGAGTTTTGCCAAGATTTACCCAAAATTGAGAAGCTGCCATTTTTTGTTTCCTCTTTGCAAATCTTGAGTACATAAAATACGAAAATAATATAAGGAAATAAATAATGATGTCTTACATAACACTGTGAATTAACCCCTGTAAATGCCAATTTTTCAAGCAACTCGTGTGTTGTGTGTGTGTTTACAACATCTTCCTTTTCATCAGCTGTTCCCTTGGTACACAATGTAGTACCTGCCTGTCAAATGCTTCTTAAGACAACAAAATACATTATTTCACCTCAATCTGTGGAGTGCCTAATCCAGCTTGCTTCCTAAAATGCTTCACAGAGAGCAGTATTAATCCTTGATTTACAGCCTGAAAAACAGTGGATGGAGGAAGGAAATAAATTGTCTGGGGAAGGGCATGCAGATAAGTTCCTAGAGCCACAGGATTCAGTGAAGCGCAGGGCTGCGGGTCCAGATGGCTCGGGCAGGCGAGCCAGCGGCGGCTGCTTCAACAAGGGGAGATTGTGCTTGGGTGCAGAGAGCAGGCTGGTACTGCTAGGGCAGGAGGAGCCGGGTGAGGGAGGGAGCATAACAGAGCCCAGTGTGTGAGGGAAGAAAGTCCTTAGAGGGTTTAAATGCATGGAGGGGTGGGGATTTTGATATTGATTTGGAAATGAATGGGTGAGATTAGTGAGCTAGTTGTAGGGATAAGGGAGAGACATAAATGCTACAGGGGAGACAGGAGAGGCAGAAGGCTGGAAAGGAGGTCTATGAAATTAGAAAATATAGCCAAGCCTGCCAAGTATCCAAACCAAGCAGCTGGACAACTTGCAAAGAGACGTTAGCTTCCATGAACGACAGATAGCTGTGGCAGGAAATAAAGACAATGTGAACTGGAAGTTGTTTGTACAATTTACAGGAGAAATTACTGTCAAATTATATATAGTATAGGCTAAATGCGCCTCAGGGCAACAAGGAAGTATTTTCTTACTAACACAAGGAACAGTCTCAGTGTGTGTCGGGTGTTGCCATCAGCTGGGCAGGGGAAGAAGGGGGCTGTGATGCAGAACTTGCAGACTTTCTTGTGAGCCTGACACCTGCTTCCTTGACCAGCTGCCTGGAAAAACACATTTGAATGTTTTGGGTTTTTTTCTCAGATGAGGAAGGAAGTCTATGCTACTTCATTTTCCCAGGGGAAATCACTACTGGCAAAGTATCTGTCAACAGCATACTTTAGTAACATATTAAACATGAAGAAACATGATGTTCTAATGTCAGAAATCTCCTAGATTAAAAGGGGAGACCTAAATGTAGGATTTTCTTTAATTCAAGTAAAAAATTCTTTCTCTTATAAAATGAAGAGGCAGTAGAGGTTTTGGAAGAGAAAAAGTGTTGTTAAAGAGCCTTCTTAGGCACTTACATCAGATCCTATTTGTTCTTGAACAAATGCCAGCAGTTTATTTAGAAATACACCTTATCAGCTTACTGATGGTCAATTTAGTTACAATTTTTTCCTAAGTGAAAAACTTTAAAGGACTATTTGGAACTTTGAACCATTGGAGGAAAATGAAAAAGTGAGTTAGGACAAATCTGGTGGTCTGTAGCCACGGAGCTGTGGCAGCACAGAGGCTGCAGGATTTGCTCCCCTGTTTGTGGAGTCGACAGCAGCAGCTGCCGGTGCTGCTCACTTGAGGGAGGCTCTCTGTGCCAGGGCTCCTGTAAGAGTGCTATCAATGCCTGGCTTCAGATACACAGAAATGGACTGTGGAAAATCAGCCTGGTGGAGAGGCAAACATCCTTTCTTTAAGCATTATTTTCTTTTTTCAAAGCTGACTTCCTCTGATTTCAGTGAAAAGTGCTTCAATATTCCAATGAACGGGAGTCAGCAAATATCCATCACAGGCATAGCAGAACTGTGCTTTCCTCCTTTCACTTACTTCTTTTTTTGCTACTTCAAACTACTTTCCCCAAATCAGCTGCTGTTGCATTAAAGGAGAATGCAGGGGCTCTCTGTAGAAAGCCGTCGTACTGTGGCAATGAGGGCCAGGAGAACGGTTCAGCCATCAGTCTCTGCAGGCAGACACAGTTTGCTCTTGGAGTTTACCTGTGGCATTTACCTTGCATTATCTGCACTAATAGATCCTCATGGGTTTTTTAGCTTGGAGTAGGAGGAGGCAGAGCTCACATTTGCCTACACTATTGTGTATAAATAGACAGTCTTGCAAAAAGGCTTATTTCCATGCATTGTGGACTGAGCTGAAGTAAGATCTTAGCTTCACAGTGCTGGAAAGATTGCTTTGTGAAGAAACCAGTATATTTATAGTCTCTGCTGACAATCATTTAATGACATTTTCCTCTGCTTAAACACAGCAGTATTTCTTATCTGTTTATATAGGATCATTTACCATAATAACTGTATGTGTTACACTAATCCACAGGCATAACTTATGAGTACCCTTGAGACATAAGGCATATTTATTTTTCTTTTATAACCGAAAATCAGAAGCAAAAGTAATGAAGTGGCATAAGGTCACAATAGAGAAAATGAGACCCTGGATGCTTTACCACAGCTTCACAACTTCATCTGTCAGTTTTGTGAAGTTCTGTCTTGAATCACACCCAGGACACTTCAGGGAAACACTGAAGTGCAACTCTGGGCAGAAACCTCCAGGCTTATGGACTCCCCTGAGCATCCCACCTGGGAAAAGCTGTATCAGAATGACTGTGATTTACAGACACATCCGACACAACAGGTCAACACAGACTTTATCTCTACACCAGAGTGTGTCTGTGCTCTCCTTTGAAGTCTCCATGGAACAGAGCAGCAGAGTTCATGCATGCTGTTGTGACTGGGATACTTTGCTCGGCCGCCAGCCGTACAGCACAGGCTATTCACAGCAGCCACAAGCAGCCACTGCTTGCTGTCTGCAAGCTCATGGCACCCCTTTTTCTCCCTGCAGCTGCTGTCACTGCCAGAGCTACTGCCCCAGAGCCACCCAGCAACCCACCCGTCTGCCCTTGCTATGCTGAGCAGCAGTGTAGGGCAGACTCTGCCACAGCAGCAGGGAATGAAAGCACATCTAGCAGAGCTGTTGCATGAGAACCGGTATCCCTGCATGTGGAGAAAAGCCAGACACTGCTGATTTTGCCAAGAACATCGAACATCCTTCAGGACACACAGACCTCCTCATCCCTACAGAACCTTCCGCTGGGCACTGTTTTGCTCCCTTTTGCTCACTGGAGGGGTGGAACAGCTCAGGAGCATGCAACCTATGCTGCTTTATCTTGTCAAGGTGGTCAGCCTGATAGTCTTCAGTTGTGGCAGAGAGGTGATGGCATCACACTGGCCTTCACTTAAGAAAATTCCTCTGCACCTCAAAATCAAAATCATCAAGCATGGGCACAAACCCTCCTGCACCCCTGCTTCTGTGCTGTGTACCAGTTCCACTTTCCTGGTCAGTACCACTTTCCTGGCCCATACCACCTAAGCTGATGTGTTGCAGATTGAGGTTTTGCAAGAGCTGGAGGACTCAGCTGCACAGTCAACTACTGGCT
This sequence comes from Ifrita kowaldi, assembly GCA_013398055.1. Lineage (NCBI taxonomy): Eukaryota > Metazoa > Chordata > Aves > Passeriformes > Cinclosomatidae > Ifrita > Ifrita kowaldi. Next base: position 964,657 of record VZRS01003765.1, on the reverse strand, counting down.
CTGCAAGCAGCAACCACACCCCAGTCTGCGCCCTTCCCACACTCAGGCAGCCTCGCCAGGCCACGGGACCACAAGCAGAGACGTCCACCCAAACCACTTTGTCACAAGAGGCTTGATATTTGCTCTTATTTTGTTCTTCACCCTACTGGATGAAGTGAGGGGTGTGTCCCTTTTTCTCAGAGCCAGCTGGATTCAGAGGATATAGGGGTTCATCAGGGTTAGACCAGAGCTCCATTTGGGAAAGGTCCTTCCCATATATACTTGGATTATCTCTGGAACTAAGTCTCTCATTGGCTTGGCTATATTGACTGGTCCAGCAGCCTCAGGGGTGGGAACACAGGGCAGGTGAAAGTGGCAGCTGCAAGAAGGCAGAACCACCCCAGGGGACTCACAGTGCCATTATGTTGCTCTTCTTTTACCAGATTTGCCCTGTGGCAGCTACTCTGCCTTTTTCTTTCTAGATTGTATGCATGGATCTCTCAGGCAGAACTGTCATTTTGATCTGGAGGCTGATCTAAAGGCACACGGTTTTTTGAGGGGCCTGTGCTTCCTTGGGCAAAACACTGCCAGTTCCAGCACACGCTCATTTGGAGGTGTCCAGCAAGATTTTTAAAGTAAGCAGCTTTTTAAACACTGGTCCTCTTCCACTGCTCTCTCCATTACAGAAATTTGGAGCTAGCTTTCCACCAGGTGCCATCTACAGAGCATGCAGGAGTACAGGACTTGAGGCAAGAGCTTGCCTGTCTGGTGAGCCCCACAAGGCTGTGGGAGAGTGGGTGCTGTAGAGAGGCTGGATTTGGCATCTCTTTTCATCCAATGGCCCTGCAGGGGAGGAAATTAAACATGAGCTTTCCTGGGGTGCAGTGACTTATTTTGCCTTCTCTTGGGAATGAAGAGAGCTTTACCTGATAACGAGCAGCTTGTTCCCTGACTCAGCATCCAGGCTGGAACCTTCTGCCTAACATTAGCCTTCCACACACATACCTATACCTAAGCACAGGTGCACGTAATCACACATATGTACACATTCTCAGGACCAGGTGCCAGCCTTCTGGACCAGAGTGGGATGCCAGGTATGGGCACAAACAGGTACTGCCACTGTCTGAGAGCAGCCATGGAAATGAAAGGTTGACAGCTTGGAGAACACATCTCTGACTCACATTCACTCTCCATGGTTTTGCTTTTTTTTTTTTTTTTCCTTTTTTTTTTTTTTGTTTTTTTTTTTTTTGTTTTTTTTTTTTTTTTTTGGGTTTTTTTTTTTTTTTTTTTTTTTTTTGTTTTTGTTTTGTTGTTTTTGTTTTTGCTTTTTTGTGGGTTTTTGGTTTTTTTTTTTGGTTTTTGGTTTTTGGTTTTTTTTTTTGCTTGGTTTGGTTTTTAAAATTTTTTTTGTGGGGGCAATTTTTGTTTCTTTCTCTTGTTGTTGTGGTGCTTGTTTTTTGTAAATTTTTTTGCTATAGGAAGCTAAAAACATGCCCTAGTGGCTTGTGGGGCAGAAGTGGGAAACCTGTGTGCAGCACAGACGTGCCTTGTATTCTGTGGATATGCCCTAGGGACCTTTGTTACTGAGGCAGAGAGGCCACAGGACAGAACAGGAGGGAAAGCTCAAAAAGCAGCATAGATGGGACCTGCAGGTCTGCAGGAATGTCTCTGCTCAAAGCCTTCCCATGCCCTATTATTTTACCCAAGACTAGTGTACTAATACATGTTGCTTCCGCAGGGGGGTGGTGACTGATATTTTATTAAAGGTGAGGTGAAAGAGCTGTATTGTTTGCCCCAGCACTGAATGATCCCAAACTTGAAGTTTGGCCTGGATGTCAGTTTGGTGAGCCTGTGAAAATCTTCCTTAGTCTCCTCACAAGCACAGTCTGGCACAGAAAATTCAGGCTAGCTGGAGAAGCATATTTCATAAAGGAATCTGTACTGGTCATGGAAGATGTGGTTTAGCCTAGAGGCTCAATCACAGAAGACTTGATTTAACTCTGGGGGTTTTCATGTTAGCTGTGTGCTGTTTAATGAAGAAGTTGCTGTGGAAATCTTTATTAATTACTTCAGTTTCTATGGATTGTGATACCAAGTAAAAAATACTTGTAATGCTTTTTCTGTTCTCTGCTTCTTCTCCTCTTACAATGGAACCAGCACTTCATCTTCAATATGCAAAACTGACGTATGAGAGCTCGCCTCACTGTGATTGCCAAGGGCGAGTAGGTGACAACAGATTCCCTGCTTGCTTCTTTGCTGCCTCAGACTATTCTTAGAAGTAGAGCCCTGTTTTCACACTTTCTAGAAAAATTTCATATTAAGAGCGTCTCCTTTGAGATGTTTTCCTCTGAGTTTTCTGCAGCTTCATATCACTTTTTTTGGAGTTAATTGATACACCTGACTGAATGACCTAAACTTCTCATGTTGAATACAGAACCTGGTTTTAGGGGGTACTCATGCCTTTTGGAAATATCACACAAACACATTAACTTCCATACAATTGTTGCTTAGTAAGTTTGAAAGAAATCTAGGAAGGAGGAAAAAGCCCTGAAAAAACAAGCTAGTTGATGTGAAGAACAAATTCCATTTCTACATCCCTTTCTTTCCTCCCCACGTGTAAGCTTTTATGCTTTTTTTCCCCAATTTTATTTTTCTAAATAATGTTGCTGAGCATATGCCTCCACCCATCCAGCAGCTCTCATCTGGTTTTCCATAAATGCGCTCACATGGGCTATTTCATCCCTGCTAGAGTCTCAGCTGTAACAATTTCCTTTTCCCCTTCTCCTGATCACCTAGCCTTTCTGCTTGTTGGACAACGGTGCGCTGACAATCCAAGTTAATATCTTACCTTCCTTAACTTATCTGTCTTATCTTGTATCTAAGAACTACCAAATGCCACAACGAATATCTGTCACCAGCTTAGTAAGGATGGGACAACAGGAGCCATAATTACAGTTTCTATATATATCTATATATAAGATATATTTTGCATATATCTAATAAAAGAAAGGCAGATGTGGTAAAAGCAGATCACCAAGGAATTCAGACCGGCCTTGTGGCTTGTTTTCATTCTGGGAAGTCACATACTGTTGGAGCATGAAGAAGAGTCACAATGAAGGATGTACAGAACTTTTGCCAAGAAATTAACTGGCATCACTTGCAGATAGTTTTAGAACAGGCCATATAACTGAGGGTCCAGACACAGAATACAGGTAAAACTAGAACTGGATTCTGGGGATAGGGATAAGTTGAGTCTCAGTTAATAGATACTCAGAGGTAAAGGACATTTTACCCAGAGTTTCTGGAGACACAAATACAGAGAATTGTGAACAAAATTGCACTGAAAAATCAGAATCAGAGATGCATTCAGATATATAGAAATGTTATCTGTTTGCAAACTAAATAATAATAAATCAAGACAGTTTCAGGAAATTTTAACTGAAACACGTGAGACAAAATTAATCCCAGATGTAGACATATCTACCTACTTTTCTGTAAGGCTTTTATCATGGTTGCACACGGCATCCTTATCTCAAAATGGGAGAGACATCAGTTTGAAGGGTGAACTATTTGGTGGATTAGGAATTAGGAGGATGGACTCAGGCAGAGAGTTGTGGCCAGTGGCTCTGTGTCCAGGTGGAGGCCAGTGAAGAGTGGTTTCTCTCAGGGCTCTGTCCTGGAACTGGTACTGTGCAATATCTTTATCAGTGACACAGACAGAGGGGTCGAGTGTACTCTCAACAAGTTTGCAGATGACACGAAGCTGAGCAGTGCAGTTGACGCTATAGGACAGGATGCCATCCAGAGGGACCTGGACAAACTCGTGCAGTGGGCCCAGGAGAACCTCAGGGTATTCAACAAGAGCAAGGGCAAGGTGCTGCACTTGGGCTGGGGCAATCCCAGACAAGAGCACAGACTGGGAGATGATCTCACTGTGAGCAGCCCTGCCCAGAATGATTTGGGGGTGCTGGTGGGTGAGAGGCTGGACATGACCCAGCCAGGGGCACTCACAGCCCAGAGAGCCAAACGTGTCCTGGGCTGCATCCAAAGCAGCGCGGGCAGCAGGGCCAGGGAGGGGATTCTGCCCCTCTGCTCTGCTCTGCTGAGACCCCACCTGCAGTGCTGCATCCAGCTCGGGGGTCCCAGCACAGGAAGGACATGGACCTGTTGGAGCGAGTCCAGAGGAGGCCAACAAGAGGACCACAGGGATGGAGCATCTGAGTGATTTGGGGTTGTTCAGCCTGGAGAAGAGAAGGCTCTGACTAGACTTTATATCAATCTTCCAGTATTTGAAGAGGGGTTATAGAAAAGATAGAGACCGATTTTCGCTTGGGAAAATAGTGTTAGGACAATGGGGAGCAGTTTAAAACTAGAAGTGGAGAGATTTATATTGGATGTTAGGAGGAAATTTGTTACTCAGAGAGTGGTGAGGCAATGGGACCTGTTGCCCAGAGAAGCTGTGGATGCCCTATTCCTAAAACTGTTCAAGGCCAGGTTGAATGGAGTTCATGCCAACCAGGTCTACATGGCAGGAGAGGTCGGAACTAGATGATTTTTAAGGTTCTTGCCTATCCAAACTATTCTGTGATAGTTCTCTGAAAGTCTTACATCACGAAAACCAATTTTAAAATTTTCCATTGGGTGCAAAGGGGCCAAGATTTTACCTTTACTGTCTGCTTTTGGACAGCAGCCAAGTAGCAGAAGAAAATGGACAATTATTTTGGGGCTTAGATGTGATTTAAGAGGGAAGATTAGGCTTTAGATATGAATGATTTATTATAGAGATAACAAAAGGTAATACTTTGCCTTTTTAAAAGTTGTAAAGCCCACTTTTTAAATGAATTACAACCGTCACATGAAAATTTACCATGATGTATCAGGATGAAATTAAGGTGGCAAGTGTTTAGCCTGAGTGATAGTAAAATTTTTGTGATGTGAATTGCACAGTGCCACAAGATAAGCTTGTTCCCAGGATTTGCTCTGGGATGTAGCCTGGCATGCCAGCTGCGCTGAAAGGTGATGCTGTGGGAAGAATGTGGGGCCACAGGATAGCTGAGAGTGGAAGAACGTCTGCAGGTCATCTGGCTCAGCCACTTGCTTCAAGGAGGTCTGATTTCAAAGCCAGCTCACTTTGCTAGGAAATTTTTCAATCACATCTTGGCATACTCCAAGGATGGAGATTGCACAACATATCTGGGCAACTTGTCCTGTCCTTAAAGCATGCATATGGCAATATTTTTTACCCTATACCCAACTGGAATTTTCCTTGCTATGACTTGTGGCTCTTACTTCTTGTCCATCTGCTTAAACGTATAAAATTCTTTTTTCTCTAACAATCCACAAGATCCATGTTTTAAGATTCCTCTCACTCAGAGATAAAGTACATTTTCTATATAGGATGCTAGAAGTTTCACACAGAAACACTTGTGGAAAATAATTTGCTAGAAAGTTGAATGCACAGAGGGTAAGCAGTTGAAAGCAGTATAATTATGAGATGCTTTCTTCCAGTTCTCAAAATAAATTCAGAGTGTGTCCTTTTTTGGGATGTAGGTTTGGAGGTCACAAGCAGCAGCTCCTTAAAATTAAAAATCACATCAAGAACACTTCACAGCTCTGAAACAGACATCAGAGAGTGTGTGGAAGGAAACTCAGCCACCTGAGTTCCTGTTCATTATCCTTGCATATCGTTATCATATCCAGTGAAATATGATAGCGCTGCTGTAAATGCAGTAAGGAGCTTCTGCAGTGACTGCCCAGGCAGCTGGGACTGTGGAAGGCTGGGGTTCATTCCTTAATGAAAATACGCAACATCTTCAGAAGTTTTGTTGAGACAACTTCAGGTTATGCACGTTGGTATACTGCCTGTGGTAATTCTTCTCTTGCTATTGTGTCTCTCAGGGATCATTTTAGCTGGAATTACACTTACTTGTGAGCAAGGGAGGTCTGTTTTTGGAATCCACAAGCTCTCTCCTTTTCTACACACCAGCCCTCAAGTGGTAGTTCTGTAGGAGGGAAGTTAGAAACATTGCATGAAGTAGTAGACAGTTTCTAAAAGTCTTCTTGCACTAAGATCTTCACCTGCTTCAATGTTGCTGCAGATTTAGATACGTAAAGAGGATGCAATTCGGCCGAAACTCTTCTATTCTGAAACCCTGCCCTGAACGAACAGATTTTTGTCATAACACTTGTCAGATTTGTCATGGCAAGCATTTTTATATATACATATATATACATAGTTACACAGTTATGTAGGATCTGCCATGCATATTTTTTGAAGCATACAAATAATACTTTGCATATAAAACCTGCAAGCTAAATCCTCCTATCAGATACAAGTCCAGAAGATTTCCACTGCAAAATTTGATATTTTTATGACCTTCTTCTCTATGCTAGTTTGAAAGATGGAGGCACATATTCTAAAGATATTACAAGATATGAAAGTGGAAATTTTGAGTGTTGCCTTCTGTATATGTATTCAAAGTTGAAAATAGTTTGATGAGCAGATATGACTAATTTCTCCATCGGTTCTATTTGACTTTTTCAATATTCACATTAGAAATTTATCTGAAACTTCTGTTTTAAACAATATGGCTAGAACTGAACTTCTGGAACTGCAAGATATTAATCAGTTAGATAGAAATTATTTTTAAAATAATTTTTTAATGTGGATTCATAAATTAATCTCTGTTAGCAAAGCTAAATTGTTATGTGATTTTAAAAAGGAAACACTAATATTTTTGTAGGTGTAGGGAAAAACAGGAGGTCACTTTTGCATCTTTTACAGTTTCATTTTCGTTTAAGCAAAATCTCCTTAAATACAGGCACCTTAAAATTTAAGAGCATTATGAAGTTTCAGAACATGAAAGCTATTCATAACAAATTGCTAGGCATAAATCATTGCTGTTTAGATGTCACTGGAATGGAAATACTTTCCTTCTGTCTTAACATGCTATTGTTTACTTAGCAAAATTGTTGCTGCTAAAACTTTTCCATCACGTTCACGGATGGAATGGGATTCTACGGTCTTAAGGCAGAACTTCCAAATCAAATCCGGTCTTTGCTTTTCTCTGTTCTTTACATTGTAATTTCTGTAGAGCAGCGAGAGGTAATCACTTTCCAAGTTTACAGAGGAGTGTCGTGTTTTGATTTTCATTGAGGCATGGATAAGGATTAGCTATCTCTCTTTTGATGTCAAAAGACTGCCAAAACATTATGCCAGGCAGGAATAAAAGTCACAGTTTTGGCAGGTACTAGATAAACATCCATAAGCCATAGATAATACTACGTTTATGGCTTTGTGTGTGTTGTACTGTCTACATCTCTCTAATTAGAAAATGAAGTCTGATGACTATTTGAGACAAGTTATTGTTATAAAGCAGAAAAAATACCTGACTGTGGAGCTAGGATAAAAATCTATAGGAATAAAAACTATGGGGGACAGGGCAGTGCAGCAGCCTCTGGAGTGGGATACCTGAAGAAAGCCTAGACAAAGGAGTTGCAGCCTGTAGGGAGCTGCTATGCGGCCAGAGGACAGCTTCTGTGAATGAGACCAATTGCAGCAATACCATGTAGGGGCGGGTGGGTTGGTTTGTGCTACAACTGCAGTTCTGTTTAACTCCATGTTATCACTCTCCTCTGAAGAAGAAAAATCTATTGTTTTAGGTGATCCTTCAGTGGTGCTTCCCCACCACTTCTGTTGTTCAATTGATGAGTAAATAAGGAATTCTATTTTCATCACAGCTCTCAGAAAAATGCAATCTCTGTATCTTAGAGAGGTGTGGAAAGCATAAATTTTTATCTTAAAGGACAAGATGAAACAATCTGAATAATGAACAAAGGAGATGTTTCTTGTCTTTCTGCTTGGGAAGAGAGCTTTGAGTTTGTAAGCCATGGCAAATCAATATAAGCAGTTGCAGGAATCAAAAGCTCATTGCTGATTGTTGCTCAAGATCAAACGCTCTTTGTGTCCCCCTCTAAAAGCTTCTTTTTCAGCCTGGCTAAATATATAAACACACAAACAAGCAAACATCCTTGATCTTGAGGGATAGCCCAGATGAAGTGAATGGTGCAATGACATCTAGTTGGCTCTATGTCATGACAGAAGCTCTTGCTGAGGAGGTTGCATGGAATAAAATTACGTTAAATGATAAAGAGGTGAAGTGTCAAGGGGTAAAACTGAGATTCAAATCTGGGTGCGAGATGAATTCATTCAAATCCAGCCAAGCTGCAAAAACATCTGCCAAAGGTTAGCTGTTTGACACATGGTTTTACTGTAATTAAAATGATTGCTGTATTTGCTATCCTGCTAAAATTGGTATAAGGGTGATTCCCAATTCAATTGCACTCTTCCGACATGGGAGCAAAATTTCCAGAATATGTCCCACAAAAAGCCCATCAGCTGCTTACACAGGGTGCTTACACAGGGTCCTTCATCCTCTTTTGGTTGTTGCTTGCAGCACTCCCTTTCTTGGATCTCACAGACCCTGCTGCTCCATGTGGGGAGGGGCTGACCTGAGTACCCCATCCCTGGGAGGTGTCACCGGCTGGCCGTGGCGGGGCTTAGCTGTCTAACACCATTCTGCAGGGTGGTGTCCTGGCCACTGCATCACCACCTCAGCTAGATCCATCAGCAGCCTGTCTCCAGGCAGCCTGGGCAGCACAACAGTCGAATCCCTGCCTCCTCTACATCGGACATGGATGAGCCCTGAATGTGCGGGCAGTATTCAGGGCATGTGCCCATTTCATCTCTCTGCAGAGCATCAGCCACGCTCAGGCCATAGTTTCTCCTGGGCTGGGATCACACTGTATAACGCAGGGAAAAGGAGCTGTGGGGGTCAGTCAGAGCTTATTTTGGGATAGGTTCATAAATAGCTCAGATGGCAAAATAAAAGAAGGAACTTAGCAAAAAACTCTGAAGTGGCCATGAAAATTAGTGTCAATTGTTACTGCCCTTCCAGAAATGTCCTCCTCCATTTCCTGCTTTACAGATGCTGCAGCAGGGCTGTGCATGGACCTACCTAATACTATGCCCTGAAATGCACCTCCTCCACAACAGGTGTGAAACCCCTAAACCTTCCCACATTTTGACTAAGTGCAAAAGTCTCCTTACACAGCAACGTCAGTAGTGTGGTTGAGGTACTCTGCTTTGGACAAATTTCTTGAAGAGGGTTACAAGTCAAAGGCATTTTGTCCCCAGCAGTCTTCCTGGATCAACAGAGTGTGCATGGAATATTTTCTTCCTCAATGAACTCACTTGTTCCCTTTTCCTGGTGTCCTTGAAAGCCCCTGAAGAGAAGGCAGAATGTACTGGCAATGTGTTTCTCTTTGTCTGTGCTTGCCATGGGTTCTTTGCTTGCTCTATTCATCTCTGCATGTTTTAACACCTCTTTTTTTACCCTTGCTTTTGGAAAGCTATCAGGACTTTCTTGTGTCATCTTGAATTCTCTTTTTAGCCAGGCAGCATGTGTAGTCTTGACTTTGCTTTCTTGTAAAGATTTTCTGCTTTCCCTCCTAGGGGTTTTCTTTTCACCCTTTTTCTATCCCCCTTGTTTTTGGTGGGGTTTTTTTGTTTGGTTTGGGTTTTTTGGGTTTGTTTCGGGGGGGGGTGGTTGATTGGTTGGTTGGGTTTTGGGGTTTTTCTTTTGTTGGCTTTTTGGTTTTGTTTGGAGGTTTTTTGACTGATACAGATAATTTATAAAAATATTGAAGAGTACTGGCCCTAAAACTGAGCCCTTGGGATCCCCATTGGTGACTGGCTACCAGCCTGATGTGACCTCATTTACTACACCTCTTTGAGTCAAGCAATTGGTCACCCAACATATTATGGACTTGTCTAGCTGATATTCTGACCGGTGAGATACTGTGAGAAACAGTATCAAAAGGCTTGCTAGAATCCAAAACTACCACATCTTCTTGCTCTCCTTTACCAGACAGATGGGCAATCTTCTCATTAAAGGGAATTAACCTGATTAAGCAGCACTTTCCTCTGATGAACCCATGCTGGCTCTGACAAAAGACTGTGCTGTCGCTAAAATGCCTTTTTAACAACTTTCGGAAAAACAGGTCCATGTCCTTCCTGTGCTGGGACCCCTGAGCTGGATGCAGCACTGCAGGTGGGGTCTCAGCAGAGCAGAGCAGAGGGGCAGAATCCCCTCCCTGGCCCTGCTGCCCGCGCTGCTTTGGATGCAGCCCAGGACACGTTTGGCTCTCTGGGCTGTGAGTGCCCATGGCTGGGTCATGTTGGGCTTCTTGTCAAGCACCACCCCGAAGTCCTGCTCAGGGGACAGTGCTCTGCTCTCAATCCGTTCTCCACCCAGTCTGCATTTGTGCTTGGGATTGCCTTGCCCCACATGCAGTACCTGGCACTTGGCTTTATTGAACTTTACACTGCCCACCTCTCAAGCCTGTCCAGGTCCCCCTGGATGACATCCCTTCCCTCAACACCACACAGCGTGGGGTCCTTGGCAAACTTGCTGAGGTTGCACTCAATGCCAGTGTTCAGCTTTCTGACAGAGGTGTTAAAAAGCACCAGTCCCAACAGCAACCCATGACAAACTATCAGCTACATAAGCGAAGGTACACTTAGGCCAGATTCAGTAGCTGGAAAGATGATTGTCATAAATGTTACTAGAATTAACAGAAGTTTAATGGTTATAATGCAGCACATTTCTGTTACCAAAACAAGCTTAATTGTATTTTTACTCTCTCTTCCTGAAAATAGAGCATACATGGAAAGTTTTCCTTTTTTAACTATATAAGTAATCTAAATATATGATATAAATAGATGATAGCCTAGCCAATCAGTGACATGAACTGGTTAAAAAGTCAGCAATAAGGAATGAGACATGTAGTGTAATGTATCTTGTTGCGTAATACAACTGCAATATACAAACCCAACCTGTCTCTTCTCCTTAAGCAAATTTTTAAAATACAGTAGGAAGAATAGGACCTCTTTAAGTAGGTCCATTATACTCTCATTATCTGCATAAAAATGATAGTCTGTCCTCATGTTTCCCAACAGAGATACAATCACCTGCAGGAGCAGGAAGTTCCTTTTGTCCAGCTCATTTAGTAAATTGTATTTTCAGGGAAATGTATAGGACTGAATTTTGTCTCTCTCTCATCATAAACTCATCTAAAAGTGGAGGTAGATTGAAAAAACCCAAAGCAACAAAACACTACTCAAGCCAGATGAATAATTGATTTTCTGATTTGTGGCAGTTCTTCCAATAGCTCGGAAAAATCTGCCTAGGCCAACAACAAATATCTTTTTTCAACATCTTCAACAAGCTGAAAGTTTGCAGAAAGTGTTTTTGTTGTAGTTTAAACTCACAAGAGCTAATGTGTTGTTAATATATCATAGAATATTGCATTTTGTTCGTGAAATGTTCTTCAGAATTAAACAAAACATTGGATGGAATCTCCCACAGAGTATCAGTGAGCAGAAAAAATTATTCCCTTCTGCAAATAAACAAATGCAAACACCCATTTTTATTTCTCTATTTGTGTTGAATTCCTTCTTACCTGGATTCTGATACAAACTATTTCAATTCTTTGAAATGAATTTTAGATGTTGGAAATATTGTACTTTTTCCACCAGAAAATTTTTGGGCACAGCATCTTACCCAATTCTCTTCAGGCTATTGTTGGGATATTACTGTCCAGTGCTTTTAAAAATATGTCCAAGCATGTCAGAGTGGAAGTTGTTATGGTTAGAGCACATCTGAAAAGGCTGTTATTTCTGTGCCTAGTTGGAAGTGGAGGTTTGAAAATTTGGCCACAGAGATACTCATTACTTGGAAACCAGGAGACAACCAGTAAGTATACAAAACTATTGATATAAGCTGTCAGGCCATTTGAGACAGATTGCCTACATACAAAGATTTATAGTTTTTCACACATCTCCGATGTTCTTAGCACTGTGTAATAAACAGAAAAAGGAGACATCATCCTGCCCCTGCTTTTCCTGGAAGTCTGTATTTGAAACAGCGTGTCATACTCAGGGATGTCCACCTGACTACATTGCCTGTCACCTGAGAATGCTAGTAAATTTTTTATTCTGTTCTTGTTTCTAAATTTATTATAGGAACATAACTTCCAAGGGAACACTTTATTTTTGAACTGAACCTCTATTTAAAGCCCTTCTTTTCTAAATTTGATCTTCTCCTGCATCCTGGTTGAGAGTGCACTGTACTCAAAAATGCCGAGGCATGGTAGCTTTTCATTGTGAACTTCAGGCTAATGGATGCTGCTGCCACAATGCTATCTTTGATAGTGAATTTTCTTCTGCTGCTTGTCTTTTTAATGAGCCATCTGGAAGATTTAGGACGCTAACCAATGGAGCTGTACTGTGCCATATATTAATACGTATCTTATGAATCACTCAACAGGTCAGCTTCAGACAAACAAGACTTTTGAAGCAGACTTAAACTAAAAATGAAATTTCTGGCTAATTACCAGATCCCCTCCCTGCCTAAATGTCAGAAGGGTTGCAGGGGTAATGCTTCATTAGAATAAAATAGAGGGATGAGAATGATAAGAACTCGTGGCTGTTTAAGGGAGATGGTGTTGCAATATGCTTTGGTCAAAAGAGTTACTGCCTTTCACTTCAAAGGTCCTCAATGCAAAAACACTCACGATGGAGCTCTCTGTGCAAGGAGTTGAAGTTGCCAAAGGGCAAACAGACTTCCTAGCTGGGAAAGATATTGTGTACAGGCAAACACTTCTCTGAATTGTCTGTGCTATCCAGTTTTTCCTGGATTTCTCTGGCCCAGGACAGTTGCAGAAAGAGGAGCCAAGACTCCGTGTTTAGCTGCTGGGCTAACAGCAACCTCAGAGTCCAGGGAAGGAAGGGGAAGTATGCTGTAAGCAGCTGCTCTTGAATAGACGTGACTTCATGAGAGGTGCAGATTTTTTTTCTGAGAGGTGAAATTGCCTTTGCGCTCTTTAATGGAGCCAAGACTGATGTGAACACCCAAGTGATCACAGGGAAATGTTTTGAGATATCTGTCTTGACTCCTGTTCCAATTGAGAAACTGGCACCAAAATCCCTGTATTTACTGATGGGAACCAAAAATATGTGAAGACAAATCCTAGATCCTGCCCATCCCCCTCTTGCTCTGAAGAACATTGCACCCAAACCTAGGAAGATAAGGCTCAATGTTCATTCAGGATTGTGCTTCGTCTCTTTTCCACCATTCTCTTTCAAAAACACAGGATGGACAGTGATGCTGGTACTTCTTGCAGCTCTGGATTTTCCAACAGGGTCAGAATTTCCCCTGCAGTGGTACTGCCATAACCCGGGTCCTTCGGCTGGATGAGGGCAGGAGATCCCTTTCCAGCTCACATGATGGGCCAAGGTCTGACTGCTCATAACTTGAGTCACCCTCAGGACTACAGATCATGAAATTGCACTGATGAAACTTCTAGCATCGGCTGCCTCAGCAGACTTTGGTAATTGACCATGACAATGGTAATGACTCATTCTTTAAATCTGATTCACATTTGCAGCTGTTATCGATTGAATAATACAATACTTGCCTTCTTATCCTCCTCCCTCCAGAAAAATGACAAACCAAGCCATTTTATGGTGCTAAAATAGCATAAATTAGGCCTTTTTGCCTCTTGTCTAATGTTTTCTTTCCCTGTTCTTCTTCCTCATAGTTTGTTCCTCTGCTCCTAAGTCTCTCTACCTGTAGTTCCTGTTTTGTAGCATACTTCTATACAAACACATGTACATATACAAGGATTTAAACGGTTTCATGCACTTTGTAGTTGTCCAGTGTTGGTCCATGTTCCTCAACCCCAGGAGATCAGCAGTGCTCCATTTTGCTCACAAGTGGCCAGAACATCACAGTACCTTTTTGCCCACTTCTTCTGTTTCGGTGGGTGATGACGGTAAGCATGAATTCTTGGCTGTCACACTGCCTCTAGGAAAGCATCCAAGATATCATGGTGGGAGTATGGAAATGAACATGTTGGCTTATTAAAGAACTCCATGTTAAAGGGAAGTGGTGGGATGGGTTTTGCCTCCAATATCAAGTGAGGGCTCAGGACAACTTTACTTATCCTTTGAAAACTCTCCTCTTTTCCTGTGTAAGGACATTAGTCAAAGTCTTTCTGGAGGAGCTTTAAATGCAAGACTCATTTTTAGAAACCTGAGAATGTTAACACACTTGGCGGGTGAAGAAGCCATTCAGAAGTCATATTTCCCAGCAGGCAGTACACCGTCTATAAAATCCTTCAGTATAATAAAACCAGGTGATGGAAATACCACATTGGGCTGCCTTTTTTTTTTGCTGTCAAGCAATTGCCTAATAAACAGTGTAATAAACTAGCCTTCTAATATGGGCTCTTATGCCTTCTGCATCACTTAATTCTCGTTAATTATCAACCTAGGTTCTTCAGTTGCAGAGAATCTAGTACCTGGCAGCAAAGACTCAACAGCCCTGAAGTCCTCAGGGTTGTGTTTGGCAGTCCTGAGACCCCATCTCTGCAAGTCCCCTACACAGGCAGGCAGTATGAACAGCATCTGTTTCTGCCTCTTTGCAAAGGGTCTGCGTTGCCTTCCTGTCATGCCTGAGTCTCTCCCACCTGCTCTGAGTGCACTCCCATATTTTCTTGTCCACTCTGCAGCAAACCTGACCTTTTCTGCTGACTGTTGACACAGAAGGACCTTGCCCTGGGGCCCCATCCTTTCCTGGATGCTGGACTCAACTCTCTTTTTCCCTGTTTGTTTTTACTCAGTTGTTGTAGTCACCTATCCAATTTTAATTATTCTATGATTCCGAGATCAGTAGCTCCCAAAAGTTTACAAATGACAGTTCTTGTCCTACAGACCAATGTGCTGGTACATGCTAAAACCAGTTTGGTAAGTACAGAAATGAGGTGACAACAAGGAGAAAGAGTTAACATGCAAACCAAGGACAGTGTAGTTGTCTTTGGGTAGCTGAGGACATAGCTCAAAATTTGCTTTTTTTGCCCACATTTGTGGGCAAAATCTTCTCCTGCTCTTTCATTAAATGTCACATGATTTGGCTTTGCAGTAGGCAAACAAGACTGGACCAAGGGGAAATTACTTTGCAGGGCCTACTGGGCTTATCAGAGAAATTGGCTTGTTCTACCTTTAAATGAGCTTGTGCTTTATTGTGTTTATCTATCAGAAAGTAAGTTGAAGCAACTTGAAGCAGTTGGCCCAGAAAATCCCCAACATATTGTACTTCCCTACAAGACATGTGCAAACATGAGTGAACACTACTTAAAGCCTTCTTCCTGATCTTGTGCATTCCTGCACAGAGTTGCTCTGCTTTACATGTAGTTGAACTGAATAAATGGCCTGTCTTGAATTACATCTTGTATAAACTGGGTGTGTAATGTATCCAGCCAGCTTTAGTGTTCATAACTGTCACTTGTATAACTGAGCAGTGCGTTTTTGAGGCATTGCCAGGTTCAGAGACATCTCAGAAGAACAATCTGTTCTTGCAAACAAATATGAAATGTTTGTAAGGAGGAAGACAGAAAGGAGGAGGGAAATCAGTGCTTGATAGGTATTATTGTCTATACTATATAAGCATTTCAGTTCTGGAGGCAAAATAATGGAAATCCATTCAGATTTGAATTGTCTTCTTCATCTCTCCAAAGCATTCTGTGATAGTAACAAAGGACAGAAATTATTCTATTATTCTATCATACTTGGATTACTTCCTGCCCTAAGACTCAGGGGAATGGAGTAGGTCACAGTCTCTACACTCTTTTCCAAAAAATGTCTCTGCTTCATAGTAGCAATGAGTAATATCCTCTCTCTTTGCATGAACTGGATCAGAGAGTCCGTCTCTCACCTCTGCAATAACTTTTGTCTGTCTCCAAGAGTGAAGGCAACAGCTCTTCAAATATCAGATGCCACAGTCGAAGCACATCAAAATGTCTTAGCAGAGGGATTGCTGGAATTGCAGTAATTTCTCCCACTCAAGCCCTAGAACAACAGTCTGGCAGAAGCATACAGAAAGGCTGTACTTCAGAAAAGTCACAGACTTATCTCATCAAAACGTGTTCTACACAGCAAAGGACCTCTTCTCCTCCCAGTCCTCTCTCTAGTCCCATCATCTTCGTACAGTTCCCACAGCTTTGCATCTGGTTTGACAAGATTTCTTCTTTCGTTGCTCTCAAACCACCCCAGATACTAGGAGGCAACTCAATTACTTCTTCCTTCTCTTCAGTGTGTGACCACTGAGAAGATCACTGCAGGTCACAGCTGCTTTCAGGGTTCTGTACCCTATTAAACTGCCTCTCTTTCTTCTGGTCTATTGAAAAGGTCAAAAGCAGTGGCCTGTCTTTCTCCTCCCAGGAAAAGGAGCACAAGCAGAGATCAGCCATGCACAAGGGCAAGCGAATCTTTACACTCATTGTCATTTCCTCAAGAAAAATTATCATGGTGTCAAAGTTAGAGCTGGTATAATAGAGCAACTTCTGCCTTACATTGAATAGAGCTTATTTCTGTCAATGCTTAATTCTCAGCAAGGTTTAGTTTCCATGGAAAATGTGAGTTAAAAAAAGAGACGGATAGACAAGCAAAGAGAAAATGAGAATGTTCCTGCTTTAGGTCTGAGATCCACACATGAATTAAGAACTGTTTATAACCGCTCATTGGTCCTTGTTCTTCAATGTATGCCAAGGTGTGTAGGCTTATATCTGTAGGCAGTACTCCAATATCCAAATGCAGACCACATGCACTTGCCTATCTTGGGATGAAAAGCTTTAAGAAGACAAAGCTAGTGATTCTGATTGGCCTGTTTTGGCCTCCTCTGTGGAGTCTGCCTGTCACTTTTTTTGCTAATGTGATCCTTTTTGCAAGACCCTTGACCGAAACTGCAGATGACTTTGTACTTTTATTACTCAGCAGCTTAACATTTTCAGCTATGTAGCTGGTTGTCAAAAATGAGATGAACACAAGTGGTGAACACAAGTGCGTGAAAGAACCATGAGAAATTTGTACCACCTTTTTTTAAGCATTTGCAAAATCACTGTGAAGAAGGTGTAAGCCAAGCACTCCAAGTCTCACTGTGTCCCAGAGCAATTAGGAGAGCTGACAGTGAGGACTGAGTCCATTCCACCACACCACAAAGGATCTGGAACTCTGATTTCACTTGTGATAACCACAAAGTGTGTTTTCCACCTAAAAGCTCGTTAGAAAGGGTGATGGGTACACAGGCTTTTGGCATGGTTAGAAGAGATAAGCTCTATGCTCTGTGTGACAGCAGGGTGAAAGAGGAAATTCTTGAATTTGTCTCATTTTGGTGAGTGCTCTGATTGATTTTATAGGAAAATGAACTACTTCCAAGCAACGTTGTTCTACTGAAAAAGCTTTTCACAGCACATGGGCCTCAGAAGATACAGTGCAACTTCCAAAGCTTTGTAAAATCATAAAAATGGAAAAATTAGAAGTGAGAAATTTGAAGCAGCATAAATATATATTCCATTGGAATAAAGAGGTGGTATTGTTTCATTTATTGTTCACTTCTGGTGTTTCGTTTTTTTCTAAACAATAGATAATTTCTTATTTAAAGGGATGTGCAAATTACCAGCAAAATTGAAGAACTAGAGATGGAGAGCATTAAGAAAAGAGCCCAGAGAAGAACTTCAAGGTGTTATCCCAGTTTCTTTGTCCTTCTTACTGTAATACACCACAAATAAAGCTCTCCTACGAAACTCAGAGTCATGTTTGAAATAATAAAGTCCACCCTAGCTCTCTCACATGTGGCTGTTTAAATGAAGGATCAAATTCCTTTGATTCCTGTCTTCTTACCAGCAAGGGACTTGAAGGCCTACACTACACCCAAATTCATCCAAATCCATCTAGCTGCACATAAGACTCCTTCATGATGCTCTATCTACCTGTGTTAGCATGTCCAGCATTATTCTTTAAATAGCAGACATAAAAAGCTTTTTTTTTGTCAGAGCTTCTCAAAGTTAACACCCCCGGTGAAAATATTGTTCGCTGTATTTGTGCTTGTAACAACACACTTCTGCCGAAATTGAGGAAAACCTCCTTTGCTTGCAGAGTATTTTTCCTCCTATCACGATGAGAAAATCATCATCCATTGAACACTCATGGTTGTGATCATGTGGTGATCACAAAAAATAAAAATCAGTGTGTTTTTTGGGGTTGTCTTGTGCAGGGTTAAGAGCTGAAATCCATGAGTTTTGTGGGTTTCTTCCAACACAGGATATTCTATGATTCTAAAAATACTTACACTTTACTTTCCTTTTGCTTCTATATTTTTGTTTTTCTCAGCAGTGCTACAAAAAACAAGGTACTTGCGACAGTTCTAGTTTCCTCTGTTTTCAAGGTAATTGCTGATGTTCCTGGAAGACAGTCTATTTAATTGTGTGGATCTGGCCTGCTTTTGAGAAAAGTGAGGAAGGCGTGAGGAAGGAGATATTTGTGTCTTTAGCACCCTGAGAGGAGCAGATCTCAGAGATCTCCGGTGCATGAGGCTGCTTGGCAGCCAGGCTGGGCTCTGCCCTGAGCCATGTCCACACTCAGGCCAGGCTGCCAGGACATGTTGTTCTCATTTAGATATCCAGTGATTCTGCCGGTGGAGAACAAAACAGAAAGAAGTTTTGGGGGTTATTTTTGCTTTGATTACAGGTCTCTGCTCATGGCCCAAAGCAGAAGTGTCTCCAATAGATTTTCGGTAGCCTTGTGAATGTCTCTTTCCTGCACGAGCTGGATGGACTAGACAAGTCTGGGTCTCATTGATGCTGAACTGCTTGCGGCTGTGTGGCAGAGATGCTTTTTCAGATGGATAGGGAGCAATGTCAGATTGACTGCATCTTCGATGGAGATAACTGAGCACATCTGCTATTTCTATATGGCATTTGTCAGCACTGGTCCATTTTGTAATCTCTTGTCATTCTAGCAGTACCTGAAGGCAAATATTCCCACTGAAACATCCCTGTCACTGTGGTCCCTTCTATACAAGTTCAAAATTTTCTCTGTGTTAAGGTACTTGCCTAAGTGTTGGAGGGTATCAGTATTAGGTTTCTTTTGATGAAGTGATTAATTGTATCAGAAGAAGGCACAGGAAATGTTGGAGCACGTAAGAAAGTGAAGGTGTACAGGGTACAGCAGATTCACAATAGAATCTTGTATGCAACAGACACAGAGCCTACTAGACAAAGCAAGACTACACCAAATTATTGCTAGGACAAAAAAAACCAATAAAATGAGCGAAAACAAAACCTAAAAAGACCTTGAGACCATGTGAATTATGAGCAACCAGATTTTCAAACAAGCTTCTGACTTCTCCTGTCTTTAAATCGTTTGCAAAACTGCTATCTATAAACAGTTCTGTGTAAGTGCTGAACGTTAATATGTTTTTATTTAATCAAAGTCCAAACTAAACAATCAGCCTAACAGCAACCAAATAAACAGTCTCCATAGACAGCCTCCAGGATGGGAAAATTTAGGCTGCAAAAACTGGTACCTACTGTAAAGCCTATGGCTCAGAGCATCTCTTGTCTGTGGGGGAAAGACTGTTTGCTGTCCTCAGATCAAACCTAAGCAAGAGTTGCTTATCTTGTCTGTATCTTATGCAGTGGTCAGAACACAAAGGCAGCCTTTTCCCCAAGGAGGTGCCTTGCTGGCACCAGCACAGTCTGCCTGTGCACCATGGCTGTGGCACAAAATTTGAACCATGACTATGAGACCTTTGCCATACTCTGCTCTGCTAAACCTAGGAGCACATAGCAGAAACATCCCAGAGATGTCACTGCAAGATGCAGGCTGAGCTGCAGGGGTTTTAGCTAACTACAAGGCTGTGCTGGGCTTCTAATACATCAAACAATCTAAGCAGAAGCGGGAAATAAAATAGAGATGCGAGTGTCTGTGTAAGCACACAGTGAATGAGATTACATTTGTGGCTCATTCTACATTCAAGACCTGATAAATGAGGAATTAGAAGATTAGCAGGGGTAAGATTAAAGTAGCGGTAATAGAGAAGTCATTCTCACAAAAGTTAGCACATGTGCACCTGGGCATTTGGCAATGACTTAAGGTTTAATTGTGTTAAAACTTGTTAAATAAGTTAATTTAAAAAGATAGTAGTACCTCATATTTTATAATTAGACATTTTCAGTCAGAGTGGGGTTTAAGGAAAGGACCGAAATCACATAGAGGACCAGCCTTCTTTTTTCTACAAGAACTAGGATCCCTCTGAAAAGCTGGGCATTCAAAACAGAAAAAAGTGAAGAAAATATAAAAGTTTCCTATGGGCAGCAGGTCAAATGGACAGTGGAGACTGGGGTCACGACAGAGGTGGGTAGATACACATAATGGCAGAAGAACTGGAGGAAGGGTCTTGCCCTATGAGTGGTATTAAAGGTAATTCCTGAAAATTTGAACTCAGGAAGCCAGGTGAGGGTCACAAAAAGGAGGTTTATTTGCTCAGAAAGACAAGGCTGGAAAATGATCTCAGAAACTTCTTTATGTGTCTGATGTCTGATATGTTTTTTAGATTCCCAGCAGAATGCTGTAGTGGGCATGTGTGAAGATGAATATCTGAAAGTTTCAGAAATACGAACAGAAGAAGAGAGCTGAATGTTGATGATGGTATGTAGGAGTGAGCATCAGCACTTTCACACTGCTTAGATGTTAAAGTGAGTGGAAGGAACACTGTGAATCTATCAAGAGATAAAGAGTAGGAACAGAGAAAAATTAAGAGGGAAGTGAAAGGACTGAGTTTTGACAGTACTAGGTCATACCTTCAAAGCATGTTTAATGGTGAAACTTCACTGATGTCAGCTGAACTCATCTAATTTCCCAGAAACTGAGGATCTTGGACGACCTGAAAGAGATATAGGCTACAGAGTGGGGACTGTAAGGACAGACAGCAGCTGGAGTAGCTTGCTGAGGGGAGCAAGCTGTTCTAGAGGTATTTAGAGGTATTAAGGAACAGGTTAGACAAAATAGTGCCAGGATTGACAGACTTGGGTGTGAGGACACAACAGCTCAGTTAGCACTGAGTGGCCTGATTCCTGTTCTTTCTAAGCACAGCAAGGATGATTTATGGCAAGGCAGACTAAAGCCAGTATTCTGAAAAAAAATTGTCCTCTCCTATGGACCTTGACCTGTGGAAATTTACTCTCTTGCCTGAATTTTGGTCCATAGCAACTTAAGAGTTGGCAATAAAATCCCTTCCCTTCATTTGGCACGACAATCTTCTTTCAAACAAAGAAAATCTAGATGAATTAGGCTGCTACCAACACAAAACAATTTCTTGTGGTTGGGAAGTCACATCTGAGAATGACTGGAAAAGCAAATGTGATGGAAATGAGAACAATAGCAACATTCAGATGGAAGTCCAGCAGTTGCATCTCTGATGCCAGCAGGTTTTGTGAAGGGCTTCTTTCAAAGCCGCACAAACACACATACACACACAAACACATCATTTGGAAGTACCATTAACATTCAAGTGGAACAGTTTTTTTTATAAAAAGCAAGGAATTTGTATTGCTTCAGAGAAATCCAGAAGCTTTTTCTAAACTAGGAGAAAGACAGCTGCTTTTCTCTGAGAAGGTCTCTTTTCCCTGAATGATGGTTTCAATTGAATTGTGAGGACTAGAGGGGGAACAGAAAAGCATAATTTTTTTTATAGACATGCACAAGTTCAGACACATGAAATCCAGAACAGGTAGTTGGATTGTAAGCATAATTGTGTCTCAATCCTGACAATAAAATATTTGCACCAAGTTGTCAGAGTATAAAATACACACCCTGCAGAAAAAATCTTACCAAGGACAGTTAAGGGAGATGTTGAGGATGTAACATGGAACAAAAAGAAAACAGCCAGTTTTCTGAATTGGTTTATTCTATTTTAATCCCTGTATGTCCAGGGATCTTGATCATACAGGCCTGGATTTACTGTGTTATTTCCTTCATCATAAAAAATCCCCAACACACAATGAGCCACAAAGCCTTGAGCCACACAGGTCAGATCAGGATCAAATATTCCGCAAAACTCCAGGGTTATTCAAATCTAAGGTTTTGCTCTTTCTGATTTCACATAGAATAGGTAGTTTTGTGCTTCAGGTATGATCTTCCTCGCTTACAGGGAAATCTTTGGCTGGGTGGTTTTTCTGTGATGTCTTCCTCCAAGATACCACTAAAATAAAGTAATGCAGGTTGGTATGTATCAGAGATAAAAGAAGACATAAAATTGTAGCAGACAGTTGGAGACAAAATGTTTATCTCCGACTGAACTTTATCAGTGTTTACAATTCAAACCTTCATTACCAATACTGGTTTTGTCTGAAAAATTTCAAAAGCTTTATTCTGACAAGGCCTAATCTGGGAGTAAGTGGAAAGGGTAACTACACATGTGAGTAGATGGGACTCCAACATGCCAAGAAAATGCATTCTCCTGATTGAGCAATTGAGTGAACAGCAAAGCTCTTTAGACAGCC
Organism: Ifrita kowaldi; assembly: GCA_013398055.1. Lineage (NCBI taxonomy): Eukaryota > Metazoa > Chordata > Aves > Passeriformes > Cinclosomatidae > Ifrita > Ifrita kowaldi. The sequence continues at coordinate 942,217 of VZRS01003765.1, read as the reverse complement.
TGATGGAAAACTAAGGGAACTAAGTAGCAATCTGTGAGTGTTTTGAGGAGGAACAGGGAAGTCTTGGGCTGCATATGGCTCTTGGCTATCAGGAGTTTTCCAGAAAAGTCTTTTGATTGGGCAGAGGCCTTTCCTCTGGGTAGTATGTCCAATAGCTGGAATACAGACACTGGTGCATGCCACCGCTCTTCACTGTCTTTCCCCTTGCTCAGGTTGCAGGTGCTGAAGGTCCTGGTTCTCCTGCCTGTGGTTACGCTGCCAGCCCACTCCTCTGTGGTGTGGAGCCCGGCCAGCAAGGCCAGCAGCCACATGCCCATCCCATGTAGACCTCTCTCACCAGCCCCAGTAAAGAGAATCCATAGTTCTTTCACACACCCTTGTCCCCCTGAGGAGCCTCAGGACATCCCTTTGCAGGGCTTTGTGCTCCGAGAAGCTCAAAATCCCCACTTATGCTGGGCAACATTCTCCTCAGCCAGGGTCACCTACATGGTTTTAAACCGAGAGAGAGTGAAACAGCATTCAAAAAGGCTGGCTAGTGCAGGAAATGACCATTTCTCGCAGATGAGAGCCCTGATCTCTCCAAATAGCACTGGGAAGTGAGACCAGCACAACGTATCCTCCAAGGGTGGCACCAGGGGTTCTGTTCCACCTCAGATACACATCCATGTATGTTCAGCATCCATTGCTATAATGCAGTGGCTTTAAGTGCACAGTGAGGAAAAAGGTTTGTGTTGATTCCCTTTTCTATGCAAACTGATGTGATATCTCCTTTCCCTGCTTGTGATCTCCCCCAGTGCTGGGCCAAATCCCCACCATGTGCTTCTTGCAGTCAGCATGAATCAGCCAGTGTGGAAGGAATGCTAAATATCAGTAGGGCTTCTAGGCTAACAGCTCATGCACAAAGTAAGAAAAAAACCCATGAAAAGAATGAAAGGGAAGAAAAAAAAAAAAGAGATTCCCTGCCTTTAGTAAAGCATTACTCAGCCATAAGCTATGTACTTTTGAGCTTCTTTTGCTCCCCTGCCAAGACTCTCAGAGAGGGAAAATCAGGACAGATATATGAGAAGAAGAATAAAGAATAATATATAGAAAAGGGGAAAAAAAATCGCTTCTGTTTGACAACAGGTCTCCCCACTGCTGTTTACCTGATGTTTACCTGATGTTTTCCCAGTGATGGCAACAGAAGATATGTGCTTAAACTGAATTTCAAAAGATTGATAACTCCAGAGCATCTCCGTTTTCTGCCCTTGCCTTGTCCTGTTGTGTAACTGTGTGTCAGGCCAGGAGCCAGAGCTGACATCACATTGCAGAGGACTGCCCTAGGTCTTGCATAACCTTAATAGGACAGCCACTTGGAAAGGGTTTATGTGCCATTATGTGCCATTGCTTTTCTAACTACTCTACTGCATTAGGAGACCAGAGTCATTATAGACCAGGCAGAAATATTAATTGCATTTGCATCATTGATGTCGACCATGAGGCATTTCAGTAGGCCCTGATATTTCAGGTCCTGTTCCCATCCCAGTAGGAGCAAAACTCTAGCTGCGCCAAGTGATTGTAACCGACTGCAGTGCTATTGCATTTTATCCCAGGAGGGTTTTGTTACCTCAAAACAGCTTGTGATTTCTCCGTGGGACATCATCAGAAAGATGCCCATCATGCTGCAGACGAGTTCAGGGTCTGTGCCCAGCATCATATGTCTCTGAATAACAACATTCCTGTTTGCTTGTGATGTGCTGCTTATTGGGCCCAAAGCACCTAACATGCTTTTTAGATAGGTGGTAGCAGACTTCGAAAATGGAAGTGTGAGGGAACTAGGGATAGTTCTACATGCATGCTGCTCTGCTTGAAAAGCGTGTCCTTTTTGTTCCTGTTCCTACTGTGACACTTCTTGTTGGACACTGACCCACTCTGCTGCCCTGTAGCTGGCAGAGGCTGGGTAGACACTGGCCCTAGCACATGCTGCTTTCCTCATCTCACTGCTGGGATGAGTCGTGAAGCAAACTAAGATTATTAACTCCTGATGCAATTTAAGAGCTGCCAGCCTGTATCTGCCATTAGCACTGCCCTTCCTACCAAAAGGAAGGATTAAGGACCTGGTCATGGAAATGAAACACTGCAGATGGCTCTGCTAATCCTGCAACGTGGAAGGTGACATGCACCTCTGCTTTCAGAGTGGCAGCTACCTTCCTGGCCTCTACTTTTTTTGTGGTGATCGGACATGCACCTTCCAATGTGCTTGGGGAAGATAGGACACTACTCAGAGGGAAAAAAAATAAAAGGGAGTGGAAGGAAATGTAACAGAGAGAATTTTCCACCAACTGAGATGAGGCTCACGCTTCTGCATTTTTCACTACCATTAAATCTACTTGTACAGGTACAAATGAACTCACTCTAAATAGTATCAAGAGAAAAGTGACTGCCCGTTTTTCTTCCAAGTGTCCCTTCTTATTTAGCAGTGATGGTGTAAATTTTAGAGTATTAAACAAGATGTAAAATTTTTCTGTCTCATTCTCTTCCTGTATTGTATCTAAACATTTTTAGAGATGACAGCTACCAGCATTCATAAAGTGAAGATTTGTTTTGGTAAATTTTTTCCTACCATAATTATGCTGACAAGTTCTCAAAAGAAAGATCTCTCCTAAAAACTTTGAGTGAGATGCTTTGATTGTACTTCTAGGCTGAAAGGAATTCTGTTTTGCTGCAGAAACCTTTCACATACTGCAGGCTGTTGCCATTCTGCTTCCATATGGCCACAGGAAATCTCACTTTCTCAGGAGAGTAAGTTGGGGGAAAGAAGATGTTAGGCAATGCATTCTCCAGCATGTCCCCCCACCCCTCCCCATTTTCTCTTTTCCGGCCAGAATGCTTCCTCTTTGGCAGGAGCAAAGAAAATGCTTTTAAAATGAATTATCATACTCTAAGGAATCAGTTCACAGAAGACCAGTTTGCCCCATGGATCCTCATGATTTTATAACCATTTTGGTCACTATAAAAGGTCATACTACCAAAGAAAGCCAAACAAACCTGGAATAGCTTTGGCTTAAAGAGTTCTTCCTTTAATTGGTTACCCACAACGGTGTACAGGATTTACAGGGCATTTAGTATCCAAACAAAGTACTCCAGGCTCAGTAATTTTCAAATAGCAGCTGATTTTAATTTTTTCTTTGGCATTTATACACACATCCTATTGCAAGCTTGATTCATTTCTCTCTGTGCTGGAAAAAATGTTGAAGCTGGAATGGGAAGTCAAGAAAGTGGGAATTCATACATTGAGTGCATATGTGGTTTAGTGGTGTGTGCCATGTGTACACATCACTTACTGGGGAAGTTAAATCACTTTTGGATGCAAATTTCCACAACTGCTTCCAAAACTCCATCAAATTCCAAACTTTGAAGTTACGTTCTCCACAACCTGTTATTGAAATATTTCTTGCCAGCTCAAAGCAAGCACCATTTTCTAAAGCAGAGATTTTTCTTCTTTTGCTCTGCAGGCTGCAAAGTGATGCTCCTTACTTGCACTTACAGACTGTCTCCCACAAACTGGAACTGACTGTCTTCTCTCTGTTAGGAACACAGCATCTCTTGTGCACTGAAGGTTTTCATTTTGTTTTTAACTTCTCATACTTTCTTCATCACCAATGATAAAAATGAATGCAGTGTTCTTCTGTGCACAAACAGGACCTCATTTATTTACACAGCTATTAGGGAAGCCTCGGAGTTGTGGACATGCACACAAGTCTGTCAGTCTCAGCAAACTACTGTTCCTTTGTGGTGGGTGCCTAATACAGTAGTTACACAGAATTTACATGACAAAGAAATTAAAAAGTATCTTTAGCTCTGACTTCCAGATGACTGAAGAACAAGTTTCAATAAAAAGAGTTATGACTCATGCACCAGCTTGCAAAAGTGCCTCCTGTCACTGGGAAGAACAGCTTTCTGTTTGCTCCTTTCAGGCTGTTTCCTTACAATAGGAGACAGACTGGGCAGTGGTCTCTCCGCACTGGGAAGCTCTGACTCCCCACTGAATGTGCTGTTTCAGATGTGGGCATGCTGCAGTTGCTCTGGCCACTGGCGGTTCCTTGGCTCCCCTGGGCCTCACGCCATCCACACGAACAACCTTCAGAGGGTGGTTGGCAGGCTCAGGTGGGCCCCTGAGCTGGCACTGTCTGGGAGGGCATTCGGCACATCAGAGGCCTCTTCTGTAGAGCTTGCTGAGCTTGGTGACCTCCCCAGCACACAAGAAGTGCTTTTGCAGAGATATGGCTTCCACAAACAGCTCAGTTAATGAGGGGAAGAATTTAAAACCTTATCTCCCCTTCCTCTGCTCGTGCCTCTCTGGCTGTGTCCAGCCTCCCTTGCCCCATGCCTCCATAGCTCTTGCCAAACATTCAGGTTTTTTAGTGCATTTCCCCTTGGTCCCATTTAAAAAAAAAAATGCAACTGATGCAAATATTGCCTCTCTGGGGGAACTGGTCTTTGCTGGGCAATCATTGTCGCTGTAACCTTCCCAACGTAGTTGAATTATGTGCTTGCTATTAAGCAATTATGTATGACCAGGAACAGAGTAAATCAACCCTTTTATCTCCACTAACAGGATATTTCCTGTGAGCCTTTCTGCCAAAAGAACATAGGGGAAAGATGGGATGATTCTGCATGTTATGTAAGTGTGTTTATTTCAGGAGCTCGCAGCACAGTGTGTTGGACAAAGCCACCTCTGCTCCAGCTCCAGCTCCAGCTCCAGCTCCAGCTCCAGCTCCAGCTCCAGCTCCAGCTTCAGCATGGCCACCCAGCTCCTGCCCCACGGCCAGGGCACCAGACCCACACAGCAGCCAGCGCTGGGTGACTGTCAAACAGCTCTCAAGCCCCATTCAGATGCAGGGAAATGAATTTCAAAGATGCTGCGCTCTTGCAGATGACGTTCCTTGGGCTCAGTCAAATGGTCACCCTGTCTGAAAGCACTGGGCTTGCAGAGAGGGGGATCTTGGAGCTGTGTGAGTTTTGCTGCACAGATAAAAGAGAAAAGAGGCCACCCAGGCTCTCGCTTGCTCTGTGTTCAATTAGCTTGTTCACTGATGGGCTAACACTGCAGAATGGATTTTCCCACTGATTGATCTCTTAATGTAAATGAGTTATGGTTTTAAACTCAAACCATACATACTTCTTTTTTTCCCCTTGGAGCTGTTCTTCCCTTGTATTCTGTTCAGAGTGTACTTTCCCTCCAGCGAGTATCTGCAATTGCACTCGAGGGCCTCCATTATCCTTATTTCTATAATCAGCTCTGAGGTGGCCATTTGTCTCAAAATGTCTGTCTTTATTTATTTATTATTTGTCCTGTCTCTTCTCTTGTACTATTTGAAAAGACTCTGAAAAGTTGACCTGTGCAGCTCCTTCACCCAGGTTTCTACAAAGGAAACATTTTTCCACGTATGTCTACAAAGGCATGATTTGCCAGTAATGCTTTGAGCAAACCGAGATTCATTCACGTATTATAAAATTTACCTTCAAAAAGAGATTGTCCTTTTTGAACACAATATATGCCTCTCTTGGAATATTTCTCTTGTTCGTGATTCACATGTTCCCTACTAACTTTTCAGACCTTGATAAGGAACTTTACCTTCTGTACTTGCAGCAATAACTATTTAGTGCCTAGTGGCTCACTCCTCCAGAGCCAAACTGTCACTTGAAGAGTCTTTGGGATCTGTAACAGTAAAAACCCAATAACATAGTGGAAAGCACAATAAGCTTTAATGGAATTATGCCCACTTTCCAAAACAAACTGGATCAGTACTTTAGAACCTGAAATTTTACCCTCATAGTCTAATTCCTGTGTGCTTAGAGAAACAGAAGCAGACAGAAAAAATGCTAGAAAGGCATTGCTTCTGAGAAACATTATAGCTGCCTTCTTAAAAAAAAAATAAGAAAGAAATTACAAATAAAACTTTTAAAACTTGCTGTTGTCATAAAACTGAATTTTTTCTTAGCCAAGTATGGTATTCCAGAACACTGCTATTTAACATCTAATCACATTAAAATAGGAACTTCGTAATACATATTTATGAAGACAGTAGCTCATGAATTTTGAGATTATTTCTATTAAAAGCAACATAATAACTGTCACTTTTGGTTTCTGCATGAAATCTGGCAAGGAAGTCCCTCAGGTAGAACTGAAGATATTGTAAATTCTTGCAGTCAAGAATAAGTCCAGTTGCATTTGGGTATACAGATTTTAAAATAACAATTTGGATTCTTAGATTAAAACTATCCTTTGGTGAACTGAGCATCTACTCATGATAATTTGTACCTTGTTTTTCTTTTTCATGGCCATAGAAGGTGTCTGGAAATAACCCCAAATCACTGAAGCAGTGGACAGTTCTGGAATGAATTGGCATAAATCTGTGGTGCCACAGCCCGAAGTGGGAACTGATTTGCAATGCATCCTGTGGCATATTCTGGATGTTGGTGGTCACAGGCAGTGTTGTCTCTCCTGTTCAGAGCTGACTGCATCTCCCATGTAGCCTTTCCCATCGCACCTGGGAGTACTGACTCTTCAAGACATGACTTAGGCTTTCTGGAGGCTTGGGGGAATAAGGGTCAGCAATCTCATGCTCATTTAAGTCACCAGTGTTCTGCCTGAAATGAAGAGCACTACAAATTAAGGGTGGAAAATTCTTTAGCATGAGCCTAAAATGTCTTATGATAGAAGTGATTGGCCTTTGGTTAAAAATATCAGGCTGGCCAAGATGGCACTTCCAAAGGCATCTGGGGAGATTTGAGATAGATGCATGATGACCAAAATCAGAAGAGGCGCAGTGGAAGATGCTCTGCCAGTGGTATTCCATGGCCCCATGGGGGCAGAAGGCCAAAGTCTATGTCCATGCAAGAAGGCCTGAGAACTGACATTTCCTGTCCAGAACCCTCCTCCACCCCATGCCTGGTCCTCCTGGAGCTCAATTTGAGCTTAATGGAAATAAATCCAGTATGAGATAATGGGGGAAACAAGGGAGCAGAAAGCTAGGAAAGTGGATATTTCTCTTTTGACCATGCAGCAGGACAGTCCCTGTGTCGCATGTCCTTTTGTCCAAGAGCTCACCCACCGCTCACCCATGTTGTCCACACCCAGCCTCCTGCCAGTGTTTCACTTCAGTGCCACTTCCTGCTCCCCTGGCCCTTGCGAACTAAGTCTGTGGCTCCTCTGCAGCAAGTGGATGGGGTCCCAGGATCTCATGGACATCCCTGCTCCTCCTCAGTGACACTCAGCGGGGTGAAAGACCATAGGAGCTGAAAAGTCAGCTTCCAAAGTGCTGAGTTGTTTGATTTTCTTTTACAGCAGTGCTCATTCCCATGGCTTCAGTTTGTTCCACAGCCCAAAATAGCAGTAAGCCATGCTCACTGTGCATGTGGTGGAACAACATCTCACCCTGCCTGCACGCAGACCAGTAAGCTTTTCTGCAGAACGAGGATGCTTGAAAGCATTACCACAAGTTGCAACAGCTGTCTTAGCTCAGTAGCCACAGAGGTGAGGCCAATTTTGTGCTCCCAAACAAGGATTTTTACCGAATTCAGTGTTAGATCAAGAAGTGTGTGTGCAGGAGCCCCATGATATTGCTACTTTAATCAATAGAGTGTGACCAAAAAATCATCTGAAAGTCTTCAACTTCTCCTTATAGAGGCCCCTGTAGACCAGTTACTTTTCATTATCCCAAATTTCAGAGGTTGTCATCGTTTATCTATTTGCCCTTTGGACTGCAGATGAAAAATCTGCACTGTTTACAAACTACTGGACATGCAGTTTCTCATCTAAACACAGAAAACCACAGTATTTTGAGTCTCTCAAGGCTGTTCATTTGCCCTTTGGAGGCATTTATTGCATCTTTTAATTTCTCTCTGTTTCCTCCCTCTTACAGTTTGGATTCAAATACTGCCTCTAATACAAATATTTAAAGAAATTCAGTTGTCCTAAAGTCTGGGAGTAGCAAAATCAACACATGAGGGAGAAGTCTGAAGAGAACAGAAGAACAAAAACGCGGCATGTTACAACAAAGATGTAATTACAACTGACTATTTTTTTCTGCAGACAGTAATGTTTCTAAAAATCAAAAGACAGTTGCAAATTTCCTTGGTCCCTTCAAGATAAGAAGAAAAGAAAATTACAAACACTTCACTGAAGAATAATAATGAAATTAGGCAGTTATCAAGAACATGTAATTGAAAATTATCAAGAAAACACACTTAGAGGGACAGGAGTTCAAGTAAGCTTCTGGCATCATAAAATGGTAGTGTTCTTAACTATGAGCTGCAGTATCAGTTAGCTGTCGACCATTAGTACCAGGAAAACTCACTGTGTTTATTATCCAGTCTCCCATGACTCACACGGTGCATTATCTTGTAGCACCACAAAATGAACATGCCAGATTTTCTCACGAGTGGTTATGTGTACATCCCAGCTGAAGGCTGGTTCAACATCTATGAGAAGGGCAGTCATGGTCAGATATAGGCCTTGCAGAAATTAGTTTTATGGTTTTTTTCCTAGGCTTATTCTTACCAGATTCCTATCTCCTCCAGTTTTATACAGACATCACCAGCATGCCATGTGTTCAGTAGTTCAAAGATCATGAAGAAAGGGTATCTGATCTTTACAATAAATAGATTTTTTCTGCACTCAGAATCCCTTTTGGGGAAAGCCACCTGTCCCGCCCACCTAGAGAACAGAAGGGACAGGTTTCTCATGAGAGTTTCCTTGCACGCTCCCTCTCTGGAAGTAAATAAGTCAAAATAGGACATTTTTCCTTGAGACTGGATCAATACAATAATTTTATGCTTTGCAAAAGGGTAATGCAACTGTTTCCTCCTAAGCAGTGATGTCCTGATAATTTTAATATTTCATCAGAAGGAGTACTTGACTTCTAAGGCTGTCATGAGGTAGATTTTCCTGAGCACCAATTATTATTATATATAATAATAATACTAATTATATATAAATGCCATTTCCTGAGCAACCACCATTGCAGAAATGTCAGCAAAGGCCAAAATCAAAGCTACATCTCTTCTGTCCAGCAGCTGCGAGAACTGGTGTGAGGGAAGGGTAGTCTTGTCATGGCTTTCCCCTACTAGGGATTGACCAAGGAGTGAAGTTATGGCAAGGTCCAAAGTGCACCTTGCACTGCCTTTCTTCTATGGCCAGGCTTGTGATAAGACAGTTTTCAGCCTTCAGGAAGGACCATGCATAATTGTGTGAAGGAGTCAAGGCTCGCTCACTTGAGGTCACAGACTGAAAGACATTTATAAAGAAAGCAGGGATGTTTTGTGTCAGATATTCTGAATCATTTTATTTAGCTCAAGAGTTTGAACAAAATATATTGCTGTTTTGGTACTTCCAATCCCATCAATAAATTTTTATTTTGACTTCTTGTCCAGATGGATTACCAAACCTGCCATGTCTGGGCCATCCCTACTGAATATAGCATTTGATGGGAATAAATAAGGCAATCTTTCAGCTACTCCAAGAGATTGTAGTTCCTTTGTGACTGATCTCTGTGGCAATATTCCCCAGTGTATGAGCTCTGGACTTTCTGCTTGTTGAGCAGTCCAGAATTTCCATACATGATCATTTTCCCATGCGAAAAATGCGTGCTAGGACCCTTCTCTCTGCACCATACTTCTGCCTGCAGCTGCGATCTTCCTAGCTGGGGTCCCATTGCCCTTGTACATGGGCAGAGAATTAGGGGATCTGGAATGTGCAACTGCTACAGATCCCTGACTGTGATGGTTTTTATTGCGTTCTCTCCATCACTTTCATAACACCTTTATATATTGTTACATAGCCAGATAAACGTGAACCCCTTTACTCCGATCACCAGCATCGCAAAGTCTCTCCCTCAAAAAGAGTAACTTGATAGTTGAAAAAATGACAAAGATGTACAACTTCATCACAGAGTCAAGAATTACTGTTGCTGCTGCTGAAGAGCTGTGTGGGAAAAGTAGTCTGGTGCCCTGGAGTTCAAATCTACAGCAGTGCATTCAAGATGTCTGAGCCCTTGAGAGCATTTGGTGGTGTAGTGAATTAAATTTAGAGCTGTGCAAATCCGGCTTTGGATTTAGATTTATAAGATTCACCTTTGACCTGGCTTTGGATAGAGATTTGGATGCCTGTCTTGTTCAAATATGGGGGCAGTGTGCATTTTGTGCTACTTTTAAAGATAAAGGGAAAGGGCATAATTTCTACAGCGAATACTTTACCTACTGGTTACAAATTCAGGTTATGGCATCTACTTATGTCTATGCCTATGTTTCTTTCCTACAAAGTCAGGCTTTAAGGTGCCTGTGATAAAAAAAAAATCAATTTAATAGTCTTGATGAAAAGAGCAAACTGGGAGGACACCATCAAATATTGACAAGTTCTAGACAAAGATCTGAGTAACTGGATTAATATATAGACTTCATGATAGACAGTTTTTCAGACAGCAAGACACACATGGCTTGTCAGGGAAGGTTAGGTTTGCACTGTGCTGTCTTTTGGGTTTTCTATTTCTTTAATGAGGATAGGTGAAAGTAAAGCTGAGGAGAGAGTTTCTGTATGTCTAGAAAGATTCCAGGAAACACTGCATTGAGAAAGACCTTTCTGGATTGGTTTAGCTGAACTTTTAATTGCTGAACCAAATCCAAGCTTGCGACAATAGATGTCCTCACCCAACAGATAAAACCGAAGAACCTCTGTGTGAGGACTCCATGTGGCAAACACCCCCCAGCCAGCCCTTCCTCCCCCTAATTAACACCCACACATGGGCATCAGTGTCAAAAGGTACACCTTCTTTCCTAATCTGGTTTCAAAATACTCCACCATCTCAGCTGTCCAGACTTCCTGTACTAATGGTTGCCATGACAGGAATTTAATCCCTTTTTGGGGACACCCTTTCATCTACAGCAGTGATTACACTAGTCACAGCTTCCTGCTGAGCCCTGTCTGTCTGCTAAAAGGAAAATGGAAATAAAAATGGAAAACCAGACAAGGTCCTCCCTTTATTCAATACAGAGTAACACTATACACATGCAATAAATAAAATAAGTAAGATTAGATAATGTAAAACTACATAAAATAAAAAGCTAGAAGCTATTTCTGCCCTTGTGGAAAAAAAAAAGTAAAAAATGTAGTTTTTCAGATCCTATCTGGTTCACAGACTGCAAACAATAAATTAATCTCATTGAATCTTAGAGGAGAATTCATCTTGAATCTTAGATGAGTGAAGATGAATTAGCAGCCTCTGATCTTGATTTCAGGAGAAATCCCTTGGGGCAAAACCCAGAAAGGGCATCCACTGACTGCAAATTTCTCAGACGTTAGGAGTTAAAAGGCACCCCTTGGAGCATAGCAGAGCCCATCTGCCCCCAGTACAATATTGTTTGTGCCCACTCTGGCAGCCTGACCCGGCTCCAGCCACAGGATGGGGAGCCAGCATGGCACCAGAGCTCTCTGAGCATGCAGACACATCCCTTGCACAACCACTGTGACATTTTAGGATTCACTTGCCAGTGACTCAGCCTGCATCGAGATCCTGAGTGCCATCAGGTCCCAGCCGCTTTGTAGCCGTGCTGGGCAGCAGCAGGCACTCACAGAAGGTGAAGGGGACCAAACATTGCCCATGTCTTTGTCTGCTCAAACACCACAGCCCCAGCAGGTGGGCTTTTCACCCCTCCTCAATCTGTCTTTTCTCTGTTGTTGCTTTGCCTACACATCATTACACAGTTGTTACATTAAAACACCATAATTACAGTCCCCAGGTCAAGCCGCAGTTAAACAAAAACCACCGCAGCAATGGCCAGGTTTCCCAGTGGCACTTTCCCTTGCACTGTGAATCTGCATATCTTGGGGGAACACAGAAGAAGGTGGTAATTAAGAGCCTAGAGATACAAACAGATATTTTGGTAGCTTTTTCAGAGTCAGAGAACTCTACTGTAGCTGAATATCTGGCCCTGTTTCAGCCAGGAAACAAGGCAGGAAAAGGGATGCACAAAAAGTGTGTGAAAAGAGCAGCACATTGAAATGATGCCCTTTTTCACCTATGCACACAAAGTTTGAAGTCAGCTTCTTCCATTTTGCTGCTCCCTTCCCTTGATTTTTTCCTCCCCTTCTTGTTTATGTAGACACCATACCAAGGGAGAAGGAAAAGGCTTGCACAAGGTGGTAATTGCAGCTCAATCCTCTGTGGACTGAGGAATTCCTTTTGTCATTCTCTTCCACCAGCCCCATGTTTCTGTGACGATTTGCATGCCCAGGGGTACTCCCAAGCTGAGCAGTATAAAAGGAAGCTCAGACGGAAATGTCCTAACCAAGCTTGTTGGAAAGAGAACTCAGAGCCGAGGATGATGTAGTACACATATAACTTGTGGAACGGAATAAAAAATGAAGAATGGGTTTTGGATGTCTTGATCCCCAGATAAAATGCCAAGAGTAATATGAAATTAAGCAACAACTGTGAAAATGAGAGGAAGCAAAGTACATTTTCCTTTCTTCCTGACAGATTCAGTTTTGGACTCTTCAGTGACAGTCTATTAATTTTTTTTTTGTGTGTGTGTTTTGGCATCAGAAACATTATGAACACACAGAGACATGCATTCTGCTGAATCTTAAAGCATAGTTTTAATGTTAAAAAGTCAAGGGCAACAGGCAATTGCAAAAATATAAATATTTTAAAACTTCCCTAAATTTCAAGCTATTACTATCCCCATCTGGATTACACACAGTGAGAAGCAGAAAATCAGGCACTCATCATTGCACCTCCATGCTGGTCAAATCATCCTGCCAGAGGGATCTTCTGGGGAGTACTACGGATTCACACAAGACAGGTCAGACACAGCGGCTCTGTTGGGTTTTGCACTGTCAGTCAGCCACCTCCTCCCTTTACTCAGGGCCAAACATTCTTTTTTTTTGATATATTACAGTCAAAGCTTAAATAAGTTCACCAAGAGCTCACTCTTCACTCCCTGAGGTTTTTACTGGGAGCTTGATCTGCTCCAGATGGGCTGGTGGCTTCCCCTGAGCTCCTTTTCCTCTGCTTTTCTTTGGCTCGGGCATCCTACAGGCTCTCAGAGTTTGCCTCCCTCTCTGCATTCATCTCGGGGCTCACTGAGTGGGCATAAGTTCTAATGCCTGTGTTCCTTTGCTTCTTTGTTTGCTCTGCTGATCTGTACATGACTTTCCTTTGCTTTCTGAAGCGTTTTCCTCTGCCCCCTCAAAGCCTGCCTGCCGAGCTGATGCCACCAGCCGTGGAGGCCAGTCACCATGCCCCCCCCCAATTCCCATGTGGCACAGAAAACAGCAAGTCAGATGCAGGAGTAGGGTAGCAGTGGTCTGGCCATGGTGTGCTGCTGAGGCTGATGTGGGCTGGGAGAGCACACACCTGCGCTGGGCCTGGAGCCACAGATGGCACTGTCCAACGTGCGGGTCCCAGCACAGCTCCCCGTGCCTCGGATTTGCACAACCTTCCCCCAAGTGCCATGGAGGGAATGCTGTACCTATGCTGAGCAATGAAAAAAGCCTCTTCCAGAGAGCTGTCTTTATCCTAAATACTGCGTAGGGAAGGTAATGCAGCCTTTAGTTAAGCTGCAAAACTACCCAAAGACTTCACTCAAGTTCAGGCTGATCCTCGCCATGGTTCACTAGCGTTCTGAGGGCAGCAGTGAATAACCCTGCTGTCAAACACACCTTCCACAGGTCCACCTTTGTTTGCTGTTTTGCTTGCTAGTCTGACATCTCTTCCTGGCTACACTTAGACGTGTTTGTAAAGGCTGATCACTTTTATATCCTGTCTTCTGCTCTTGATACGGAACAACTTTGCCTGTTAACCTCACAGAAAAACCTGGGGAGGACCATTTGTGCACAGAGACAACTGTGAACAAAGAGGCAGAGATCAGAGCTTCCGTGGTGAAACAGTGGTGCCTTTTATCATATTCTTCAAGTTCTTAAATAAATTAATTTATGACCACAAATGACACAAAACCAGAAATTCACAAGAATGACTAGAACTAAAAGGACCATGTTTTTTTCCACTCAATACCCCAAAATAAAGCAGGCACTTTGTCATTCACCAATAGCCAGCTTCAAAGTGGTCATTAATGTCTGCTGGGCAGCACGAGAAGGCATACTACTGTGGGCAGAGGTGGGCAGCTCCAAAGAGAGCTTCCCGTCCCTTAGGGCAGGTGGGACTCTCCACTCGAGCTGCACAGCTGACTTTTCTGGGGCTGAAGTTCCTCTCCAGAGCCCACCACAGAGGACTTTTAGAGGGATGCACAGCTTACTCCAGGTGCCATTACTGCAGGGGGTTTGCACAGAAGTCGGCTTTTGCTTCAGCAAGCAAAGGCAGGAAAACAACTGTCAAAGTAGAAATATAGTCAGGAGTAAATACAAATGATTTCCAGTTTGGGCAGTGCTTTGTTTACCTATTTTTCATATATGTGAAAGAGGCAAGTTTACTGTTTTCTTTATCACCTAAAAGGACTGTTAAAAAAGTTGCTTTGAAACTCCTAAGTCTCATAAACATATTTGGTCCATGCTTATTTTCTGGTCTTTTTTATTACCAACTTTCTACAGAGACATTTTACAGCTGTAATCAATCAGATGTCCTATTGTGTATTCCTTATACAAAATCCCACATACAGAAACACCTTACTAGGAGGTGGACAGTTGTATATGCTTTTTTCCTAGAAAGTAAATCTTTGAAAAATGTAGTCATGATTTCCAGCTACTGCAAGAGGTGTCTCAAGCTCTGCCAGTTCCTAAGTTTGCCTGTTCAAACCATGAAGCTGAGGGCGTGTCAGAAACCATCAGTCCTGTTCAATAAACTGTGCTGATCTTTTCATCTTGACTTCCTGAGTCATCCCAGCTCTGGACCTCAGCTGCCATATGGAATCCCACTTTGTAATACAATCTGAAACACACTTTCAGCTCATAAATGTGTTTGTGTTTAGAACTACAAAGGACACTTCCTGGCTGCTCAGTAGGGTCTCTCTCCCTCTCTCTCTCTCTCTCTCTCTTTGTCTCTCTGTCTCTCCCTCTCTCAACGTCAAGCCACTTGGCCTGATAATGTGTTCATACCCGCTCAATATTCATGTGATAACTTAAGAATAATAATGAAAGTGCTGCTTTAAATAGAATATGGATCCTGATCCTCAGTTATCAATTGCTTTTAATCTCTTGTAGATAGTGCTTTGCTCAATATATTTTCCTGCTACTTTTAAGGGAAATTTTAAAAACTTTAAAATGTATGGCTACTGCATCTCACAGCAAGTTAAAAAAAGAAGTAACTGGCAAGTAATCTCATTATCAACAAATGTACAAGGGTTTTTTATCTTTTTTTCTTAGACTACACCTTTTTTTGCATCTCCCAGCAACACTGGCATGCTGTTTTTCATTAACTACAGCTGTTTGCATATTGGTGCCATCAGAGCCGGACGGGAGACCGCATTCGTGGTGCTTGCATATCTCAGTGACTTTGTAGCTTCGACTCTGGTAAATAATTGAAAATTGCATACGCATAAAGCTGATTTACATTGTTTCATCTTTAAAACACATTTCAGAATATTCAGCTCTGAAAAGCTACATTTATTTTTTCTAGTGTGTTGTAAACATGATCGATCATGAAAAATTGAGGAAGAAAAACTCTCTGCAGACTTACCTAGACCATACAGTACATAGGACAAAGCAAAGATTTTAAAATCTCACCTTATAATAGTGCAGAGAGGTCAAGGGGGGTGTTCCTGCAGCCTCCCAGTCCAGTTTTGGTCAAAGCATGCTGTGGTTAAGGCAAAACTACAGCACAACACAGGACTGGATGCTGATACCATGTGGTCAGGAGCATCCAGCCAGTCTTGGAACCTGCCTGTATGGTGGCAGGGGCATCTTTCAGCCCCTGTCTACTATAAAAATAGAAATAGAACACAAAGCAACTACGCTGTGGTCAGGCTGCAAAGAGTATTGCAGAACTTGGAAGCTACACAGAGAAGGCCCTGAGCACCAGAAATGTTGTTTCATGTCCAACCTCTCTGCCCCTGGCCGGGAACAATCTTCAGACTGGAGCCAAAGAGGCAGGGATGTGCTCAGCAGCAATTTCCTTGGCCTTTGAGAAGAACCATTTTCTTTCCTAGGCACCTGCATCAAGTACTACAGGAATGTGCTTTTCCCCCTCTGAGAAAATGCCAACACCTTGCTTTTGTCCGTCACTTCCAAGGGGCTGTGGGGAGCAAACATGTTTGCTGTTGATGTCTGTTCCGGAGGATTTCCGGAAAATCAGATGGGCTGTACTGAGGGCAGCAGGGACCCCAAGTGTGCACGAACCCTAGGTGTCCTGTCACCAGTGAATAGAAGCAGGCACTTGGGCAGGAGTGGAACATGTACTGCCCTGGAGCAGTCCTGCTGACCCCATCCTGCCCTGCTGCCTGCAGATCCCCACGGCTGTGGGTGCCACAACACGTCACGGAGGCACTGGGCTTCTGCAGCACAGATGTGGTGCTGCTACGCCTTGGACCCAAAAAGCATGGAAGGACATCAAAAGAGCATATGCCTCAGCAATGGCCCTTTCCAGCAGGCAGCTGTCCCGCCTGCTCAGAGACATATGTGCACTCAGCCCCCCAGGCCCTTCTGGAAAAGAGCTTTACTCGGAGTGGGGCGGGCTGGGCACAAAGGTGCAGCGTGCTCTCCTGGCACATCCCTCAGCTCGGCCTCACTGGCAGTGTGTCTGCACCCGGTGGGTCATGGCAGGAGCGGCGGGGGATGCAGCAGCACAAATCAGAGTGGGTCTCAGGTGGTGGGGACGTCCTTTGCACCTTGGAGTCAGCACGGAGGAAGGGAGCTGAGGTGATGAGAGGTAAGAAGTGGCTTGCACACAAAGAGGGCTTAAATTAAGGGGTTTCCACCCTGGAAAAAAAGCAGTGCATAGGTGGTGTAACAGAGGCCTCTGAAATAGCAGAGAAGAATAGGGATCTCTTAATTCATCATGACTTGTAGCACAAGTACTGAGAGGCCCAAAGGAAGAACAAAAACCTCAGAGCAAATCCCCTTACAGCCAGCTCAAAGTCAAACCCTGAAATTGTCAGAGAATAATCTGTCAAAATGCATAAACAGAGTGAAAAAGTATTAGGCAAAGGAAACCTCAACCAAACCCCATGCAGTCTTTATCTCAGGAGGTCTGGATTACTACGGACAAGTACTCCATACTTTATAAGCATTCAGTGGTATTAGAAACAAAGCAGAGGTCTAAGCAGACCTGTGGGTTGATTCAGAGCAGCTCTTTTGCTGGCATGTTCACAGAACAGTTGTGAGAGTATTCGATATTTTTTATGAATTATTTTAAATTTCCACATATATTTTCTTTTTTTTTTCGCAACGTATATAACAGAACTAATTTAGTACCATGAAAAAAAAAGCTCCAATCATGTGTTTAAAAACATTGTGAAGCTAATGAGGAAGAAGTCTATTCTGCATTTTAAGTGTATCACAATGAGGAAAGAAGAAAACAAACAAAAATGCAGAAGGGTCTAATTACAAGAAGGCAAAGAATCACAACAGTTTTTTTGTTCCTGATGAATCCTATTTAAATGTAGTTAGGATAGCAAACCAAAAACTGTCACTGAATAGGAAATAATAATTTTTAATCATTTTTTCCAAAATGGCTGTGGCTTTGAAAGTCCAAGACCTGGGAAGAAGAGAAGCAGATACAAGGCTGTGCTGGTCAGTAGATGACAAGTGATGCAGTTTCCAAGAGTCTGTCACTCTGAAAGAATGGAAACCATCCTGTAGATGTTTGTGAGACATGGGGTTTTGAACATGGGTAAAAGAGCTGTAATTGTGTTAAACTGAGTGGTGAAAGCTCTGCACACTCAGTCAGAGCAGCTTTTAAGCAATTCTTGTGGGCTGAAACTGAAACAGTTACAGGTGCTTAGTTTATATATGGTATTTTTATGCTCAGTTTTTGCTTCTGGCAATTTTATTCTTTTGTACTTTTTAATAAATTCATGGAAAGGAATCTGAGGTCACACAACAGATCCACGATCTCTGCTTTTCTATTCTGTGCTCCTGGTCATAGCATCCCCATTGGTTGGGCTGATCACTGAAGGACAAGGCTCAGCATCTTGAGTCCAGCTTTGGCCAAGTCCCACTTGACCAAAATTTGGTCTGGAGCAAGCTGAATGCCAGCTACCATTTTTGGTCTGTGTCCTCTAGGCAGTCCCAAGGCAGCTGTTGAGGTAACTTCCCTATAAGGATCACTGAGTCCAACTCCCTGCTCCTCAAAGGACTACCTAAAACTTAACCATATGACCAAAAGTGTCATACAAATGTTCCATGAGGTCTGGCAGCCTTGGACCTGTGACACTCCCTGGGGAGCCTGTTTCAGTGAAGAGCCTTTCCATAATGCACAATGTGAACTTCTCCTGATGCAGTTTCATTCCATCTCCTCATGCCCAGTCAGCAGTCACAGAGAGAGGGGATCAGCCCCTCTGCTTTCCCCCTTGAGGAAATTGTAGGCTGCCCTGAGGTCACCCCTCAGCCTTCTCCAAGCTGAGCAAACCAAGTGACCTCAGCCACTCATCCCAAGCCTTGCACTTGAGACCCTACACCAGACAGCCTCCCCCAGATACAGTCTAACAGTTTGATGTCCTTCTGATACAGAGGCACCCAAAACTGCACACAAGACCTGAGTCAAGGCCGCACCTGTGCATTGCAGAGTGGGACAATCACCTCCCACAGGGATGCTGTGCCTGATGCTCCCTCAGCACACAGCTAGCCTTTTTTGCTGCCAGGACACACTGCTGACGCATATTCAACTTCCCATCAACTCAAACCACCAGATCTCTTTCTGCAGGGCCTCCTCTCCTCCCTCAATTTCTATGTATAATCATGTACCCCATCCTAGGTGGAGAATCCAGTATCTGCCTTAGTTAAATTTCATATGGTTGGTACTCACTCTGCTTACGCCTGCACCAAGATCCTTTTCTCCTTTTAAGAAAGGCATACCCCATATGTTGCCAGCAGGCCTAGCGTCACATTGACCAACTCATGATAAAAAGGAAAAACTTCTGCCATTGACACCAGCCTTGGAGTCAGGTATTGATCCTGCTGGGTCTTCCTGTTTCTTCCGTCACCTTTCCCTGCAACTGGAAGGAAAGAAAAGAATGTTTCTTGTGTTCACGATTCCCTAATGAATCCTTCCAAGGCCCTGAAGTCTCTCTCAATTAGTCTCTCTCTCAAGTAGTCCTTGGACTACTTATTGCAACTTCATCACTGCCTGCATGAAAAAAATCAGTAATGGATAATAATCCAAGGGCTGTAACAGGGTAGGAAGCTGTCTCTTCACATCTTTAACCCAAGTGTAGGGAAGCAGCAGATTTGCCTGGGAAGTGAGTCTGGTCCAGCTCCCTTCTCTGCAAATACAAGATTAAGTCATTTAAAATAAGCAAATGAATAGAATGGAAATTGTGGCCTTCACAATACATTGCTACAGACACATAGACTTTTCCATTTATTTCAATGAAATAAATAATGTTTGGTTTAGCCTCTCCTCCAGAGGGCTGGGTTTTGTCCATGGTTATTGTGAGCATTGTTTTCTACAGAGAAATACAAGTCAATCTGGAGACATAAAAGCTTTGCCTTCTATTCCCAGCCTCAGCTTTGATTGTAGCGAAGTACTAGAGGGGAAGAAAACAGCAGCAACTGCAACTGGATAAACTGATGCAGATTGACAAAGAACTGCTGTGTGTACACCTGAGCGTGCCTCTCCATGCAGATACGGATTCATGACCAGATGCTCTAGATCAACCAGGACAAACCCATTAGTTCTTCTGTTGGGATTCTTTCACTTTTCCTCAGAAATCTGTGCCCCTCATACCATGATAACAGTTGGAAGACACTAATAAGGCAACTTGCCACTTGCTTTTCTGTACCTATGATTCATCTGGGGTTTTCATAGGCGTGGTTGCCATGGAAGCAAAGCGAGATATTTCCCCTTTCAAAATGTATTCAATGTTCTTTTTCTGTGCGCTTTTTCTCCTCCACCAATCACGATTCTTTAGAGGTCCCACCTCTTCTGTTGCTTCTTTATTTGAGATTGCTTTGCCCTGATGGGGTACTCTCCCACAGTCCCCTGCACTGATAATGTTCATTCATACATTAAGGTGGCAAAAGGAAACAGCAATGACTATGTTGTTACTTCCAGGGGGAAAATGCTGATGCAGGAACTTGTCCCAAACTCTGTGTTCTTCATACAAACATAGGAGTCTGGTTCTTCTCAGTAGCTGCTGACTTTGAGTCACTGGTTACTTGGAGGGGTCAGTAAAGAAATAGGTTTTTTACTCTTTCTCCAAAAAGTTTGAGCTGTCTTGGCAAGTACCACAACATCTACAGAGAACCATCTTAGCCAAAAGGGGATAGCAGCACTGTTGCAGCTGAGATCAGCTGAAGGCCTTGGGCTGGGTGGAGCTGGGTTTTCAGGTCTTTTCTCTACTGTTACAGTTAAGTTTTATGCAGCCTGGCTCAAAATCAGAAAAAAAATTATAAATAGTCCAAATACTCAGAACTTCAGAGCATGGAAATGACCAAAGTTTCAAGGACACCAGAAAAGCAGGAATAGAGATTGGTGGTAGAAGAGTGGGGACGGAAGACGACTTAAGTCCTGAGGCTATTTTTTTTTCTGGTAGGTGAACAGCTCCACAGCGCTTCTACATTTTAGCTCTGTTGTGGATATTGGTGTCAGCATTTTATTTTTTCTTAAACTTAGAAGAAGTAAAGGGTTTTGGGGTTTTTTTCTGTGCTCTATTCCTTCTTCATAAATGCTAAACTACTTTTCTGTTGTTACTCTTCCCCTCAAATGGAAAGATTCAAGTATATTGGTGTCAGAGCCAGTTTCCCAGCAAGGCACTGAAACAGGCTGACAAACTTCTGTGGAGTATCCCCGAGTCAACCACACACTGGCTTTGGCTCTCTGGAGCCTTCAGCCATAAACAAATTCTTGCAGAAAACCTTTGTTATATTGCATTTGATTTATGTTTCCAGTTAGAGTAGATGTTTTTAGCTCATTTCCCAGCTCTGCTTTACTGCTGTTTACATGCCATCTCTATTTCCCAGTTGTATTTAATAAGCAGGTTACTTTTTTAAGTGTGTCTTTTTCTTTTGTGGAATCTGGCTCAGATTCCAAGACAAGGGATAATATGGATACTTATAGGGCTCCTCAGCCCTTTGTTTTAGGGTAGGAAGGGAGCTTGTCCCCACTCTTCTAGCTGCACTTAAGGAGCAGACATCTCTATTAACAACTACAAAAAGTCTCTTTGTGCTGCATATTTCTATTGTTTTTTCCAAAGGTCTTATGCACTCCATTCACCCCAGAGTTCCCATAAAATGTCTCATGGTATATTTCACAATAACCAGGTAGTAATCAGTGTCATGATTGTGTCTTTTGATAACAAACAGAATTCTTCACATAGGCACACACCATTAGCCTGAGCAGCAATATAATTATCATCTGACTTGTTGAGTCAAAGAACTGGTCTTTCAGGAATCCTCTACTGCTACTGCCAAGCCTACTCTTCCCACAGCCAAATGTTTCTTAGGGAAATTCCAGGCCAGTCTTGGCATGGGTATATAGCAGGGGACAGACATATGCCAGGAACATCTGTTTTATAGATAGAGGTAGAGGTGCTTTATAGATTTCCCACTGCACATGTTCTATGCCTTTTGTGAGTAGCATTCTGTAAATTGCCCATGATGTAACACATGAAATTAAGAAAGGACATCATCACTAAGAGTAAGTATTGTGCTAAAGACTCATGTGGAGACACTTTAGGCTGCAGATAACACAAGATTACTGTCTGCAACTGCTCTATAAAAGATTACTGCACAGTGGTCCCAATGCACCATTCCCCGGATCCATCAGAAAGCACAGAGCAAGTGAAATGCTGAAACTGCGGGAAAGCAGATTTAGGTTGAGAGTGGTGCCTTCTTTTTCTCTGCCTGTAAAGAGAGAGAAGCTGGGCACCGCATTGACTAGAAGGTCATAGGGTCCCATCTACAAGAATTTTTCAAAAACAGGTCAGAAAAGCATCTGTCAGAAATAATGCAAATGTGATTGCTTCTGTCTATTGGGCTAGGATGAAGGACTAAATGACCTCCTGAGACCATTCCAGTCCCTCATTGTCTCTGTACAGTTGTGCCATTTAAAGAACTGCTTCACCCTGGAGTGAAACAGGATTCACCAACTGTATGAAGTTTAACAAGGACAAGTGACAGATTCTGCACCTGGCATGGGGCAAGCCTGGATGTATAGACAGACTGGGGAATGAGAGGCTGGAGAGCAGCACTGTGGAAAGGGAGCTGGATATCCCAGCTGAAAGAAAGTTGAACGTGAGTCAGCAGTGCCCTGGCAGCCAGGAGAGCCAACCCTGTCCTGGGGGCATCAGGCACAGCATGGCCAGCCGGGCAAGGGAGGGGATTGTGCTGCTCTGCTCTGCACTGGGGCAGCCTCACCTCCAGTGCTGGGGGCAGCTTTGGGTGCCCCAATATAAGAGAGACATAAAGTTATTGGAAAGCGTCCAAAGCAGGGCAGTGGAAGTGGTGAAGGGTCTGGACAGGAAGCCATATGAGGAGCAGCTGAGGTCACTTGGTCTGTTCAGCCTGAAGAAGAGGAGAATGAGGGGGGACCTCATGGTGGTCTTCAACATCCTCACATGGGGAAGCTGAGGGGCAGGCCCTGATCTCTTCATTCTCATGACCAGTGACAGGATTTGAGGAAAAGGCATGAAGCTGAGTCAGGGGAGGTTTAGGTTGGATTTCAGGAAAATGTTTTTCGTCCAGAGGGTGCCTGGGCACTGGAACAGGATCCCCAGGGAAGTGGTCACAGCACCAGCCTGACAGAGTTCAAGAAGCATTGAACAACACTCTCAGGCACATGGTGTGATTCTTCTGGTGTCCTGCGCAGGGTCAGAAGTGGACTTGATGATCCTGATGGGTCTGTTTCAACTCAACACATTCTATAATTATATTAAAAGTGTCTCAATATGTGATGAAATTGTACCTGTTTCGGCACAGAAATCTGTTCTGATCTTACTAGATCATTTCAAATGCTGCAAAAGCAGAAGAAATCTTACTTGTGTGAAGGAACAGGAACCTGTAAGCATAATTATTTTATATTTAGTCAGCTTGTGTGTTTACTTACCTATTCACCTTCCTCCATGCATGTTTAAAGGGAAAAAGAAACATTGGCAATTAGTAAGAATGCCTCAGTAAACAGTATTCTCAGTATTTCCTTGAAACCATGTCACTTCTCGATTGGTCTTCCTAACACTCACCTCCTGGTGTCTCTGCCAGTTTGTGCTGGTTTGCAGGAATGGGAGGAAAGCTCACCCCAGGGTAAGTTCTTCCTGCTCTTGTCAGGCTCTCTCTGGCTGGCCTGCTTTACATCTTTTGCCTGTCTTGGTGAGACGAAAGCCGTAGGTCTGCGTAATGGGTTAGGCCCATGTTAGCTTAATCATAGAATGGCTTGGGTTGGGAGGGACCATAAAGATCGTCCAGTTCCAATGCCTCTGACATGGGCAGGGACACCTTCCACTAGACCAGGTTACTCAGAGCACCATCCAGCCTGGCCTTGAACACTCCTAGGCATCTATGCCTTTTACTCTGGGCAGCCTGTTCAGTGCCTCACCAACCTCACAGTGAAGAATTTCTTTGTAACATCAAATCTAAACCTACTCTCTTTCAATTTGAACCCATCCCCCCTTGTCCTGTCAACATATGCTCTTGTTAAAAGTCCCTCTCCATCTTTCTTGTGGGCCCCTTCAGGTACTGAAAGGCCACAATTAGACCACATCAAAGCTTTCTCTTTTCCAGGCTGTACAATCCCAATTCTCTCAGTCTGTCCTCACAAGATGGGTGCTCCATCCCTCTGATCATCTCGGTGACCTCCTCTGGACTCGCTCCAACAGGTCCATGTCCTTCCTGTGCTGGGACCCCCGAGCTGGATGCAGCACTGCAGGTGGGGTCTCAGCAGAGCAGAGCAGAGGGGCAGAATCCCCTCCCTGGCCCTGCTGCCCGCGCTGCTTTGGATGCAGCCCAGGACACGTTTGGCTCTCTGGGCTGTGAGTGCCCATGGCTGGGTCGTGTCCAGCCTCTCACCCACCAGCCCCCCCAAGTCCTTCTGGGCAGGGCTACTCTGATCTGTCCATCCCCCAGCCTGTGCTGATACCAGGGTTGCTCTGACCCAGGTGCAGCACCTTGCACATCGTCTTATTAACCTCATGAGATTTCCAGGGAACCACGTCTAGAGGTTTCCCAGATCCCCCTGGAGGGCATCCAGTTGTTCAAGGGTGTCAACTAGACCACTCAGCTTGGTGTCACCCGAAAATTTGCTGAGAGTGCACTCAATCCCTTTGTCTGAGACATTAATAAAGATATTAAATAACAGTATTCTCGACACGGACCCCTGAGGGGCCATATAGTCACTGATGGCCATCAGGTCTCCGAGACATAGATCATTCCCCTCTGGATTCAACCATTCAACCAGATTTTTATCCATCTAACAGTTTACCCATCTAATCCACTTCTCTCCAATTTAGAAAGAAGGATGTCGGGCGGGACCATGACAAAAAGATTTACACAATTCCAGATAAATTACATCTGTAACCCTTCCCTTGTCCAGTGATGTAGTCACTCCATCACAGAAGACCACTAGATTGGTTTAAGGAAGTATGAGGATTCAGTACATTTGTTACAACCAAATCTGTATCTTGGCTGCTCTTAAGCATAGTCTACAGGTTGGCATGGTAACATTATGATATTTAGACAATGTATGTTCTCTTTATTCTCAGTTACAATGTCTGAGACCTTCAAAAGAGATCTTGGGGTAGTGGTGGGTGATGATAGGGAAGAAAAGTCAGGAGAAGTGAAAGAGGATACACCAATTTCCTTGAAGATTGCAGGTATAGCTTGTCTATCTATCTGCTGTTTGTTCATTAGACTGGATAAATTCATTGCTACCTGTTTCATGACCTGTATTGCAGCAAAATTCCACCTGCTCCGTGGTATGACCCTGAATCCACTCCAGGACCACACACCAGTGAAAAGGAGCTTCCATTTTTCCCTGCTAAGCCTCTGTGTCTGGAAATCTCACAGACATACTTTGCTTGCTCTGGCTACTCAATTAAGCAGCGCAGGCTACAGTTCACTTCGTCTTATATGTTTGAACTTAGTTCACCAAGGTGCCAAATATGAGACAAGGCACATAATGAAAATAATATGGCACTTTCCTGTGTTCTGGATTGGTTAGTCTTACTAGGACCAGTTCACCTCAGTTCATTAGAAACCAGTTCCTCTGAGAAAGAAGCTGTATGTGAAACAACCTGACCCATCTGGAGACAGTCTTGTTAAAAAAACAGGAAAGAAAACAATGTTATCCTTCTTTGAGTCAGCATCTTTCTAACACAGACAGACAATATCCCGAAACATATAGTGCCTTTGTAATTCTTGTAATTCCTCCTGGTATTACAAGAGGAAATGAATTTATTTCCTGGTATCTAAAGTCTCTCATGCTATCAGACAGGCCCAAGTTATCTTCGGGCAGGGGCATATATACAATAGAAACTTTTTCAGAAATCCCTTTTGGCATGAAGTTAGTGTTAAGGTTTGTCTCTTGCAGTCTTTTTAGATTCACAAGGACATATCAGTATTTTTAATGGAATCCTAGTGCTTTCCTAAAACATAGCATCATAGTCCTGAGCAATGACTACACTATAGCTCAACAGGTCTCTTATTTGACCATCTCATATTTGAAGCACAAAAGTTTGCATGGAGCTTATTTGAAGTATTTGAATATGACTTTTCTTTTTTCTGGAGCTTATTTGTCCATCGGAGAACTAAAAGTTGTGTTGTGAGAACTGTGTTTAATGAATATTCCAGAAAAAAATTTAAAAACCCCCAAACAAACAAACATGGATGCAGTTAAGTAACACCTCAGAAAGAGATAAACATTAAGTCTAGCATGAGATGAACATACCAAGAATGAACATGTCGTTGCCTTTGCCACCTTGGTTGCTCCCTTTCCTATTGCTATATGAAGTTTTGACTACTCTTTGCCTAGAGCCTGGTCTTGGGTAAGGGGTAAGATCGCCTTCTCTTTCCCTGGAAAACCACATGCCAATTCTGTCTGCCAACCCACAGGATCTAAGCTCCATCTGTGGCATGAGTACAGGGCAACTCTAAACAAAATGTGCACGTATGTCAACTCTGCATGCTGGTAAAGCAAAGCCAGAAACCCAGAATCAGGCAAATAGAAACCTTTTGCATTGTAGACACTCTGAATGAAATACTCATTTTTACAATATGCAACATTCATCTTTGACCTAAAGGCTTTTCCTAAAACTCCAAGTAGGTCACTTGGTGGTTTGAAATGTCATTTTAAACACACTGCTCTCTCAGACTCCTGCTGGCACTGATATGCCAAGACCATGAGTTTAACATATGTTGGGAGCACTTAAAATCACTGCAGCAGAAAAGCAAATGTTTGAGCAATGGTGGCACTGAGAAGCATCACGTGTCAGCCAGATCAGATAAAAGTGTTAAGGGAAAAAAGGAGGGACAATGGGATAAGAGAAGAAGGCAAAAGAAAAAAGTGTATTAGAAAGGAAAGAGCATGTGAAAAGGTGATGTCTGTTAATGTAATTTGTCAAAAACAGTAAGAATTACACTGGCAGAACTTTTCTGACTAAACGGGTATTATAGGATTTTGATCAAATTGCATCCAGGAGTGACAGGTTTGCAGATGATTTCAAAACCCTTACAGAAAGTGATACATACTCTTCATGTCATTCTCTTGCAAAAGGCAGCTTCATATAGGACAGGTCCTGCAACAAATGGAATTTCTTTCCCTTCCTCCTGCAAGTTCTAGCAAAAATTAGCACTCTAAATGTAAACTCACCTTCTAAAGTAGTATCAGTAATCACAACTGGGAATGAAAAAGTGAATTACAGCTGAATGTATTCAGTATGTCAGCTGGTGAATAAAGAAAAACAGCTGTTGGTGGCAGCCAGTTGTGAAGATCATGTGGACAATGTTATGTTCAGAACATAAAGCGAACATGTTGCCTGCTGGCATGGATTCTGTTGCAGCAAAAGTGCCCAATGCTTTGTAAAACATTACAAATGGAGTAAACTTGTATAGATTAGAAGCAATAAGACAAAAATTATCATAGTTGTGACTACACTAATAATGCAGCTAGCCTGGGCCTTGTCTTGCACCGTGAGCTGGGGCCTAATATGAGATATGCACTGCTTCTGTAGAGTTTAAACCTGGCTCCTGCTAACCTGGGGAAAACTACACCCGGAATTGATGAGTCATTAAACCACCCTTCAGTATCCATGACTTAGCAGAAGCACTGATTCATTATGATAGTTCAATACTTTTTTTTTTTAAATTTCAGAACACTTTGTACCAGAACTAGTATCTGTAGTTCAGAGTGAAAACATGAATTCACATCAGGGAGAGGCAATAATCTCTTCTCCATGATGAGTGTATGGCCTGAGAACCAAAAGACTTGGAAACCTGTTTCCAAATTATGCTCTGTCCTGCTCTTCTACATGGGCGATTTCCACCCCACAATTGGAAGAAAGGAGAGCTGACTCCTACCACACTTAGACTGAGCTCATTGCAAGGTTCACAGTAGTAGCAGGGGTGTCCTGCGAGATCAGATCTTCTATGACCTGCATGGGAAGTGTGAAATTCCATGTGACCAGATCTCCAATATGGTGGCACTGTGCAGGAGAGATGGGTCACTTGACAAGTATAACCTGTCATGGGAGACTGTGACAGAGGTATCTCTTGGGACACAACCCCTTTTAATGCAGAAATGTGTCTCCTCCATTTATAAGATATCTGCTGCTATGAACACAGCCCTCAAATTGTGTAAGCCCTGAGCACTCTCATGGGAAGCTGCAAGCCTGGCATGCTGTGCAGAAGGTTTGATGGCTCTTCAAAGGACAGCAATTGACAGCAATGTTCAATCACTTTCACAGAGCAGCACTTCACATCCTCCTTATTTACTAGTGATGAACATTTCTCACTAGAATTTCTTTTTCTCCCCGGGAATGTGGGACCCCTTGCTAAATTTTTCCCTAAAGACTGAACATTTTTGAGCCATTGGTTGTTTCTCTTCTTTCTCATTCCCAGAATATGGTTTCTATCCTACTTAAAAGGCCATTTATTAAAATACTTAATATATTTTCTATTTCTAAAGCAGCTGTCTTGCCAGACAGCAAAAGCTGTGTGCAAAAAATGCCGTGTGCAAAAGCTGAGACATTCCTCTCCATGTGCATGAGATGCATTACCTACAGACACTTCCTCCAGAGACAATTGCTGCACTTCACAAGCTCCTCCCACCTGGGACAGTTTCACTCCTTAGAAAGTTGCTCCCCTTTATGAACACCAGAGATGTCTGCCATCAGAGCCCTTTCAGAGGGTCATGTGGCCCTGATTGCCCCATCTGACGTTTTCCATCACTTCTACTGAACATTTCCTTGTGGAAGGAGTCCAGGCCTGTTTCACAGACATACTAATGGAGGTGCAGAAAAGCTAATGGTGGGATTGAGCTCACCTTCATTCAGCTAACCCCAAAATCAGGAATCTAATCAGAACTAGTCATCTAGGCTCTCTCTACAGTCAATGACGAAAGACAGGTACCTCCAGAGCATGACTCATTCCTCTTTTCTTGGACAACTATCCTAAAGGAGGTTGAATTGTACTCCAAAGATGCCTGCCTATCTGCCTGAATGATAGAGGAGACCTAAATAACTAGTTTACCTGAGATAGCTATCTGCAGGATGACTTCAGCTAAGTGCTGGGCTTCTGCTCCAAGTGATGCACCCAAGCTCAAGAGGGGAGTCTGGGGCAGAGTCAGGAGTCAGACTCTTTCTCCAATCTCCAAGGCATGTGCCCAATTAAAGAGCCCTTCTTCTCAATGGAGACATTTTTTAAAGCAGGGAAAGGTTAAAAATGTTCTCCCTGTAACTCTGAATCACACCTCCAACACCATCTTTGTTCCATCCAAATCCTTTTGAAATCCAAAAGCTGCTATGAAAACATAGATGTAATTTTTCCACTGTCTTTCTGTTCTTTCTTTAAAAGAGCAACAAACACAACAAAAAACCACAATTGGAAAAATTCAGGAAGAAAATGCTCAAGGCTAAGGCATGGTTTCTATCTAATTTGAATTCAAATAAGTTTTTCATTATTTCTAAATTTAATTATAGCCTTCAAATGTATAAAATTGCATGTGAAAATAGTAAACAGAGCTTAAATATACCCTAGAACACCAGGCAGAATCACAAACACTGCTAATTTACAGGGATACTGTTTTCTTGATCAACATAACTCCATGATACCTTCCTTTGTGTCCTTAGCCAGACTGCGCAGATGGAGAAACGTCTTGCACATGCCTTAAAAATGAATATAAATATGTTCTTATCTGAGATCTAGGGAGCAGATTTGACCTTCAGATGGAATGCTAGGACTCTTTCTCAGTTTTAAAATGCCCTGGAGAATGTAACTGGAACCAATAATTTTCCAGAAGTACTGTTTAACTAAC
This sequence comes from Ifrita kowaldi, assembly GCA_013398055.1. Taxonomy (NCBI): domain Eukaryota; kingdom Metazoa; phylum Chordata; class Aves; order Passeriformes; family Cinclosomatidae; genus Ifrita; species Ifrita kowaldi. The sequence continues at coordinate 912,608 of VZRS01003765.1, read as the reverse complement.
CATAATGGTTCTTATATCACATACATAATTTCCTAGTAGATGCTATTGGAACTTTCTGTATCTCTGCATTCAAATAAAATTCACATGTCTCGCAAGACTTTCTATAACATCCCCTTTTGGTACTATTGAACCCTTTTGGCTCATAACCCCATTACATTCTCAAGGATGTTACTCACAGGAATAAGGGTCCAGGACATGATCCAAATACAGTGGCTGTTTCTCCTCCTTTGTTCAGTGCTTTCATAGAAGCCTATCTTATTATTTTACAGAGAATACAAATGAGAGTGGGGGTTATAATGAATTGCAATAGGTTTGTTCTTTATGAATCCTGAAATGAAATTCATGTAACAAATGAAAGGTAGTTGTTTCACCCACTGGCTTTCAACGATTTTTGAGAGTAGCAAAGATGTCAGAACCTCTTCAAAAAGTCATCAGCTATATAATTTTTGAAGTACTAGGTAACTTAATTCAGCATGTCATTAATAGCTCTCACAGCAGCATAGCAGTATTAATGCGTAGTGATGGAGCTGAAAGGGAAGTTCACATCTTTCCAAAGTTTGTTTGTTTGCTTGTTAAACAACCTGGAAGGCTCCGAGATATACCCAACAGTTTGCAGCCAGAAAACTGAAAAATGTACAGCAGTTTCTTCCTTTAGGTTTTGGGACCTTATTCAGTAAAAGGCGTTCAAATTCTTATTCTGGGTTACCCTAGAGCAAAACTTTAATGCTTGTGAATTAATTCAAACTCCAAATCTGTGTCATCCCAGACTAGGAATATTTGAGGGTTATGTTCTGCTTCTGAGGTGCTGCTGAATTCTTTTTTATTATCACAGATCTTTCAATTATTGGCTGTGCAGGCTCATGTTTGACATATACCATCTCCAGTGACAGTTTGCCCATTGGTGCTCAGACCTCAGAATTCCTCTCAGAATTCATGCATGGATGTGGACAGCTCTGGTCCTACAGATTATAAGACGTGTTGATGCTCAGAGGAGGACAGAAGAATTTTTTCCTGCAGCAACTTATGTGCCCAATGTATTTTTCATCTAATTGTCAATTAGAAGTATAATATTGGATAGGGTTTAAATGTCAAAAGTTTTGGTAGTGTGGTGGGCTACTGGAGTTGCATCTGTGAGAATATGCCAGAAGCTTCCACCATGTCAAACAGAGTCAATCCCAGCCAGCTCTGAGATAGACTTGCTGCTGTCCAAGGCTGTCCAGCCCATTAGTGTCAGTGGCAGCGTCTCTGGGATAACATATTCAAGAAGAAGTAAAAAACTGTGCAACTGTAGATGAAGAGAGGAGTGAGAATAAGCGAGAAGAACAACTCTGCAGTCATCAAGGCTAGTAAAGGAAGGGCAGGAGGTGCTCCGGGCACCAGAGCAGAGATTTCCCTGGAGCCCGTGGCCCAGACCATGGTGAGACAGCCATGCCCCTGAAGCCAATGGAGGGCCATGGTGGAGCAGAGATCCACCTGCAGTCTGTGGAGGACCCCACAACAGAACAGGTGGCCACCTGAAGGAGGCTGTCATCCCATGGGAAGCCCTCGGTGAAGCAGGTTTGTTGGCAGGATTTCTGATCCCTTGAGGACCCATGCTGGAGCAGTTCATGAAGAACAACAGCATGTGGGAAGGACTCATGATGGAGAAGTTTGTGAAATACTGTCTTCTGTGGGAGAGATCTCACACTGGAGCAGGGGAAGAGCTGGAGAAGGAAGGAGCAGCAGAGACAATGTGTGATGAACTGACCACAACCACCATTACCTTCCCCATACACCTCTCAGGGGGAGGAGGTAGATAAAATTGGGAATGAAATTGAGTCCAGGAAGGAGGGAAGGATGGGGGGAAGGTATATTAAGATTTGGATTTATTTCTCATCAGCTTAGTCTGATTTTGCTCAGTAATTAACTAAACTGATTTCCTCAAGTTGGGTGTGTTTTGTCCATGACAGCAATTGCTGAGTGATCTCTCCATGTCCTCATCTCAACCCACAAGCCTTTCATTATATTTTCTCTCCCATATCTAGCTGAGGAAGGGAGTGACAGAGCAGCTTTGGTGGGCACCTGGCATCCAGACAGGGTCAACACAACACAAATATAATCATTGTAAATTTATGTTTGGTACAACGGAAAATTAAGGAAGTACACTGTGTTATTACCAAAAGGAAGTGAAATTACCTGCCTAAAAAAATGCAGAAAGGAGGGAAGGTCAAGCTGCCCACTCTTTCTGGCACAGAGCTCCCTTTGGAGTTACTCCTTGCACACAGAGCAGGTTGTTGCTCACTGGGGACTTGGCTGTTGAGCTCTCTGAGTCAGACCCTTACCCAGCCAGTGCCAGCCCTGCTAGTTCCCATCCCATCTCAGTAGGGCCAGCCACCAGCTTCCAAAATGAGTAGCTGCTATGAGTCCACTCCCACCACCTGGGGCTTAGAGAGACCCTAAAAACCAACTCATGAGAAACAGAAAACAAAAAAATATGCGTGAGTCTTGCTCGTGAATGTGCATGAAGTGCCACTAAAAACTGGTGGCCTGACTAAGCGTTCATAGTCTCACGCTGTCTGTTGCAACATTTTCCCTTTCGTGTGCTCAGGATTTTGGTTTCATCTTTGGAAAAACATCTCCAACCTAGAGCCAGTGTACTCCATACTCCATTAGTAAAGTTCATGATAACTTGGCTTCATTCCCAGTTGGAAAGTGTCCTCTACACTAACAAGCCACTGGCCAAATTTCTCCCTGGGCAGCCTGAAAACTGCCAGACAGAAATGAGATCTGTAAAACCAAGCTGACAGCACGAGGTCTATACAGACTTTTCCAGGCCTTTTGCCAGACCCTAGAGGCCTAGTTTTAGAAAGACAAATTGAAACCATAACTAGCTAGCTAAGCTCTCCTCAAACCCTTTTACAGTGACAAAAGCCTGCCCTTGCCAGCCCTAGCCCCTGGTACTGGTAAATTGCCAGTGGCTCTAAAAAGACATAGCAGAAGTCAGGAAAATGTCGATACAAGGAAATCTGAGACACACTCCAGCCTCTTCTCCTCCTGTGTGAGGCAGTCCGGAGAAATGGGGCAGTTACAGCTTCTGGAATTTCCCCTTGTGTGTCCTGCAGGTTTTCTGCTGGGTACTGAAAAGGAGGAAAACAAGCCCCCAGGACTGAGCAGCAGTGCAAGTTCACATCTGGGAGAAAGCATGAGAGAAAATCTAATCCAGAACACACTCTCCCTGGATGTGATCCTGCAGCCTGCTCCTTTCCCTCAGGATGCCATCCTCTCAGCAGCACCCACCACTGCTCCCATCCCAGACAGGCTGTCTGGGGCCCCAGCTTGCCCAGAGGATGATTTGAAAAAGCCAGGACTTTTAAAGGACAGGTTATTACCAAAAGATGGTTGGGTATGCATAGAAATTCATGTAGGACACAAGCCTACATCAATTTTTAGGCACACATCCTAAATACCACTAGAAGGTGACAAAATATTTGGACTTAAGTGAATACTTTCAAGAGTAAGGAAGACATTGTCATTGCTTGACGTTTAACAATGTTCTTTTTTGTTTTCTTTTGAATCAATGTATGCACAGAATTACTAGGGCAAGAAAGTGGGGGCTGTTTTAGGTGGAGGCACTCTTGTATAGTTAATGTGCTTTATTTCTCATAAAGGTATTGTGGAATAAAGGACAAGTACAAGTACATTGTGTGCTCAAGTATTAGTGGATATCAAAAAGAAAAGTACATAAGGTCTGGTGTTTGCAAAAGCAAACCATGCTTATGAGTTATACAAATGATTACAGAGTCCAGTTCTCTGAAGACTTAATGCATTTATTTATAGCTGACTGATTTGGGACTAAAATTTTGGAACAAGTTCACATATTCTTGTTTCTCCTGCCACAGCATGTAGTTGTCTTAGTTGTCTTATCTTTTTTTTTTTTCCCCAGCAACCAAAGGAAAGAGAACCTTTTTTAACCACAGCACTTGTCTCCTTTCCAAGTAATAAAAAAGTAAATAAACTTTTACTAAGCACAATGCACAAATTGAGGGGAGGATCTTTTCTGTCCTGCAGTCTTTCATCTTGGAAAACCAAACAATAATATTGACTCTTATACAAAACTCCAATGCACTACAAAAAGGGAGAAAGGCAACAGAAAAGTAGTCATGGCATCTTACAGACAAGAACAAGACTTTGATTCTTCAGTGTTCATTGCAGTCACACAGCTTAGAACAGAAAGGCTTGGGAGTAGAGGAATAAAATAATACATAATCCCTGAACAACTTCCTTACCTAACCACAGTTCCCTCAGTCCATGGTATTATATTCTTTAATTCTTGCCTTGTTCCATGGTGCATAACACATATTAGTACTTTTTTACGTGATTAGACAACAGTTCTCAATGCTGATTTTTGTGCTAGTCTGTGATATTTGGGCACATGTTGCTGCACACCTTGAAAAATCCCTGGCATGGAATTAAGGTTTTTAATATGCTTGTCTGTACTTTACCTAGTTTGGTGGAGAACCTTGCATAAATCTTTTCCTGTATGTCTAGGTTTGTATTTTGGATAGATTATCCTATTTTTGAGAAAGCTTTGCAGCGTATCAGAAGATCAGGCTGTTTCTCAAGAGTACACTTTGTGCTATGTATAAAACAACATTAGTGACAGGGTGTGCTTTTTTCAGTTGGAAATGACATTTGATACATTAGCCAAACAGGGACCACAGCCAGATTATAATTGGATATGTATTTTCAACATCCTCAGCCCTTCAACCAATTGGCTGGGACTCCAAGAGGCTTATTAGTAGAAATGCAGCTTTATCTTTTTTGCTAATCTGACTAAAGTGAGACCATCAAAGAAGGAGCCAAAAAAAGGGAGGGAAAGAAAGAAAGACGGAAATACCTGATCTTACATGTCCAGTTGCAGTTCAAAAGAATTATGGCTCATTAGGCTTTGCAGGCAGTGGCAACCTGCAGAAAGATAACAGAGAATGGCTTTAAGATGAGGAATATTTTCAAATTGTAATATCTGTCATAACCAAACATTTAAGGGCATAAGGAAGATTCCATAGGGCAGAATTGGCTGAAACCTAGCATCTTTCATTCTGTTTTCATTTGCTGCTAAAGCAGGTTGAAAAAATGCTGTCACTGAATGCATCTACATAATCACACCAAATCTTTTTCAGGCACATAATTTTTTCATTTCTCATTGCACATCTGGAAGAACAGTTTATGTATGATGTCACACAGAAAAGAACTTAACGTAGGTTTAATTTATGGATATTTTTGGTTATATTAAAAATTAAGTTTAAAATCCTTCTCTCTTGCACAGTTCATCCTGATGAGGAATTTGGCATATATTAGTAAGAATGAAAAAAGGTAGGGCAGGAACTCTGCAAAAGGCTACTGTGTAAGGGATGAAACTGGAGAAACTCTGCAGGAAGTTTTGAACTGTGCATAAAATAAAAGCTCAACATTTCAGAAAATAAATCTTCTAAAAGTGATCTAAGCAAAGACTGCTGCTAAAGTAAGGCAACACATGGATACACCCACAGAGAGTTCATTGGAAAATAAAAGCTTGCATGTGCATTTAACAAACTTGCAAGCTATAAGACACTTCAGTAAACTGTGCTTTCACACGCCTTCTTCCAGCTGTTGTCAGCTGATGCCTTTGCCATGTGTGAACTGATAGGTTCTGCTCTGGTTTGACATACGAACTTAGGCAATGAATCAGAAGCACTGAGTGGTAATAAGTCAAAGCTGTAAGGAACATGGAAGTGGCAATCAGCCATCATTCACTGCTTGACAACAGTCTTGATGCTACAAAGGAAAATCATCAACTAAAAATTTTTCATGAACAGTTCAACTACTATAAAATGGAAAAGCTTTGAAAAGGTTTATCTGGACTTTTTTGCCTTAAGGAAAGAAAAAAATAATCAAACTTTTATCAGACAGTGGTCTAAATTATTCTATTACATACCTGACAACGATCAGTACCAGATGCCATCTAGANAACAGCCCTGACTGTACCCAAAACCAGGTGAAAAGAACCAGTAGTCCCATCGAGCCCCCACCCTCTCTCCTTTTGTTTTGGCTTAAGCACCGGCAATTTATTGTCCTGGCAACGCTATGGGGAAAATTCTCTAAGAGAGAAAAGAAAGAACAAAACAGAAGGGGAACTCCCCAAAACCCCAACAAAACATTAGAGGATGCCTATACACCCTTTTTTTCTGAAGTGGTTAGAGTTAAATAAAAGTAGGAGAGATATGTCTGAGGACTTAGTTAATTTTAAAGTCAGCAAGACATCTATCTTTTAGAGCACAGCACAAGGGAAGTAATTTAAAATAGTTTGGCAAAACAGTCAATGAATCGGAGTCAAGCAAGTTGAGTTTCACCCCCCCCATCTACTATTGGTAAAGTTCAGCCACATGATGCCATCAGGGGTGAGATGAATTTTGGTCACTGGTTCTTCTCTAGTGCTTTTCCCATGCCTGAACCCCATGTGGAGTAACTGGGAAGGTCTGTCTGAGGGTTCCTCAAAGCATTGAACGCAGTGGGGTACCTGGTTTTCTCTGAGCCACTGCTCTGGGATGAGACATGACAGACGTCAGAGTTTTACCCCTTAGGGAAAATCCATGTGGCAATGGTTTGTTTGGTCTCTCTCTGAAATATTCCACATCCTAAGATGTTCTTGATGTATAAGCGAGAGGCTGAAGGGGTGTTTCTAAACCAGAGCAAATTCACATCTAACCACAAAACCTCCTGCAAAGCCCAATCACTCTTCCAATGGTATAATGCTACTTTCTTTCTTGTCCCCTCTTCAGTTGCTCTCAGTATTGTCAGATAAAGCCAGTGAACAACATCTCCTCCCACGGTCAGAGCTTTTCATTTTGCCCTGATTCATTGCTCCCTGGTTGCCTGGCCACAGGGCTGCCCACTGTGGGGGACAGGGACCCTTCCCAAACACTGCCTTTCCACTTCTCACAGGGGATAAACCCCTGGAGCTTCAGCCACTTTAAAGGTTTAAATAACAAGTTTAGGTTCACAACTAGGGTGGGCTAAAACCATGCAAGCAGCAATTTGATCACTTATAATCATCTGGCCATACCCTTGGCAAATATCTAACCCATAACAGCATATTATTGAGCCAGAAAACATTTACAGTTTTTAATTAGCCTCTGGAGATGAAGTAATGGGAAGGGGGCACTAAAGTCCAAAATAAATTGTTTTGCACTCTTTCACTCATATTCACAAGTAATTCGAATAAGCCCTTAGCTTTAAGCATATGGAGTCTTTAAAAGGTATGGATTTAGGCAAGTGCAGAATTTACTTCACACAAAGTATGGTTCTGTTTCTTTCTGCAGTGTTCCTAATCTACCTTAACATGCTTTCTCATTTTATGGTAGATGCTAACATTATTTAAGCCCGTCTACTGAAAATCCTTCTCTTAAAGAGCACAGGTGGCTGACTAAATATCATCTTTGGTAAAACATCTGTACAACAATGTGCTACCAAAGAGTTTTGCTGCTTATACCATAGCCATAAGAAATCAGCACTGTGGAAAACCAGAGTCTGTTTTTCTTTTTTTTTTTTCTGGCTGGAAAACCAGCATCAAATTTGACTTGATTTCTTATAGATTTTCCAGGCTAAAACTCAGTTATTGACAGGTTGTTCAAATTTGCTACTGTAAAATATTTTCTTTATTCAATTATTTTGCTAATATTCTTCAAGAATTGCTCATCTTTTCTGTCCCCTACAGATGATTTTTCTTCTGCTGATCTGTTAACGTTCCTTTTAATTAATCTCATCTAGTGAAGATATTCAAAAGAGTAGTATAGATGATGGATAGTCAGTCCAAACCATATGCCTCTGATAAAAAGTCTCAGGAAGCTAATCCACCACACTAAAATACATGAAACTTTTGAGATGCACAAAAAATTATTCATGTCACTTTGCTACTGGATTGTAGCTAATGCAGATCAACTATTAACTGTTAATCAAGTAGGCATAAGGATCTAAATTATGGAGAGTATAGTATAAAGATGATTTAATTATGCTATAGTCCATACTATAAGTAAGAGTTCTGGTAGCCTGCAAACACAGCCTGGAAGCAAAAATTCCATATAGCTGCAACATTCCCTGATAAAAATTGGACTTTTCCTCCATCCCCTAAAAAAACCCCCAAACCCCACAGAACTCCATTTCTAAACCTGTGAAATAAAAGCATTGTTAACAATCATGGCACAAGGGGCCCTGCAAATACATGAGGATGCTTGCTGACAGCTGGGGTCATTTTGTAGCTGTACCACGCCATAGTGGCATATATGTTGCAAAAATTGCCAGTGTATGAAATGCACACACACATTTTGATAACTGTGTCATGAATGATTTACCACTGAGTTACACTCAAATCAGACAAGTAAGCCATGGTGTATTTCTGTTAACGGATAACTTCAACCAGATCCAAGATGATATCTTCAAATAAGTGGGGGTGTTCTAGTGAATTACACTTTTTAAAAAAATTGTCTATCTGCCTATCTTTGCTCTTTTATGGATCACATTACTAGCAGAACTGGAAAATTCCCAGTAGGATGAAGAGTTTATACATAATACAAAGCATATTTAATTTTCTTTGGCTTGTCTTAAAAGCAAGGGTCTTTAGTTAGGTGAACTCCTGTTGATTGTAGCTGACGTTTGCAAAAATTTCTTTTGATACAATGGATCTTTGTCCAAAAAAGAAAGCAGGAAGCAAAATTCAAATCTCCAGGAACAGTCCTCAGAATTTAATCCTTTGCCTTAGCGTGGGTTTAGCCTGAGGAAAGACTTAAAGCTGTCTAACTGGATACAGGTATACCGCAGCAGAATGCAGGTCTGCTAGTGCGGCCTGGTGAAACATGGGGAGCAAGACACAGAGGAACACTCCAGCGCTTTTGCCTTGGAGCTGCTTGGCACACTGAGCAGCCCGGGTTTAGCCATTAAATGATTGCATGCTGGATTGCAAAGCACTATGAGCTGGCTGCATGTGAACAGCGTGAAAACCAAACCCGTAGGATTGCACCTACCAGCTGAAATCCACAGGCCAGAAAGGGAAGTAGGAGCGAGGGGGAGCTGAGAAGTCCGGGCTCCCAGGCAGTGTCTGCATTCCAGATTGCACACATGCAGTGAGCTGTCCCTGGGAGCGGTCCCTCCTTGTGCTGGCATGGTTGGCAGCGGCAGGGGGAGGAAGTACCTCCATGCAAGCTCCCGGAGAAGGGGCCTCTGCTTCCCCTCTGATGTAAACCCGGGCTGTGGCACTGGTTTCGCTCCTATTCATTCAGATTTGTCTGAGAGCTGAGAGCCCCCCTTCTCTTTCCTTTACTCTACAATAACAGAGAGTAAAGGAAAGAGAAGGGGAAGGCAGAGGCATTTCAAGATAATTATCATGTACATCCTGGGGCCTGTGATGTTCCCAGCTCCTCCTTCAGAGTGAGGTGGGAGTGAGGGAGCAATGCCGATTTCAGTACCCTTTGGTGGGCCTTAGGCACACAGCTCCTGCTTGGGCATGCAGTCTGCAAGCACCCAGTGGAACAGGCTGGACCTGGAGCTCCTCTAGAATGGCAGGTCAAGGACTCTGGTAGATGCAAGGATACAAGGCCGTGTCTAGCTCTCTGAGAGGCAGAATGGGAGAGAGTCTCACAGTCAGCTTCACTGGTGCTTACCACATGCTTAAAATCTAGCATATTCTAGCTTGCTCTCCTGGTTAGCAGACAGATTCCTCTGCTTCAGGCCCATAAAATGGAGGAAAGGGTGGTGCTTGAGCTGTTTCACAAATGAATGGCTGTAGGACTTGGAGGAAGGCTGCCTGAGAAAACACCACCCTCAAAGTACATGTACCAGTCCTAGGCCAGAGTCCTGCTGGCACTGGTGAGGGGCCAGGCTGAAGGTCTGGCTGCCATCTTAACAGCCTAACTAAGAAGTAAAAAGAGGTTGTTGAAAAACCTTCAAAGTACCTGGAGAGCAAGATGCCATTAGCTGGGCAGTTGGTGTCTCCATGAAAGCTCTCCTACCAATAGCTGTCCTGCTACAGCATGGTGTGCAGTGGCATCATGACAATGCCCTGACAAGAAAACTGGTAGATCAGCTGGAAAAGGTGTACCCTTGCCCATGCCATGGCTTACAGACCAGTGCTCAGATGGGCTTGATGGCCAAACTATTCCTCCTTGCTCTGCCCCCATTCACTGCACTAGTGCGGCTGCCACACGACTCCTGCTTCAACATGTTGCGTTACATGGTGCCTTGTGTGCTGCAACAGAATTTAGGCGATATCAAGATGAAAACATAATTGTTCTCAACAGTGGTATAACTATAATAGCTATCTCCAGGAGCAACCCCTCCATTTGTGAGGTTTGTGCCAAAGACTCAGGAAATCACACATCTGGTTTTCTTTATCTCCCTTCTCCGGGCTCACTGAGGATTGAACTATGGATATATTCTCTAGTCTGGAGTGAAGGACAATTTACTTACCAGGACAAACGAGGGACTGAATTATAATTCAACTACTGTCCAAACTGTATTTCTCTTCAGCTCCATGTTTCTCTGCAGCCCAGCCTCCTGGTGGTGCAGGCTGGCTCTGGGAGCTGGCAAGGACACCAGCACACCACACAGGAACCCCAGGGTGCAGTCCTTGTCTGAGATCCATTCCCACAGCCCCTACCTAGCATGGGCCACCAGGAGCATCCCTGGAGCAGCAGAGACCTTCACCATGGATGGGGAGAAGTGAGAGGTCCATGCAGTGAGGACAAAGCAGGCATTTTACCACTGGTACACCAGTTAGAGAACGAGTTATTACAGAATGCATTCAGCTTCCAAAGCATTTGTGTCTGCTTCTAGCACTGGGCTGGGGGGCAGCCAGCTGTTGCTGCCCGGGGGAAAAGACACGGTGCCAGCCAGCACGCAGTGCTGCCACTAGTGGCTGAGCACCTAGGTGCTGCCTGCCACAGTCAGTCCCTCCTCCTCCTCCTCCTTTCAGGGCAAACATCTGGAATGCAGAGGGAACTGGCATGGGGTATCGGATGTCTCCTTCTGCACCAGAACCCAAAGAAGAAGGCTGTGCACCCTGGTTGGTATTAGTGTGCAGTGCAATAGCCGGGCCCTGTTTTGATTGTGTGATGAGAATCACCGCTGACCACAGCTCACCATTTCTGCAACAGAAAATAACTTTTTGATGAAATGTGAATATAAAAGAGGGAAATGCTTTCCCTAAAAATGAAGGGTTCATGGCAAGTAGCAAGAGCTTGGAAACTCAAAATTGCTCTCTTTTTAAAAAGAGAGCAGAAGAAGGTTAATGAACACTGATTTTTAGTGTAACTGTGTTACAAACACAAGTTCCCATGCGCTTCTGAGAGCCAGCTTATTTCTGCCCTAATGAGCAAGCTGAAACACAGCCTCGTGTATGCTGCCAAAGGCAGAGCCAGAATACTCCAGCACAATAAAAATTCTCCACTGCCCTCAAGCCTCCATCTAAAATTGTATCCAAACCTGAACTGAATTATTTCTGAAAGAGTAATTACTTCTTGATTACTTTTTACCAACCTCTAGGCTCCCAGGCTCCAGGCAGAAGTCAAACTGTCAGATGTCAAACCGGAGAGAGAGAGAAAAAAAATGTTCATACAGCTATTTCAGCCCAGCTGGAAGAAAGGAACACAATAAATCTTTTCTTGTGGGAGCTCCAGACCACTTTCCAGAGGCTGTGTTTCTTCTGATGCATTTCTGATAAGCCTCCAAACCCTAACAGGATGCTGACCTGCCCTTGCTGCATAGCATGGGAAAGGAGGGGAGAGCTTGGCACCAGCAGCGAGATACAAAGGTGAGAGCACATGGAGTGCAGGCCATCTTCACTGAGTTGCTTTTCAGCCCTCTGTAGAGGTGGGCTGGAAAGGGGTCTGGTCCTCCTCTTCCACCCCAACCAAAAGCCAGCACAGGTCCCCTACCCAGGAAACACCTTTCCCCACCAGCGAGGTGCTGTGACCGGTGGGGTGCAGGAGTGCTCCCCCTGCCTGGAGCTGCCTACCAGCCCTTGCCCAGACCAGGTGGCAGTGCATTTTCAAACCCTCCCTCCTCTCCAAGCTTCATTTCTCACATTGAATCCTTCCAGAGAGAGTTTGAATTCTTCCCTATTTAGCTGTCTTGACTGGGCATGAGAGCTGCTTGCATGCAGCACCCCTAGTTTTCCACATCATCCTGTGGAGCACACGAACCACTCACAGGCAGACACCCTGCTGGATCCAGACAACAGTTCAGGCTGGGTGGGGATTTTGAAGCCCAGTACATCCCTTTACTGGTGACTGCTTTCCATGCCAGAGTCCTGTCATTGATCACTCTTTTTGCACCAAAGATACTTTGTACTCCTGTATCTTCCCCAACATAATTTTTAAAAAACTTTTTCCTTTCTGAGCAGGGATAATGGGTACTGGATGCAGTATTCCTCGAACAGGAATGTTTCTTTTTTCCATGGTGTCATGTGATGCTTTCTCTTTTGCTTTTTACACATTTTAACAGACCCTTATATTAAACTTTCTTAGTACAGAGCTTTTGCTAGTGAAGAAATTTTCTCTGTGATTCCAATCCTCCTAGATTTCTTCTTGAGAGACATTTGCTCATTTATAGTCTATCCATATGTATGTAAGGCTAGGGCTGTTTTTCCCTGCATGCATAATGCAAAAGGCTCTTTTTTACCGTTAAATTTCATCATGGCAGTTTATCACCCAGTCATTCATTGTCAGTGAACACTGAGAAAGTAATTTTTCCCCAGCATAGCTAATGGAATTATGCCTGCCTTTTCCTTTGTGGGGTGAATATCACCAATGCTGCAGCCCTTAACCAGATGTCTTGGTTATAGCTGTTGTATTTGAGTGAAGAATGCTGGAAGGAATGTGAGGTCTAATTCATTCTCAAAAGAAAGAGCCTGATCCTGAACATATTCCTGTAAGCTTTTTAAATGATGGCTTCCTTCCCTCGTTTCTCTTTGATTCAGCAGATGCTATGTAGCATCAGGACTACTTTGGGGAATATTTCATTCAAAGTCACCGTGCACTGGTTGGGTTGGATTTATTTCCATAACTCCCTTTGACCACAAGGATACCACATATTTTATCTTCCTGAGTATGTCAAAGCCAAGTGGCTGGATATGAAGCTTCTGTAGGTATGTAAGTCAATTTCTAGGATGAAAAAGGAAAATCAGAAGGAATACAGCACAAACTGGTGTGTTACACAGGACCTAAGGTTCCCATCTCACACATCAGATCTATTGTCTCAAAAAGGCTTGGTGGAAGCATCAAAAAACTGTATTTTCACAAAACAGTGGATCAAAAATAGTCCTGGTTTAGGAACACGGCTGTGGTGACTGAAGTGGGTGCTGACATCAGGCAGGTCAAAAGGGAGCTGCCATGAGCCTTTAGACCAAGAATAAGGTCAATGGGCTTCTTAAGTAGACCAAAGCCAAAGTAGATCTGTGTTGTTCTCTTGACCAAGTGATCTAATGTCAATAGAAAATACTAATTTGGATTTTAGTCCAAAATTTTTATGTCTGGTAGACAATTCAGCGTGCCAATGGATCCAGAATGATAGTAGTGTGAAATTAACAGGAAAAATTATGATTATTATTAACTTTGAAAAATGTGAGGCCTATAAAAAGATCAAAGAGATGCCTATCATCAAACCAAGATAGTTTCATTTGCCCTCAATAGTGGGTATATGAGCAAGCAGAAATTCAACTAGCAGAAAATGTAGTAAGGTGCCGCTCTGACCAGATAATTATTCCATGGCTTCCAATTTATGTATCTGTATTCAGCTGTGGTATTCAAAGCATTTTGTGACATTGTCTTAACGTATTTCTTAAGTGACTGATCTTTCTTCTTAGGCTAAGCAAGTATTCTGTTCAAATTTCCTTTTAATTTTCAAATAATTTAAAGATCTATCTTCTCACAGCAAGTCATTACTGTAAAAATTATACAGGACTGATAAACCCATATTTATCTGGTTTACTGAGTAGCTCTGCATCCACTTTTTAGTGTATTCTCCCTTTTTATTTTAGAGAACACCTATAAGACGTTTGATTCCCGATGACTGTTTTCTACACTCACCATTAATTTAATTTAGAGGGAGTTAAACTCTTGAACTAGTAGGTAAGTATTCACACAGAATAGAAATACAGGAAGAAAAAAGCATGTTGAAAAGCTTAACCTAATATTTTATTTTAATCAGGCCTTTTATTTTTCCCTCAAAGGGTAATAAAAATAATGCACACAGTCAGCACCATTTCATTTCCTCAGGAGATGCACAGACAGAGTATTGTATCAGGTGTTACAAGGGCTTCTGTGGGAAGTGTGGTCTCTTTGTTTGTCCTTTATACCTCATCAGGCAGTGAGGGAAATGTAAGGAACTTCTTGAGACATGACCTATGAGTTTTCCCCACAAGTTTTTTCCTAAGGCTGGGTGAAGAGGGTGGTGTTGGCAGCTGTGGGGGACAAGACAGCAAAAGAGGAGAGGGTGAGGAGGAAAGCTGCAATATCAAGCCCTAGAATAGGTCAGACCAGGACCCCATGTCTTGCATCAATTGGGACAGGCTCCATGAGCAGTCTTTGATTTCAGCTACCTCCGTTTCTATGAGAAATGGGTAGAAACGGGAACAATTTGATGTAGCTACACTGCTTTGACCAGTTGCTTAACTACACTGTCTTGCATCAAGGAGTTTTATTAAAACCAACCATGTTTGCCTGGGTGCATGTTTCAGATAGTTGACTCTGGTTTGGGCTTGTTTTCACATTTCATGCGAGACTTATGCTCCCTCACCAGCTTCTCCTTGCAGCTCCCTTTGCCCTAGCCTATGGCTGCCAGAAGTGTGTCATTGATAGAAAACCAGAGAACTGCTTTTATTTCGTGGGAGTGACCAATTTAGAGCAGAAGCAGGGGCAGGAGAGAAACATCTGTCAGATATCAGATTATATATTCCATAGCTGAAGTGTTTGCAGAACTTTTCAGTGGCTACCATTTAAAGAAAGAAAACCACTGACGGGCCTTTTTTTAATATATTCCTCTGAGTTTGACATGTTCACTGTGTACTGCCAGCAATCACTCTGTACTTGGAAGGTGAAGTTACTCATATCTCCACTGTGGCCTCTGTGCCAGATAGCAAGACAGGACAGGCCTCCCCTGTTTTCGCAATCTTGGCATTCAGCTGCCAGCAGTGCTGGGGGTTGCCCAGCCCTCCACACCCACAGGGGCCCTTGCCTCCCAGCCCAGGAGAGCGTGGGCTTGTTTGACTGCCAGTTGTGTGTTATCAATAATGATATCTAGAAAACATTCATTTGGCCATTTTGGTTAGTTGCTCAGTAACTCAAAAGAAACTGTCCGGTATTTCCCTTTGGAGGAAAGGAAAATGTGACAACACACAATTTCAGCATTGGGGTTTGCAGCATTCCTATCACTGGCCAGATTTTTTCTTTTCTAAGGAATTATCCAAGCAGATTTGCTTTTCTGAGCAGAGGGCGCTCAGACAAGCCTTCCCGCTCTGTGGCTATTGAGCACGTCTCAGTATAGCTTTGCTCTCTTTATTGAAGCCTGAGGGTTTTCAAATGCTTCTGAAGCTTTTTTTGCTAGCAGTCACCCGCCTTATGTTGCTCAAATTATAGCTTGGTGAAATCCATGAAGCCCACGTACCTTCCACTTGCAGTGGGATGGTGCTTGGGCCACCTGGGCCACTCTCCCATTGACAAGTATGAGCTGAGTTTTTCACATCAGGGAAGGGCACTTTCTATTTTTGCTGCAAGCCAAAGCTACGAAATGTTGTCTCTGAAATGACAGGCTGTATGCCAAATAAGAATTCACAAATGAACCCTGTAATTAGATAATGCATTACAATCAGTGGAAAAAAAAAAAAAGAAAGTAGTCTGTGGAGACAATTAGCACTGTTTAACTGGTTTTGATTGCCCTGTTAAAGGGCAGAGTGAGACCTTTGATGTTCTTTCATAGCTGAGATGTACTAAAACCATGTGTAATGGCTTACATTTAAGGCTTTGGCAAGATTTTTTTCACTCCCCATTTCTCTTCAGTTCTATCCAAAAAACCCAAGGTCTGGAGTTAGAGCAAACCAGCAGCTTTTCCTAGAGATTTTCTTAGAAATTTTCCCTTTTATCTCCTATTTTCAGAGAAAAAGATAGCCTCATGATGCACTTCAGGTGCAATGAACAGTAAGATGGCATACACTGGTGGGAGATGAGTGGTTTAGGAAAGAGACAAATTACATACTTTTTTATCACCAGCTGAAGTTTCTCTACATACTGATAAGTGTGTATAATGCTAAGTGTGTACAACTGATAAGTTATAGCATTTCAGCCCAGCTGTACTAGAGATATCATCCCCAGGAATTTTTTTGTAGTCATTTATGTGAATGCTTTGTAAAATTCTTGACTCCTTAGAAATTTAATGCTGTCATATAAATAGTGGATATTATTTGTGTGTGCTGACACTAACTTTGAACCTTCTGCTTGGAGCAGGATATTAAGCAAAATGACCTTCAGATTTTTCTTATAACCAAACTTTTTCTTCAATTTTCATTAGCTCAAAAACCCATTCTGTGCATGCCAGTGTCAACCAGTTTCTTCGAACAAGTTATTGCATGTTGGTATATTTTCTTGTCCTGTCTATTCAGACATAAACATATTTTTCTCCTTTTATTTACATCTTAATATGACACTGTGGACATAGACTACAAGAGCGCACTCTATAAAGGAACATGATTTAAAGCCCAAAAAATCCATCATTCCAAATGCAATGCTGCTCTGAAGGTAGCTAGATTTTGGCTACCTTCAGCTTCACCCATTTCTATCTTCAGTGTCAATTCTCTTCCATCTCCAGTAAAATAAATTCTGGGTTAGGAGAGTGGTACAAAAGGGTTAGTTGTTATGCAGCAGCACTGGGGGCGGTTGTGCAAGGAACAAGCTGGCTGCAGTCCAAATGGTCATCTGAACACAACAGCAACCCCTTCTTGCTGACTGATTTATCAGCATGTCTTGTGACATTTGAGTCTCACTGTGTGTCAAGCTTCATTTCCACACCAGTTTCACAAAGTAGCTGGTTTTCCACCAGTTTTCCATCACCTGAGCAGACTTGAGGAGCAGTACACCACTACAATAGGTTGCAGCTTCAAGACTGCCATGGTGGCCAAATTCAGCAGCTGCTAATTAAGGCTACAGAGTCCCCAGACAGTCCTCTGCTCTGCAAATGTCAAAGGGAATCCCAGCATGGGGGTTCTGAAATCTTTTCTGTTCCATGGAGGGTAGAACAAGGCACAGGAACAGATCTAGCTATTTTACGTCTGTGGAAAGGCATGAACAAAGCCTAACTTTGAGTAAGAAGTCGGTTGAATCCTGTGTAGACTGACTATAAATGCCATACAAAAAAGTCAAAGCTCTGCAACATAATTAGGACTGAGAATCCCTCTTCTTTACTTGCAAACTGTGCTTTAAAGCATTTTTTTCAGGTTGAAACCATTAACCTTGGCTGTGCTCCATTTTTTCAGGCTGTACACTATTTCACTGGATTCATCTCACATGTGGTTTAACAACACCCCCACAGCAGCTCTAGGTGCCGAAGAAATCAGGAAGTGGAACAGCACAAACAAGGGTGGTCACTGTGAGGGAGGGAACGCTTGCAAGAGGGCTTATGCGGAGGCAGATGCCAGGTAAATATAAATTCCTCTTAACTTATTTCAAGAAAAAATAAAAATAGAATATCTAAAACCAGAGCGCTTTACAGCCTAGCTGAACTTCCCAGCTTCTTCAGTTCTCATTTCCAGTGGCCTCCATCACTTTGTTAACAGGTATACAACCACTGCTTTTATAAAATATTTTTTTCTCATGAGACATGTGACATCCACCTATGCCCTTTATGTACAAACATATATATGCCATATAGGTGGTACATTTTTGCAAGTCTTTCTTCTGCCAGGTTTACACAGAACCAGGGGATTACTGTTCGCATCATCATTAGTCTAATAAAGCAATACTTCAAACTGTTAGGTCATTCACTAAGAAGAGTGAATTAAAAGTGGTCTTGAGAAGATGCATTTTTCTCAGGGTTAAATTCTCTCATTCTCTTTCAAGAAAAAAAAGTTTGCAAAGCAAGAAAGGAGGCAGGAACTAAATGCACAGACTCCTGTGGTGGGAGGAGACGTGCTGATGCAGGCAGAGCTGTGGTTGCTGCTGTGTCACCATGGTCAGTGGCCGTCCAGCCTCTGTGCAGACTTCAGCAGAATAGCTGGCCTGTCTGCTGGAAAGAGCATGCAGCCAGAGAAGGTCTACAGTTTGCAAAAGGGCCATGGGCTGTTTTCAGGAGGCCTGTTTTAGGTGCCAGTTGATAAATAAGAAGTCCAGAACCAGCTCATGATACTGTGGTCATGCTCTACCAGTCATCCAAAAAAAGACAAGATGTAGACTTAGAAACAATAATAACTTTAAAAATTACTGAGGCTCTTCAGCCTAGTAAACCCCTCTGTTATGGCTTGGGAGCAATCCACAACAGGAATGCACCATTCTGTGGAAGCAGCAACTGCTCTTCTCTGCTGTGCAGGGAAGGAGCCATGCTTCAGCAGCTCTGGATAATAGGAATAGGGTGTCAGCATCATGCATTGTTCTCTCAAGCTAAAATACTCCAGTTGCTGTGGTGACTCTAGATCAGCGCTTAACAAAATAGAGACAGAAATCGGAAAGACAAAAGTCAGTTCAAAAATCAGTTAGGTTCCCAGAGGATTTTCAAAGGTGCTCGAGACCACTGATGGATGACTGGAGAGACACAGAAAACAATTGACTCTCCAGGGCAATTGTGTTTGACTCCTGCAGAGTTAATAGGGGGAAATGACATTTAAAATTTAAATTAAAAACTAAGTGAAAAGCTTGAAGAATCTAAATCTACATGCAAATGTAAACCTATAAATATAGATTACATGTATGTTCTGAATAGAATCCTATAGGAGCTAACCAATGAGCCTACTGAACCACTCTCAGCAGCACTGGAAAAACCTGGGTTTGTAGGTCTTCCCTTTTTGTCACACTTGAAGACCTTTAGGCTAGATGTCACCACCGTTGCCAGCATTGAGTCATCTGTCATGTCAGCTGTGGTCTTACTGAAAATGATCAGAAACACAGCAAAAGCAGGCGTCTTATTTTTGCTAAGGAGTTCCCCTAGAGACAACTGATAACATCAAAATTGCTTATGCATTTAAATAGGATAGAAGATATTTATCTACTCATAGGTTTTTGGCTTTGGTTTTCTGTAAATTGACAACCAATTGATATATATACAGCTCACAAACTTGGTTTCACTCTCAGAGTTGGCATGTGCAGCACTTTTCTTGTGGTAAGGCTTACTACCTTATTCATCTTCAGGAAAAAATGGAAGACTGGCACCTGCAAGTCTGCCTCCAAATTGGCAAAGTGTTAAAAACAATTAGCCAATAAATGGACTGTTTTCCAAGCAAAACAATGAAATTGCTGCCATCTAGATAAGAAATTGGTTTTAAATCTGGCCTCTTATGTCTAACCTAGCACAAAAGAAATGGAGGGAGCCTTTGATTATCTGATGGGTAGAAGTTGGGGTGACCTGTCAGAGGAAGCTGGAAGTTACGGAAACACAAAAACTGCTGAGACATGGCACGAAGGCAAGACCAAATGGAAAGAGAAAGTGAGAGAACGCAGAAACTTCACCACCTTGCCACACGGTTATTACCTCCTAGGATAAAAAGCAAATTGGGGAAGGGATGCTGAAGTGGTGCTGATTTTTGTGCCTCTCATGTGCTATCTGCATGCAAAGTGAAAACGGCTCAGGCAGCTGCTTTCCACAATCTGAACGGTCCTGCATCAGCCACCCCATGATGCCTGAAGCAGGGCAAAAAGGCAGGTTTGGCACAGTGTGTCTCTGCAATCAGTCTTCTTTGGAGGCCTGGGCTTGGCACAGAGGGTCCCAAAGGGCACCAGGTCAGGAGGATGCTGTGACAGGGGCCAGAGCTGGTGACCCATGCAGAAGCCCACCAGTGTCTAGGAACTGCTAAAGCAGATTGGCCTAAAGATACTGGTGCGAGTACAGCCATGTGGAATAGTGGGTCTGGCCCGAGACAGAGTGTTTTCAGTCTTTGAGAGCAACCCCGCCTGGTAATGAGGTTGGGCTGGGCATAGCTGCTTGCAGCCCATGGCTTTTCATTGCAACTACACCCAGGCTTCACCTTTGGTGGGGACATAGCCATGACAGACGGGACACACAACACAAGGCAGTTGCTCTGCAGCGTCAGGAGAGGCCAGGAAACTTGGCATCTTCTTACATTATTCAGCATCTCTCTCTGCCAGGACACGAAGAATATCTACAGTGACGAGTGAAGCGCTGGTTCTGTTTTCCACTCCTTAGCGTGCACACATCTGTGCATGTGTTGGAGCTCCCCCCAGGAGACCTGCTGTCTCCTCCTCATAAAACAACATGCCTGCAGCATGGCTCTTGGTCGTGCATGGCTGAAAAGCCGCCAGTGGGCTTTCATTCACCAGGAGCACAGCCAAGGGAGGCTGCTTCAGACACAGACCCTGATCACAGGGTTTTCTCATGTCCTCTTGCTCCACTGTTCACGTTTACATGAATTTCTTGCTTTATTTCCACTGAAACTTTCATGTGAAGGTTCAAGTATATCCATTGACAGCCTGCTCCTGTAGCAGTTGTCCTATCAGCACATCTGGATAGCAGGACAAGGTAATTGCTCTTTATTGTTTTATCCTAGATAAGTCAATGTGAACCATACCACTTCAACTGAGCTGTTTCTTGAAGAGAACAAATGTAAAGTGTACAGGCATTTTCTGAATGATCTGAACTCTTTCTGTTCATACTTTTGACTCATCTGAAGTTCTCTTCCACTCCTTGTTTTTAATTGCACTCTTGAATTCCTGCATTCTGGAGATCATCACATCCTGTTCCACTCACCACCTGGTCTGATGCGAAGCGGTGACTTCTGTGTCAGCACTACCAGTGAGAGCACACTGCCCATGCTCACAGCATTTCTCACTTCTCCCGACCCAAGGCACAGCCAGCTCTGCACAGAAGTGTGCTGCGAGGCCCTGATACAGCATGGTGTGATGCAAATAGAAAGACCTGTTTTAATGGCAAATACCACTGCATCTGCCACAGGCATGACAAGTAAAACAGGGTGCTGTATGTTCAGTTACATAAAAAAATATCCCCCAAGGCAAACCACAGAGAGAGCCTGGACCACGGATGAGCAGATCTCTGCTTATTCTTGACAACTGAGGCTGGCACAGCTTTGGTGCTGTGCTAGCACAAAACAAGAAGGGCTTCTACAAGTACATCAGCACCAAAAAGATTAAGGAAAATATTAGGCCACTGCTGAAGCAGAATGGGTGTCCTGGTAAAAGAAGACACAGAGAACACGGAAGTACTGAATACCTTCTTTGCTTCAGTCATCACTGGTGAGGAAGACTCTCAGGAGACCCATACTTCAGAGGTAAGAGAGGAATACTGGAGAAAGGAAGACTTCTCCTTGGTTGTTGAGGGTTGGGCTAGAGATTGTCTAGGCAGAACTAACACCCATAAATCGACAGGCCCTGATGAGTTGCACCCGTGGGTGCTGAGGCATCTGGCAGATGCTGTAGCTGAGCCACTCTCCATCAGCTTTGAAAAATCATAGAAAACAGGAACAGGGCCCAGTGACTGAAGGAAAGCCAATGTTACTCCCATCTTCAAAGCTGGCAAGAAGGAGGGGGATCCAGGAAACTATTGGCCAGTCAGCTTCACCTCCATCTCTGGAAAGGTGATGGAACAGAACATTCTGGAGGTCATCACCAAGCATGTAGATGAAAAGAAGGCCATCAGGAGAAGTCAGCATGGATTCCCCAAGGGGAAATCATGTTTGACCAATCTGACAGCCTTCTGTGATGGCAGAACAGGATGGGTAGATGAGGGGAGAGCAGTGGATGTTGTCTGCCTTCACTTCAGCAAGGCTTTGGACACCGTGTCCCATAACATCCTCACAGGTAAGCTCAGGAAATGTGGTTTAGATGAATTGACAGTGAGGCAGATCCAGGACTGGCTGAATGGCAGAGCTCAGAGGGTCAGGGGAGTAGAACCCAGTTGGAGGCCTGCAGTCAGTGGTGTTCCCCAGGGATCAGCGCTGGGTCCGGTCTCACTCAACTTGTTCCTCACTGACCTGGATGAAGGGATACAAGGTTCCCTCAGCAGGTTTGCTGATGATACAAACTGGGGGAGTGGCTGAGACGCCTGAAGGCTCTGCTGCCTTCCGGCTGGACCGTGATAGGCTGGAGAGTTGGACAGAGAGAACCCCAGTGAGGTTCAGCAAGGGCAAGTGCAGGGTCCTGCCCTGGGGAGGAATAACCCCAGGTACCAGCACAGGCTGGGGCTGCCCCTGCAGCTCTGCAGAGAAGGACCTGGGAGTCCTGGTGGATCACAAGGTGACAATGAGCCAGCAGTGTGTCCTTGTGGTCAGGAGGCCCAGTGGGATCCTGGGGTGTGTCGGGAAGAGTGTGGCCAGCAGGTCAAGGGAGCTGATCCTCTCCATCTACTGGGCCCTGGTGCTGTGTCCAGTTCTGGGCTCCTCAGTACAAGAGAGAAATGGAGCTTCTGGAGAGTGTCCAGCAAAGGGTCACAAAGATGATGAGGGGTCTGGAGCATCTCTCTTACGAGGAGCAACTGAGAGAGCTGGGCCTGTTCAGGCTAGAGAAGAGAAGACTGAGAGGGCATCTCATCAATGCATATAAATATCTCAAAGATGGGTTCCAAGACGTTGGTGCCAGATTCTTTTCAGTGGTGCCCAGTGGTGACAGGACAAGGACCACTGACACAAGCAGTTTCACCTCAATGAGGAAGAACTTCTTTATACTGAGGGTGGCAGAGCATTGGAACAGGCTGCTCAGGGAGGTCCTGGAATGTCCCTCTCCAGAGACATTGAAAACCGAGTTGGACACGTTCCTGTGCAACCTGCTCTAGGTGACCCTGCCTTGGCAGTGGGGTTGGATAAGATTATCTCCAGAAATTCCTTCCAACCCCAACAATTCTGTGATTCTGTGTTTAGCATGGATACACTTGACCTTTCCACTGCGCATGTGCCTGTGACTGTGACTGGTGCTTCCCAAGGGATGTCCATAATCCTATCACACATGATAAGGTCATCCAGCCTGACCATTGTTCGGCAGTGTAAGTGACTGGGCGTCTGAGCTCTCATTGTGTTTCCTAGTCCAAGCAAGCTGGGCATGTCTAACCAGAATTATTCTCCAAGTGACACCTCCAAACTCCTGTGTTCTGCCAGACGCAATCTGCTTCAGGATGATTAATAGCATCATTCTTATGCTGAGTTTCACCATTACACCTCTACTCAGTGGGCCAAGAAGATCCCCAAGCAGTGAAGAAACACCATAGTGGCTTTTAGCTGCCCCTCAGCTTTTCTGAAGCTGCAAACAATCCACTCAGTCTGGTTTATCAACGATGTCTCAGCAATGTCAACATTTCTCATAGATGAGGTGTACATTTGGGAAGTAGCATGTGCTTCCTAATATGTTTTCCAATTCTGTGCCATAGCCCAGTAGCCAGATGTCACAGACTGCTAACCCTTTCTTCAGAGATCTGTTGACCATCTTCATTTAGTATGATCAAAGTGTCATAACTCAAATCACAGATTTGTCACTTCTTCATGAGCTTCAAGTGAATTAATCTCAGATGTCATTCATTGAAAAAATAATGTTTTTCAGAAGCATGGAACCCTTATCTAGCTGTTATATACCTCCTGTAAAGTGTAGCAAAGCTTTGTATGTGCTGCTGTTTGGCTATTTGATATCCTTTGCCCAAATGTAGTCAACATTGGTAGAGTTGTTTTAGTTTATTTCATTTTCTTTTCTTTTCTTTCATTTCATTTCATTTCATTTCATTTCATTTCATTTCATTTCATTTCATACGTTATATTCCTTTGCTCATAGTATGTGTCAGACTCAGTAGTGAGTTAATTTCCCAGATATTCTTTGCTGTCCTTCTCAAAGCTAAACATGATCATAGAACTGGAGTAACGACTGAAAAATCCTGCAAAAAATTAGTCCCAGTAAAAGAAAATTAGAGTCATCTACATTCAGACCTTCACTGAATTTGCTTCCTAGACATTATCCAGTAAATACTGGCCTCACATTGTCAAAGAGAAGTGAATTTGAATTAATCCTAATAGAACTTCTACTGAAGTTAATTATAAGCTCATAATTGTAGCTATTAGCAGCCAAGATCTTATTGTAGGAATTATGCATATACAGTAAGACAGCAGAAACCTTTCTGTGCATTACTTTGTGATTAGTTAAGTGTTACTAATACACTTTGAAAGTTGGATGTTTGGAACAAGGAATTCCCAATCACCAGGTCAATACATTTTTTGTAGCATCTGATTTCTTCTATAACCGATTTTGAATAGCAAATGCCTTCAGCAAAACCATAGGCATGAAAAGTTGCTAAAAATTGCATGAATTACAGGTTACATGCCATTGGGGTTTTCTTACAATGCAGATCAAAACCACAAATGGTGCCTACTAAACAGAAGTGTCCGGCCTACAGGTGAGATATTTATTGCTCTCCGGGCATTCTCCTGTGATGAAGCTGTTGTTCCCAGGCTGCTGATAGCAATGCCACTGCCATTCAATCACTTCCATGTTTCCTTCTCCAAGTGCACAGGAATTGAAGCAGGAGTGCAGCATGTCCTATCTCCAGTCTGAAAAACAAGGATGTACGTTTGCCCGACGCACCAGCTCTCACCATAAGAACACAGATGAGGGCCCATTAAAGAAAGAAAAAGCACACAGCAGGCCTGTGCCCTGAGGACTGCTGGCATGCTGCGGGTATGTGGCAGGAACCCATGGGTCTGTCGCTCTTGTTTGGCACAGGAGAAACATCAGGGCATAGGAACAGCAGCAGTCCTTCCTGGTGCTGGCACAAGCGGATCTGCAGCTTTGGTGCATTGATCCTGACGCCAGCAGGATTAGGCAACCATTTGGAGTTAAGCACATGCTTACATGCACAGCCAGGTCACTGCCAGCACCCTGTATAGCTGAGCATGTGCTACTGCCTCCTGTGGTGGTACTCAAGAAAAGGTGAGGGACGTTTGCATCTCTGGACATCCACTGAAGTGTTTGTAACAGCCCAATACTCAAGAGAATTCTATATATATTTTTGAATGAAAGTATATTGGAAGGGAGGGGGACAAAAAATGTAACATATAGGATGACACATTTAAGTCTGATAGATATGAAAGACCAACAGAATTAATGCTTGTGTTCAGCCTCCATGGCAGCTACTCTTACATCTTCATAGCATTTGCCTTGCTCACACACAGACAAATACACACACATATGTATACGCCCTTCACACTATCAACTTGTAGGTTAGCCCTGAATATTTATGTGGAAATAGGTCAAAAGAAGTGAAGCTTGAGTGCCCACTGTGGCAGGCTCTCTGGTGGCATCCACCCCATGAGCTCAATGGGCAGGAGAGATGAAGCAGCCACACAGCTCCTTCCCTGTGGCTGGCCAAGGGAGACACCCCAGCACAGTGCTGCATCACACCCATGCAGGACTGACCAACAGGTGGCCAGAATGTCTTCCTGTTACAATTTTAACGTTATATGCTCTGCTTGCAGCTTAAAACTGACCAAGCAATCTTCATTCTAAAGGCAGGAAGTGCATTTCATTTGCATAGCTCTGATGGGATTAAAGGAGGCATTAGAGTAATTAAGGTCAGAGGGGCTTACCATTTACTAAATCCCTAAATCCACCTCCGCTCCAACATAATTCAGCAATATCATGGGGCAAAAGGTCGCTAAACAATTTATGTCTGTCTAGCCTTCCATCAGAAAGAGGTAAACCCCTTTCTGGACAAAGAGCCTTTTGGTCAGTACATATATATATTATTACCACACAGACAACACAAGAAACTGTCTTGGTTACCATCTGAATCCATTAACTACTCTATGATTTGAGTTTGGTTTTTTCCTGGGTTTTGTTGGGGAAATTAATAATATCTTTTATGCACATGAACATACATGGTTTCAATTTAAAAAAACCCAAAACCCCAAAAACCTCCTAGCTGATGCAGATCTTAAATATACATTCCAATAAATGTCTTCCCAAGTTTAAAATATTAAAGGATCCATCTGTTAAAATGAGAATAATAAATGCACAGGGAACATTTGGAAGATAATGTATTATGGAATATTATGTGTTCTCATGAGTAAGCTTGCAGCAGTTATTACTTTTAATTAAATGTACATTTGACACTGCTGAAGACCTTAGCTCCCAAGGCTTCATTGTTATCTGTAATCCAAAGCTGCTCAATTGAATTGAAGGAGCCCTGAGATAGAGTAATGGTGAGCAAAGCTGCTCCAGGGACAGATACACATGTATTTATTGCCTTTTGCAAGTTCAGTTAGCTCCAAGCAAAACAGATTAAACTGCACGTCCTTCTCCACTCGCAGCCTTTACGGCCAACTTAACCGTAAGCTGTATCACCCAAAGCAGTCCTACACGTACTCTGTAGAGCTCTGCACCAGAGAAATTGTGCCTTGCTGGACAGAAAAGGGGTTTGCAGAGCTCTCAGCCAGGTAATTGCTTCATAATGATATTTTAGTGACGAGCCTGACACCATGTTGTGCTTAACCCACGATTTGACCCACCTAATCTAGAGGAAGATATCGCTGCCCATCGCAGGGGTGGTAGAAAAAATGACCTTTAAAAGATCCCTTCCAACCCAAACTATTCTATGGTTTTACCTCTCTAAGCTCTCCCAGGTACCTGATTCAAGTCTCTAAGGAAAACAGAGGGAGTTGAGGGATGAAAAAAATGGGATTGCAACTGAAGAGATTTGTCAAAATTGCTTTAACTGTATTGTGAATAAAGAAATCACGGATTCAAAATTGATGGACATAATTGAAGCAGATTTAGCCCTGCTACATGCTGTCAGGAAGTTGTCAAGTTGTCTTGAGACAGTTTTGGTGATACGCTTGTGACCATTGGTGACCTCAATGTCACTCCAGCCGTACATGCAATGGAGCGGGTAGCAGCCTCAGCAGTGGGACAGCAAATACAAGCGAGAATTAAACCCCAAGCAACAAATTTCATGCCAGAGATAATACAGAATTAGGAGAAATTATTTTGCTTCTAAGCCATGAGGGACAGTGAATGTGCAGTGCAAGATCCCATTCTGCAGCAAGGTGCTGCAAAGCAGCTGTATGAAAGGAAATAAACTGGGAGGTGTTCCCTAGTAAGGGAATTAGTGAGTCACCCCTGCGCAACTCTGCCCCTGGGACGGACTGTCTGGGGAGGGCAAGGAGACCAGGGAGCAATTTTCATTCACCACTTGCTTGTCAACTTGCATTTACATAAAGCAGCAGTTAAATTCCTGAGTTTGCGATTTCCCCAGACAAGAAGTTCCCCACATACCAGGGTTGTTCCTCACTCCTGGAAGACCCGTGCCTGGCTCTTGTGCGTAGCATGCCTGTAAGTGTGTACTTGCATGCACGTGTCCCCGTGCTCCCTGCCACCAGAGGCTGGTGCAACACTGATTTCAGGAGAAGCCTCATGTGCAAAAACTGACCCTGCCTTGCTGGTGCAGGGAGCATTGGCTAAAAAGTCAAGAATAAATCAGATCTTGACTATTAAGAGGCCAACATGGTGAGACAACAGAGCCACTGCGGCAGACAATGCTGGCCTGCTGGCACTCAGGCTGTGCTGCTGCTTCAAGCCCTGGCACATGGTGAAGGTGTGGCCTGCCCCTGAGGAAGGAGACCATGCGGCCACTGAGGGTGCTTGCACAGCCTTGCTTTCACCCTCCTGCCTCCCAGGGCCCTGACCTCTCTGTGCTGAGAAGCCCCAGAATTAGCCACCTAGAAATCTTTCCAGGTGCAAACAATGGCTGCATCTGTATCAACTGGCTGGGTGCAGCCCAGGGTGTCCCTCCACACAGCAGCATCCCCAGCCCCTGTCCATGTCCTCAGCAGCAATGTCCTGGCTGGGCCAGGAGTGCTCTGGGTGTGGGCTTGCTGTGTTGACCTAGTGAGACTGCTCTGTCCCAACCACATTATTGCAACATTTTCTCCACCCAGGAAAGCCAAAGAGACAGGTATTTTTAAAAACAGATCTCCCAAGTCTATGAAAAAGGAATCTGCTTGACATCCAAAACAATGCAACTTCTCAAAGACAACATAAAGACAGAAGAGCATTCTGTGAAGAAGGGGACACTCGAACACGTATTTTAATCAGAGGGACCAACATGGCTTCTTGACCACTGACTGTTTCCAGCATCGCTAAAAGAGTAGATGAGATGTCTGTGCTAAGTAAACAGCATCTGCCATCTCCACAGGCTGTTTGAAAGTGCTGACTAGCTGGTAAAGAGATTAGCACTGTCTGACTCCTCTACTAATAACTGATTCGTTACCCAGACTTGGCAATGCCTTTCTAATTGTCAGTTAGAACTGCTGACATTCCTGAATATTGCTCCTCAGATGTAAATAATATTTATTTAAGGGTACTGTGGACTCTGTTTTGATCCAGCAAGTTCAAGTGAGCTCACCTGGAAGGACCAAAACAAGTTTTACCTCAGCTGGTATCTTCATTTCATAACAAATCTGTCATTATAATTGTTTCCCTTACAAGGACATATTTTAAATTGTATGCCTAAATTTTGGGAAGTATCTTGAGTTGGGTTGGGATGGTTAAAGCCGCTTTGCAGTGGGTTTAGTCTTTGAGAAACCATTAAGCCACTCTACTGAAGAGTGACGTTTGAGCAGGGCATTTTTTAGAAAAAAAAAGAATGTTTGAAAGGCAGAAATGTAGACAATTCCACATTCTTCTTAGAAAAAAAAAATCTAATACTGAAAGCACACAGCTATGTTTTGTCTGTGATATGTTTGTGTAGGTTATATACCAACTAAAGAAAGTGCCTTTTCTGAAAATCTCATTAGGGTTATTTATGATGCCGTCTTTTAAAATAGTCTGAGGAAAATGTTCTGATGAAAATCATAAGCTTGTCATTGTTTTAAGTTCAAAATATCAAAATATGAAGTAATAAAAAGTTGTGGTTTTATTCTGGTTTCCCCTATTTCAATTTCTTTATGCTTTTTTACTACAAGTCTGCTGAACAGATGGTCACTAGCTCCTGACAACGATACTTCACTAAGTCTTGGCAGGATGATGATGGCTCAATCACCCATTAATTCCATGGCGGATAATGGCTGAAAGCACCAGATCAGGTCACTCTTGTTGACCAGATTGTGCAAATCTGTATGGGGGAGTGGGGGGAGGGAAGGGGGAGGGTTTCACTGTTTCATTTGAAAGCTTTTTAATTTGAATGTGCAACATTCACGTGTCAGTCATTTTGAGTCTCATCACAAATACCCACCCTGTTCTCCTGTGATCCTCCCATCTGGTGAAAAAGCCTTAATATTTTCCACCTGCAATACAAAAATTGCTCTCATACATGATGGATTTTCAATGAAAACCACTGCTGCGAGACAGTCGTGACATAGATGTGATACCTGATCTTGATTTGCACCTGGAGGGCAAGATGCAACCCACCATAGAGACTGACCCTGGAGACATCACACGCCTGCCAGCTGGGTGCTGCACACCTCTGAGGGCTGGGCAGGCACCTGGACAGCTGGTCCTTCTTTAGGGGCTGCCACTGGGAAGTGGGCAATCAGTCCTGCAGGCAGCTGGCAGCAGGAATGGGAATCACACTCCATCTCAGTCTGCCTTCACCTGGAATGCAGCTTTGAAATGTCTCTATTTTCTACACAACACAATTCTAAGCAATTCTTCTATTTTAGAAAAAGCAATTAGTGAGAAGGGAAAAGGCAGGTCACTGGTAAATACTGCTATTTTGATTTTTTTCTAAAACAGAGAAATACAGAATAAATTTACTTGCTTAATTTCTTTCCTGCCTGCATTTTACCTTTTTCATGTTGTGCAGACACCCTGCAATCTGTCTCACTAATGAATATAGACAGTAGCAGTAGTTGGGGAGTTGCGTATTTGCATCCTTTGCACCTCTGTGTGAAATTCATTACCAGATTATGTTACACTGAAAGGCTCTTGGAAGGTGGTCAAAACACTTGAAAACCTGAGCAGTCACAGCCTGATGAATATCACATGCAGGTCCAAACTGTGGAGTCTTTATACAGCCCTCACCAAAGCAAAACTCTCCATGCAGCCAGTGGCTGGGAAGAGGTTGAGATTTGCAAGGAGAGATGTCGAGTCAGGAGCCATCGCCTTCTACAGCAACAGCTATGGCTCCAACAGCTGGGATACCTGGATTTAGCAATTGCCCCAAAGATGGGTAGAGGCACTCCAGCTGGTGCACAGGTGAAAAGACTGGCAAGGGATTTTGGCATCTGTCAGGAGACCCCTAGCACTGCTTCCAGCAAAGATGAATGCTGATGTTAATGGCAGGCAGAGGAGGCTGCTGCAGTCAGTGGTAGCCAGAGTTCTCCCGGCTCAGTGGTCCATTTGAGTCACCTCCCCTGATCTGGGCCTGGCTGCTGTCAACACCTGGAGAAAAAATAGCAAGGAAACACGACGAAAAGGCAAAACAAAAAAGTGGACAGGTTTAGTGATGCATAGAAGGTATTCACACCTTCAGGGTTTGTGGCATAGCAGAGGCAGAGGAGATGAGCCTTCTCTCAGAAGGCACTGGCCACAGAGACCCTTCCACACACAGCAATTTGATGACACAAAGCCTGATGTCCCTCTCCTCTGGGACAGAGCAAAACAAAAGATGGGTTCTCATTGTAACCCTGGGAGGCAGAAAATAATTAAATAATGTGACTTTTCTGTTTTATTGGTTGTGTACTGCCTATGCTGAGCCTGGATGTTTTCAATTAGTGTGTCCAGTCATCTTGCAGTTTATGATGACCAGTCACCAGATGAGTGGTCACTCTGTTTCTAAACCATCTGTGCCCCTCCACTTCTCTGTATGCTCCCAGAGAAGAAACCAGCAAAGTCCCAACACTGAGAAGACAGCTGGTACATCAAAGATCAGATAATGACTAGAGCTGCTTCAAAATTCAAAGCCTTTGAGCCCCTCGTCTGAACTAACAGTCTTCTCTTTCTGTTTTTAAGACATCTCACCAGTATATATGTTCTTTCTGAAATATCCATCTTCACCAAGTGCCTGCCTAAACTGAGTCCAGATATTCTCCAGATATTTTTCATGAGCACAGCAAACAGGAATCCTCCACAATACCTGGTATCCAGCCAGCAAAGGTTTCCACTAGTGTCCTGTAGCCACACCATGAGGAAGGCACGGGGTGCCAGCCCTCAGCATCCCTCCTGGCAGGAGCAGCATCACCACCATACCCACTATGAGTCAGCCAGAGGACCCACTGGACAGCTCTCTTCAACCGTAGCCCTGCCGGTGGTCTGATATGAGATGCTGAGATGATGTTTATGGAAAAAAAGGCACCCTTCCTCTGCCCCCAGGGCCTGAGGGTCCCACTTGTTTGATGTGTTTGTAAATAAATCTCCATTTCCAAGGAGACTGTTTCCTGTTAGACCCTATTAAACACTCCTCTTCTTGTCCTGGCTTCCTGTGTTTGAAAGACCTGAACACTGTTTGTCGTTTCACCATATCTAAATACCCCTAAATGAAGTAAAGGCTCATTTACAGCTACATGAAATAGATATAAACAATGACAAATACAGTAACAAGCATGTGGAGAGATGACCAGAGGGTTTCAGTTATGGGAACAGACCAGACCAGACCAGACCAGACTGGTGCTGTTGCAGGGGCCAGGACACATCCACTGAACCAACATTTCAGCACTGAAAAAAGACTGAAAAGAATTTCAGGGAAATATTTTCATTCCACAGCTTCAGGATGTTTGGATAGCTCCCCTACACCCCTTTATAAAGGAAAACAGGTATAAGAAAATTAGTAAACTTCATTTTATTTATAAACAGGACTGCCACCCTAAGGTACATTCTTTATTTTCTGAGACTATTATCTTCTCCTTCCTATTCACATGTAGCTTTAATTCCCTTCATATAATAGTCACTTTCTACATGTGAGGGTATGTATTTCAGCGCAATAAACTGGCGGAGGAAATCAGTATTTCTTCCTAGACATTTCCTTGCCATTCTCTACAAAGGCTTTTCCATACGGATTTTTAAAGAGATTTCTAAAATCACCTCAGTGAATTGTTGACTTTGCTACAACCTTTTGAATTCATCACCATCCACCCACTGGGTTTAGGTTCTGTTAGTCAAAAGTTCACGTTGTGCAGCAGCAGAGCACTGTGTACCTGCTGCTGCACACTGTCATGTGGCACATGACATAAACGAAGTTGGGTATCAAGTTGGACAAACCCAAATCCTTCACTTAGGTGAAAGAAAAGCTTGTGACATGCTCCCCGGTGTGAACTGGGAGTATTTAAAAGTCATTCATGGCCCCAAAACAACATTTTGTTGGAATTTATGACTGATTTAGAATAGGAGTGAAATTCAAAGACTTCACAGTATCTTCCAGCAATCTTTCAACAGCAAGGAGAGTCAAAGTCTTATGTGCATTTCCATTGCAATTAGCTTGCCATTAACATCTATACACTTAGGATTTCACAGACAGTTTTAAGTTCAGTTTTCAAAAAATCACCAACCTAACGACTAGGATTAGCTTTCACAGGTTTTTCCACTGAGTAGTCATGATGGCAAGGACAAAATAAACTGAAAATATTTAAATTTCATTGAGTCATAGAATCAATGAATAAAATAATCATTTAATAAATTATGCTTCCATGGAAAAATCAGTCAGCTTGCTCTGATTCAATTATTTCCATCATACATAAATGTTAAGGTCACTGTAAGTTTTGCAACTGACATCAGTGGGGCTCAGGATTTCCTAAGAACTGGTTAGTGGGAAGGTCAGATTTTGTACAGAAGGTTGAACACAGACATTTCATGTTGGCATTATGAACTCCATCATACTGTTGAATGATTAAGATTTTGCACCAAACCAATGCTATGTGAACATGCTTACTTTGATCAGGTCTTTAAAACAAATTGTTAAGATGGGAGTGAAGTTACATTTATCGCAAGTCCGAGGACATTTATTACCAAGTGCAGAAATTAATAGCTTTGAGAATGCTCCTAGGGTATCGTAGGTGCTAGTAAAAGTCTTTTTCTTTTTTTCTTTTTTTTTTTTTTTGTAAATTGAAAGTGTGGAACCTTGGATTTGCACAAGTTATCAGCTTTCTATTTGTATTTCTGCACAATCCAGAATCTTGCTTACCACCGTGTGCAACTGCTTCTCAGGAAGGATAAGGATCCATCTCGTACTAACAATGGCAGTTTCTCTTACATAATCTTTTCAATTATTGGTTAAACTACCCTGTGTGTCTAATGTTAGAAATATCACCTGAAGTCCCCAGTTCCTTTCCTTTTTTTTTCTTGATATTTCTCTCCACGCATGTTGAGCCATGGTCTTTAACAGTAAACTTAGAACTGGCACCTTTCTAAGTTTCATTTCACTATAAAATGAGGAAAACACATTCAAGAGATATCTGGATGTAAAACCTACTATCATATACATTTAGTGCTTACTGAGATTAAATACTGTTCCAGGAAGCATGTTTGTCACTGAGTGGTTGTAAAGGGACTGTAGTACCTATATGACTCACAGCAGGAAAAGGACAGGGAAGCGAAAGAGATAAAGAGCAGAGAAGCTTCCCTTTTAATACTCTGTTTTTCCTGAAGTATGTTTGCAGCTAGTGTGTTCTGTTGAAAGCTAAAGAGGATTCAATTCCAGAAATATGTTGGCCCAAGAATGGTTTGTAAAGGAATTGCTCCTCCACTTCTGTGTTATTAATGTATTATACGTGACATTATACTCAGGTAACTGATGAATGCTAAATTGTTCCAGAAGTGCTTCTAAAGGCAAGCAACATTTGGATCTATTTGATGCAATACAAATAAAAGTGATGCTCATGAGCATTTTCTTCCAAATAGAAAATTTTTTTAGGAATTGCCATTGTCACTTTACATCATGATGGCACAAATATTTTGAGGATATATGGCCAGGTCTATAAAGAAGGACATGAGAGTTACAGAACAGGAAAACAGGCAGTGAGTGGAGACCTCTTAGCAGCAGCAAGTACACTGAATATAACACAGAATAGCACTGTGGTTAAAAATTGGTTCACTTCTGTTGAAATTATTGTGCAGGCAAAGGCCACTGCTTTCTCCAAATTGTGCTCGCATGCAGAGAGCTGCAAGCAGCTCAGGAAGATGACATTGTTTTCTGACCTGTAGACTCTTTCCATGTTGCACAACTGTGCTGAGTGCTTTTAGGGAATCCAGGATCAAATGCAGAAGCAAACACATTTTCTAGCAGACAATTAGATTTTACAACTAGTAACTGAAACAGAAAGAAGGAACTAAACTTATTGGAAAAAAACCCCCAAAACCATAAGCACAAGGATCCACATCTTCATTACAGGTAAATGTCATTCTTCACCTAACACTAGTAAGGGAATATGAAAAAAACTAAGTATTTGAAAGAAAATCCAGTATTGAACTCTGTCAGGATTTAATTTTTGACAGGAAATCCTGTGTGAATTTCTATTTGCCTTACCACAAGGGCTGGTGTCGATAGAGTCTTTTTATATACCTTCTTCTAAAGGTGATGATCCAGCTTCCCTGCAACATCCCTTGCAGATATGAAGCCGTAATCAAACACAAATGCAGACATCTGTTTTTCAAGTCTACACCTAATTCATTTCCATGTAGGCAGAAGCTCTGCTTTCAGGGAGGCCAGACTCCCCCTGGGCTCCCAGCCTCAGGCTCCCCTCTCACCCTGAGCCCCACAGTGCAATTAGCATGTCTGAATCTGCCACTGCTTGCAAAGGTGTAATCTTGCCATGAACTCACTACATCAGGAGATCTCTTAGCTGTGCCAAGACAGCTGCAAGGTGCAAGAGAAACCTGAGCAGATACGATTGCTATCAAGAAGATATTTCTAGTTTAGCAGCCTCACCACAGACTGCTGCTTTCTCTCTCAAGCAGAAATATTAAGCCATTTTTCCTTGTATTCTTGCAGTTATCGAAGTAGTATGTCTCTGAGAGATTATTCTGATTGGAGCACTACCCTGAATCATTCTGTCTGCATCAGCAGATGTAAATAGCCTTCTTTCCGGCCTTTCTTCCAGCAAATACTTTTGTTCAAGTGCATATTTCTGGAAAAGTTGATTGAATATGGTGTATTCATTGCACGCACACATTCTTTTCCCAACGTGAATGTGAGTTCAAGCATCGTATATTGCAACTCTTATTTCCCACAGATCATCAGATAACCTAATTTTTCAAATGTATTCCATTTGAAGGGCCTTCTGACTTAGACTACATCCCCCTGGGGTCTTCAGTTTTCTACAGCATTCTTGCTTTTCCAAGATATCCGCCTGCATCCCGTGGACAACCCTGCACTGCAGCAGGTGTGTGCCTGAAGGAAGCTGTGACCTTGTGGGAAGCCCATGCTAGAGCAGGGTCCTGGCAGGATCTGTGACCCCATGAAGAGAGAAACTCACAGTGGAGCAGGGAATGATCATAAGGAGTCCTCACCCTAAGGAGGAAGGAATGGCAGTGACTACATGTGATATACTGGCTGCAACCCCAAGTCTTAGTCCCCTGATGCTGCTTGTAGAAGAGGTCAGAGAAAACAGGAGTGAAGTTCAGCCTGGGAAGAAGAGAGGAGTGGGAGAAAGGTGGTTTTAGATTTAGTTTTTATTTCTTGTTATCCTACTCTGATTTGATTGGTAGTAAACTAAATTAATTCCCCCCTAGCTGAACCTGGTTTTCCTGTGACAGGTCTGTAGGCTGGGAACTGGTCACATACTCGCCTCTTGGCACCAGGGACTTCAGGCATCAGGGACACCTGGGTGTGCAGGGTGGCTGGAACAACACTTGCAGCCTGCAAAAGTCTCTCCTCTAATGCATTTTTTACAGCTTCTGAAATATTTGACACAATCTCTTTCTTGTGTTACTCTGTAGAAATTTTAATTAGTGGGGGTATTGCTGGGTGAAGTAATGCACCAGTGCTTTCCTCAGTGAGATGTCGGCTGGGATGCGTTTTTCCCCAACGTGTCTCTGGCACGATCACCCCTGAGGAAAGCATGACTCTCCAGTGAAGTGGGGCCTCTCTTGGCCCTCCACAAACCTGCCTTTATCGCAGGTGGGTGGGCTGGTACTTCAGAGCTGGATTCCTCCTCCTTTTGCCACTGAAGTACATAACCTACCCCAAAGTCTAAGTCATGAAAGGAGAAGGCAATAATCATTCTCCCTAAAACCAGGTTACCTATTTTCACCCTAACCTGCATGGCTGTGGATATCAAACTTTAATTTATTAACTTTTTACACACATGGGGTCAAATTTAATCTTGCTAGTGCCATTTAATTAAAGGCAATGTTGCTGAACCCCTGGTTCAGGGCTGGAAACTGAAGTTTAAACCATAAGCTGGTGAAACATTTCATGGTACTAAATGACTTGTGTACCCAGTGATGCAAAAGCTGACCTTTTAATCTACAGACAGCCACAGCTAAAAATGCATCCCTATTCAAGCTGCTACACAAATCTTTGGGAGTGACACTCCTGGGTTACGTCCATGGAAATCAGATACGACAAAACAGCACTGCTCCTAGGGGTGTGCAACCCAAAGCCCAGCCGTTCTCCTGCACTGAATCCTTGCAGGCTTCCCTTGAGCCGTCCTTTTGGTCCCATACAGAAAACTCCCTTTCAGTCTTGTATCTCCTGTCTCCAGGTAAATCCATAGAATGGCCATGAGTCAAATATCAGACATTACCAAGTATTTCAATGTGTTGCAACATGAGGGAAGAGGCCCAAATTGTTTAGTAACTAGCAGAAGACTGTATTCACTGGTGCCAACATACCTGTGCTCTTTGGGCCAGATCAATGCACTTGAAGTGATAGCTTTTACAAACACGACCAGAAATTTTCAGCCTCTTACTATCTGGCAATATTATTTGGGGGCTGGAGGCAGGAAAGACTTTGGCACAAACCAAATACATCCAGTCTAACACAACCATTTCATTTGGGGTACATCTTAATCCCACCTTCCTGGTTTTTGCATGTTTTTGAAACATTTGTATTGTTGTATAACAATGGTTTCTGCTAGCCTGTTTATAGTCACCCCTAGTTCTCAGATCAAAGAGCACCATCTGCTCTGGGTTCTTCTGTGATACTGCAGTGTGGGAAAAATAACAACAAGCCCAAACAAGTAACATCCTTCACCCGTGAGCTGTGAGGCAGGAGGTGAAAAGGGGAGGCGGTGGGAGCAGCCCAAAGACTGCATCTCTCTTCCTGCCACAGGTTCTGGAAATCACATTCCAGCTGGTTCACCAGGCTCCCAAAGGCTGGCTGCATGCACACTCATCACAGCAGGCAATACAGTATCGTACAAGAGTAATCAAAGAAGGAAATCAAATAGCCCTACTGGGAAGGCCCTCCAAGTGCTATAAACTTGTAGCAGTTATTTAATCTCAGAGTCTAACAAAATATATCTGTTTTCTAAAACTCAGTGTCTGAAGGCAAAGTGGGAGGCCCGCTCTCTCAGGATCCAGCACTAATGTGGAGGCTGTCACTCCAGAGGAAGGTGCCTTACTGGAGACACCCAGATAACAGTACACTTCACAGGTGCTGCTTAGGCAGGGAAGAGATATTTGATGCATGATTACACCTGGTGACATCCTTTGTTTAATACGGCTTGGAGAGCACAAAGCAGCCGAGGAGTGACAGGGGTAAAGTGCTGGAAACAGCAAAACAACTAGTAGATGGAAACACAAAGTGCTGGAAGAGATGCTTCAGAAGACCCCAGGTAGGTGCCCAGTGCCACAGCCCGCAGTGCTGGCTCCTGTCCCACCACTCCACCAGGCCAGCCTGCTCTCATAAACTCTGCCAAAGACCCGAGAGGCGACACTCCTGGTAAACATAAGGAAAAGTGAAGGGAATTGGCAAAACTCTCAAATTATAAAGGCTGCTAGGATATAATACAAAACCACTGGAATAAACAGGGATGAATTTGGCATTCCTGCTCTACAAACTGTGCCAGCATTTCTACGTCTTGGCTGCCTGAACTTTAGCTTTGGCTGAAAACTTCCATGTAACTATGGTAATGAGCATTTTTTAGGCCAACAACAATAGCTCATGGGATAAAGAGTAGTATTTCCCAACACAGATTATCTTGATCTACAGCACAGTGCTGGGTATATTTTTGTAGCTAATGCATTGATGTTAGCTTTATAACCTCAAACTATACGTACAGATCATGGTACAGGGTTTGTTGGCACATGTTTTTTATAGCTTGCTTGTTTATTTAATGATTTATGGGCATCATTAAACACTGCTGCTCTGCATTTGAGATGCTCCAGGAGCAAACGGAAGTGACTTGGAAGAGCTCCATCTCTTTGCCTGCTGAGGAATGAGGAGTTCAGAGGTGTAAGCACTCTTTATGCCCTCATCTTCTGCCCTCATCATGGGCATCTGTGGAGTCTGTACTCCACTGGGGTGGGACAAGTGAGCAAGGACACACAGGACTGAGCTCCTCCTTCATCACATGTGACTTCAGCTCAGCCTTTTTCCCAAGCAAGGCAGGGCCTCCCTGTGTCCTCACAGGACTCCTGCATCCCACTTTATTGTCCACAGGTTTGGGAATGGGCCACTCTGACAAACTCTCACAGAGTCTAGAGGAGCATTTCTTTTAGGGGAAGAGTTAAGGTTGTTGTGAAAGTGATATTGCGGAAGGCATGTCTCAAATTTCTCAGTATTGAGAGGTTTAAGTCACTTATGCTTCAAGTCTGTAAGCACTGAGTTCATGTTTTGGAAAGTACTAAGAACCATCAACCTCACTACCTGATAGCATTCATTTTTCAGGTGCTTCAAATATGTGACAGCAATGTTGCTTTTCCTGTGTAGTATGATTGCTCCCATCCAATCAGCCATCACATCCCAGCATCATCTACAACACCTACAGCAGAAAAAGGGCTGGGGAAATGCCGTCATCGGCGTGCAGGACAACTGCCCATAACTTGCATACATGAGCACTTTTCGTGTTCTCACACTTCTCCTTGGTGCTGCTTGTGCCAACAGAAACCTTCTGCATGGAGGAGGATCAGAGCATCCAGAGGGCAACTCTCACTCCTGCAAGCCACTGCAGGAGGGCTTTGGGGAAGGAGGAAGGGTGGCAGGCCAAGAGCAGCACAGGGTGAGCTTGCACTGAGACAGGAACATTCGTCTCTGCCAGCACTGTGCCCACCTTGGCCCAGTAGACTCCACAGGGAGTTCAGTGTTGGGTCAAGTGTCGCTCAGCAAGGAGTCTCTGAAGAAATGATAGATGTCAAGTCCCTTTGAACAGAGTCAGTGAAGCATTTGGACTGTGATAACACGACATACATGAACACTGGTGCAAGGTCAGGGAGCCTATTTGTGGAGGATTTGGTGGTTATTTTTTTCCCCTGCTATGCACTGAAGAAGTTGTGACAGTCCAGCAAATGCTGTATACAGCTCTCTTTCTGTGGTCCATACCTCAGGGACCCTTTGACAGAAGGACAACGCCTCTCAACCAAACACACCTGCTGCAGCAAATCAGTATTTGGGCTTAAAGGGACTGGGGCACTTGGAGTTTTAGAGCAATCTGCAAATGAAAAGCATATGTGTGGGGGGCAGACAGTATCTACAGAACACGCTGTGTCAAGTGACCCCAGAAAAAATTTATCCTCTCTCCCTTCTAAGGCATAGCAACTTTCAGAACAGATGGAGCATGTGTGGGAGTTTCAGAGCCCATTGAAACATTGACTCCAAGAATGACAGTTTTGCTGTTAGGGCTGAAGTTTGACAAGAAGCCCTTGCAGACAGCAGGTGGAAACATAGCAATGCTGCAATTCATATCCCCAGAGCTGCCAGCAAGCCCCCCAGCTGCTCATAAACCATGTCCTACTGTGCACATAACCCCAATTTCCTTTACCTTCTCACCTCAATCCAGAGAGACCCAGCCTGTACCCCAATTACGTTTTCTAGTATTCTCTCCCTAAATGTTCTTGGGTGTCAACCATCATACTTCAAGTGGATGACCTGATAACAGCCCGGAGAAGATCACAGGCACAGTGTGATGTCCAGATGTAAGCAACCAGTAAATGGTGTACTGTAACAGCAGTAACATTTGGATGGCATATGAGTTTTTTAAAAATGGGTTTCATCTCAGAAGTTTCTTGCTCAAATTACCCCAAATTTGGCCTCTAATCCACACTTGGAGAGCAGCTTTCAAGGGACTTCTACTATTCCGATTAACTATTTAGGTATGTCTGCATTGCTCAATGCAATGCACCAGAGAGCTTACTCAGTCTAACTCTGGATAAGCTAGCTTCCCAGCCAGGCACCCCACAGCTGCCCCAAACAGAAGACATACTGCCTGTATTCAAACTTACCTCCATATATGCTGTGTCTTTGACGTGAAGGTTCAGCTGGAGCTCGCTCAGGTCCCAGTGAGGCACCGCGCTCCCCTGTACAGACATGCCTTCAGAATACAGACAACACCGTGAAATAATATGTTAACCTTGTCTTTATCCTGACTTCCTGAGAAAAATAGGTTTCTGTAACAACACTGTTTCTATCTGTTAATCCCACATGCCTCTCAAAAGCTTTTGATCCTGTTGCTGTCCTTGCCAGTTAAATTTAACACAGATGGAGGCTTCAGGTGTAAGAGCATTAGGTGGCTACACATAAGGAAGAA
Source organism: Ifrita kowaldi (assembly GCA_013398055.1). Taxonomy (NCBI): domain Eukaryota; kingdom Metazoa; phylum Chordata; class Aves; order Passeriformes; family Cinclosomatidae; genus Ifrita; species Ifrita kowaldi. The sequence continues at coordinate 871,786 of VZRS01003765.1, read as the reverse complement.
AACCCAAATGAATATTCCCAGTGAGGGAAGGGCTGCAGTGGGAGTTCACCTCCAGTTCTGGAGGGCAGGAAGAATGAATGGGAGAGGGACCCAGGAAAGCAGGCTGACAGTGCTCCATGGTGACTGGGGACAAAAAGTCCAAAGAGCAGCCCTGAAGAGAAGTGTGGAGCTTCAAGTAAACACTCCTCCCACACATTTTAACATGTTTCAGCATCCAGTAGCTCCACTTAAGATAACAATGCTAAAAGGCAGAGGCTTTTCATTACTTAGCTTGAAAAGCAATTGTACTTTTCACATTGCTTTCATGCCATGCAGCAAATTTGGGAGAGTCATGTTCCCCTGCTGCTGTCGCAAGCTTCTTGGTGTCTCTGGTTCCAATGCTGCAGGCAAACAGAGGCCGGCAACCATATATATGCCAGTATATCCCAGTCTTTTATGCTGGGATATACCTCTGAGATCATCAAGTCCAACCTTTGGCTGATCACAAACTTGTAAACTAAACCATGGCACTAATGTCACATCCAGTAGTTTCTTGCACACCTTCAGGAATGGTGACTCCACCACCTCCCCAACCAGTCCTTTCCAGTGTTTAACAACCCTTTCCATGAAGAAATTCTTCCTGATGTCCAGATTGAACATCTCCTGGCACAGCTTGAGGCCATTTCCTCTTGTCCTGCCACTTGTTGCCTGGGAGAAGAGACTGACCCTCACCTGGACACAACCTCCTTTCAGGTGGTTGTAGAGCCTGATATGGTCCCCCCTGAGCCTCCCTTTCCCCAGGCTCAACATCCCCAGTTGCCTCAGCTGCTCCTCACATGACTTGTGTTCCAAACCCTTCACCAGTTCCATTGCCCTTCTCTGGACATGCTCCAGCACCTCAATATTTTTCTTGTAGTGAGGAGCTCACAACTGGACACGGGGCTTCAGGTGCAGCCTCACCACTATCAATGTTGGTAGCCTCATTTGTGCACAAATCTTAAACAAAACAAACAAAATTCAGGGATTGAGGAAGGAAGAATACATGCCTTGGTATAGAAAATAGCACTCAGTCTGGATGACTTATGCATGCTGGGGACACTCCTGCCAGGTTGGGACAGGATTTCTGCACGAGAGCAGGAAGGGCTGGATTGCCCCTGACAACTGCTTCAGAATAAGCCCACAGAAATTCCTACTGGCCATTTCTAACAACCTCCTAGCAGGGAGAGACCAGGGCCATGGGGAAGGAGGGCTGGCCCGGCACAAGCCAGCACGTGTCTGTCGAGACTCATCAGCCCGGTTTATCACCTCTCCAACAGTGTGACTGCAGTTCAGTTCAGAGGCACGCCTCTGCAGCTGCCAACAGGCACCCTCAGGCTCCAGAAAGACGTATAGAGAAAAACACTACTGTAATTTATGCCACATCTTCTTATCTCCTCCTTTCACTACCAGGATGCAAATTAGTCATAGCTTTAGTAAGTGATTACATAAGCATCATATTAATTTTGTTCATATTTCCCCAAAGAATTCAGCAAATTGTTAGAGCAACTTGGACTCACAGATTTATTTTCCAGGCATCGTGGACTATTGGCAACTGAGGTGCACTCATTTATCATTTCACAATGAAGATAATCTGGTTAACAAACCAAATTTCTTCCAAAAGGAAAAAGAAACAGCAAGCAAATAGGCAGTGACAATCAAAAGCCATGAGAGGGTTTGGAGGAGAAAACAACTTTGTTTCAGCCCATTGTTTTTTGCATTGCATTCTCTAGAGCTGCCTGAAGGTTCATTTGCTGCCATCCAGAATATTCTCTTACACAAAGCATTATTCAAAGATAGAGGGAAAGACTGCACATTTGCAGATGGAAAAGGTCTTGAGGAAGTTCAGTACAAAAATGCCCAAAACTCTCAATCCTACATGATTTGATGGCCCCAGAGGACCCATCAAGCACACCTCCCACTGACTGCCACCTCCTCCGACTTTTGCAGAATGATACATGCACAAGTTTCACTGGAAGGAAAAATAGATTTGATGAGAAAATTTGCTGCTGCATTCATTTTAAGTGCAACAATAGGGCAGTGAGAACGAGCTGTTGGCAGGCATGTGAAATCCCCTTAGCACAGCTTAGAGTAACTTGAATTGTGCTAAAGAAGTAGATCCACACAGCCTTTGGCCAGCCCTGGCTCTGCTTCTCCTCATTGTTAAGTGCCTTTCTGGGGAGAAGTAGCTTCTTGAAAATCTGAGCAAGCCAAGGTAGAGCCTGCCTGAAGCTTCTTCAGGCACTGGGCTTCTCCTGGCCGCAAACCTGGGCTGACACTTGTAACACTTGTCTTAAACCTGGGAGCAGGAACAGGGCTTTTTCTGTAAATGAAGTTATATTCTTTTATGTTCCCATGGAATATTCTCAGCCATGAGCACTGTGGAGGGGGACAGGCTGATAAAAACCAGGACCATTTAACAGCTAGTTTTATTGTTTGGTTCTTGCAACAGATAACCTAGCACTCAGAGGGGACGAAAGCCAATGCCTGAGCACAGGGCTGCAAAAGGCCCAGCACACAACTCCCTGCCTGTAAGCACCAAGAAAATACTGACCTACACAAACTTCTTCACCTGTTCTACAAAATTTGTTAGCCTGGGGCTGTGATGCCACCTTGCAGTTCCACTGTGGAGACAACCAGTCAAAACCAACCTAGCAAGGTCCCTGCACAGGACGCGGTGGATGGAGTTCACGATAGCCCTGCTGCTGAAACACCCTTTGCCACAAAGCCCATAGTGAAGAGGGCAGCAGGCACCCGTCAGCCATCAGCTTCCTTAGCCCATTTTTGGGGTGAGGTTGGTCCAGTGGGTTTCCCTGGAGGTACCCATTGCTTCTCAGCACTTTCCCCTTCTGCTCTTCAGGCTCAAAGCAATGCCCCACAACCACTTCATACCCCTCAGGCAAGGGTTATCTGACTGGGGGCACTGAGGGAGAGCAGAACAGAATGGACTGTGCTAAAAAATAGGAGGAATGTATCTTTCCCCAAATTCTACACCTGGAGAGTGCCTGTGTATAAAAAAACCCCAGAGCTAAATATCCTACCGGTCTCTTTTTTTGACTGCTAGTCATCTCCTCCCTTCACATAGGGCTGTCTCCAGACTTTCCCTTGAGGTGACATGGTCATTACACATAAAAGAAAACGGCCATAAAAAATGTTGTTTCAAACCAAACAAATGGAAGAAAATATGCTTCTCTGTTACTCAGTGGCCAAACAGTCAGAGTACTTGTTTGGAGCCAGAGGAACTGTGTCCAGGTCCCTCCTCAGCTTGACAGGCTTTACCCCAAAATATGCCTGCAAAGCATCCTCCTACACTGGCGGGTTCAGGAAAGCTGTGGTTTCTTACCCCCACAGCCATTCTTCTTTGGGTCAACACATATTTGCCAGATTAGAGGGAGAGAGACCATCAATGCTATCTCAGAAGACCATCAAAAGCAGAAATAAGGCAGACCAAGACCAAGACCTACACACACCTGCTAACGCCGCACCACGAATCACTCTGATGCCTTATGCCAAGTCCCTGTCCTTCCAGGCAGTTTCCCTCAGGAGTGCCCCAAGCCCTCCCTTCTTTTGGTGTGACAGGGGTGAACGTGTTTCCCTGGATGCTTGCTAGGGGGAATCATGCCATGGGTGCCTGTCACACCATGCCCTGTGGAAGGGATGGGAGGAAGTGGGTGCCACACTGACTGGGCTGGGGCAGAGCCTCCATGGCCATGGACAACCCAGTGCCAAGGAATGAGAAGTGCTAGACACCCTTGGGTTCCAGGAAATCCCTCAGCTCAGAGCAGGATCTATGCATAGAAATGTTAGACCTTGGAGTGGTCTGTGGCAGTCAAGAGCTATGTCTTTCTTCAGATTAGGTGAACATTCACTGCAGACTTGTTGGAGACAGGATGTTTCTTACGAGGTATTTCATGGGCACCAGCTGGACTGAGTCCCACAGCTGCCAGCCTGAACAGCATGAGGTCTGAGTACAGGATGGCAGGTAACAAATAGCCAAAGACTAATATAAAAAGGAATATTTCTACACTTCTGAGAGAATGATCATAACAGTCCACTTAACCCTTCTTCTCTTTAGCTTTTAATTATTCTATACCCAATAAGTTACTAAAACAGCCACAATTGTGTTCTGTGGGTTTAGAGTGATTTCTTCATTACATTAAGAGCCACAGAAGACCTCCTGGAGCATTCTTGTCCTCTGTGTTGAACAATTTCACTCCCTCCTGTCGACCCATCTGAGGAGTTTAAGTCCTGAGACATTTAAAGCCTAGTCCAGCAAAGTACTTTGGCAGTAACCACACAAAAGTTCTTGTGGAACCAGTAATAAGAGAAGCTGTTTTGAGTTCTATTTTATTTAGGGGATATTTAGTTGATACAGCAGTGGAAAGCAATAATTAAAATTTCACTCCACATGTCTAGATTATATTACAGTAGCATTTGTGTCTATGTAGTTCAATTGCACCACTCAGTTTGCAGCACATGCCTGCAATTCAGAGGTCAGCTACATCCAGGATGCTTCACTGATGCAGGGGGCTGTTCTTCACATGTGCCTGAAGTAATTCCATTAGCATAATATAGTCTATTCCACTATATGATATGAACTGTGGTTGCTGTACAGTGAAGCAGCTCAAGAGCAGGTGTTTTGAATTGATAGGTGAATTGTTTCCCAAAAATTGTGGAGAGATGATGGACCCTATAGATTGTGGTTTTGAAGAGCAGAAGCACAACACATTTTGTGATAACTGCTAACCTCCAACCATCTATACTTCTTTGCAATCTTGTTTGAACGATGATTTGTTTCCAAGCTGAGGTTTGATAAATCGAGTTCCAGCTCTGAGCACAATTCTGAAGCCAAGCTTCAACTTCCTGAAAATGAAAATTCATTATGAAACATAAACAAGTCTGTAACCATGACATGAAGACTACAATCAAGAGGTGAAATCATTCTGCTGTGATAAGAACAATTTTTCTCTGCAGGTGAATCATTGTTCTAGACTGAGCATGTGAAAAGAATTAGGTTAGGCCTACCTTCTCTGTCTTCAATTTAGACAAGTAATTAAAAATTAACAGAAGGTAGACTAAAATTAGCTCAAAATGCCACAGCCATATGATAACCCAGAAATAAAACCACAGGCCTGTCCATTGTGATTTAAATCTAAACCAGAATGGGACTAGTCCTAAAATGGTTCCCATTGCACCAACTGTGGTTCAATCTGCTCCTCTTGTTAGCCTGCTGATTGCTGCTCCATCCTCTGGAGGAAGCCCTTCCCTGAGCTCACCTCTTCCAGAATCACAATTCCCAGATTTTCACCCAGACTTTCGCAGTCCTGCAAAGACTCAGACCTCTGCCTGGCATCTGCTATGCAGGGGCAAGGACAGCCACAGACCCCTTCCCAGCAGCTCTGACCAGCGCTGTAACTCCCAATTCAGCGTGCTGCATTCTGACTTTGCCCAAGTGACACACCCACACTCTCTTTGGTGTCAAGAGACTGAGTTGCCTTGTTGGGGTGTGCCAAAATGTTGGTTGAAGGAGCTTTTCTTTTTCCACCAGGCACAGAACAGTGTTAGGCAGGTGCCATCAGCACCTTCCCACAGTTGGGTCAGATATCTGCCTAGATATCTTCAGAGACAGGAAATGCTGTCTCCAACAGCTTCAACTGCAGGGCCGAGACAACTCTCCTGTACTTGGCATAAGCAGGGGTACTCCATGAACGCTGAGTTTCAGCTTTGCAGTGGCAACCACGTGAAAATAGCTGTCCAGAAGACAGGAAGACTGAAAATTACTCTACTGGAACAAGGGAGTAAGACCCTCTTTGGTGCATGTGTGCCCATGGATGCCTACTTAAAGGCTGACATGAAGCCAGGAGAGGACACAAGCACAGGGTGGCCTGGAGAGCTGGCCTGCCAACAGGAGTGGTGATTGCACTGTGACGGAGTGTCCCAGGCTAGTGCAGCCCTTGGCAGCAAAATCTCTGCACCTCCAGGCTCCATCACAGCCCAGCTCTGCCCATCACCTGATCCAGTGGCACCAGGATAAGAGCAATGCTCGAGCACCAGGAATACCTAATGCCTACGTGCAGCCTGCTATGCCATATACTGGTCAGTGGACAAGCAGCTTCCTTTCCACCTACCTTGGCACAGCTTGGTGGCAAAATCCAAGTTCTAACACAGCTTTTGTTTCTAGCGGGAAAGTGAGCAGCAATCAGGCAGGAAGGTGCATGTGCAGAGCAGACCAGGGTGTGCCAGCTGCCTATCCTTGCTCATGCCCACTCAGCCTCCCACAGATGAGTAAGAATAGTACCTGATCACATTGCACATGCGGCTTACCTTCTCCTGATAAAAGTGCTGGATCTTTAAGCAGAAACAATGCTTAAAAATACTCTTTTGGCACCACAAATGGCAGGCTCCTGCTTCCTGCATTTGTGCATGGTCAGATCATTCCTCAGTAGCAGCCAGCTGGACCGGTGTGTGCCTAGGAGGCTTCATCCTCAGGGCTGTGTGCTCACATAGGTCAGCTGCCTCTTTGTTAGGTACCCCAGAGTGAGTGGTGTGGGATATTAGAGCAGCAGACAATAGGATACTCCCAATTCTGCATCTGCCTTCCAGCCTCAGTCCATGCTGCCTTACCCTGTGGGATCCTTTCCTTTCAGAGTCATGACTACACTTTGAAGGAGACAATTCTAGGTATCTGCTCCGTGCAGCTCTGGTGATGCGAATTCAGAAACACCTGTGACTCTAACTCTTAAGGTACGATAAGAAATCCCTCAGTAATCCCATGCTAATTTTCTTACCTGCAAGATACAGTATGGTTAGATTCCCAGAAACTGCAGTTCAGCTGGGCAGCTAAGGCAATGCTTCTAGCAGTGGAAAAAAAGAAGAGCAGAGCCAAGGGGAAGGGGTGCGGGTCTCTGGGAAACTTTACAGGACCCCAGACGGGTAAGAAGAAAGGATGGCCAGACATGCCCCCTGGACCAGGAAGAGTCATCAACATGTGTGCAGGATGTAAAGGACCCACAAAGTACTCAGCAGTCCTGAACCTGATTTTGCAAAAATAGGTGGTCTTCCCTAATAGTCTCCAGTTTGTGTCATATTATTGGCCTTCCATCTCTTCCCTCACGTGTGCATGTCCCTAAGAGCTAACAGTGTCAGTGCACTGCAGAGCTGCAGTCCCAAACATCCCCCAGGCCGCATGAGAAGGGCTCTCCTCAGGCATGGCAAGCAGTGCTCGGCAGGTCACTGCAGCTGCACGAAGCCTGCGTGCACTTGTGTCTTGCTCTTCAGCTCACCCTTCTGGCAGCCAAACAATTCCGCCCTCGCACAGGCACTTGAGGCATGAAGACAGGATGATCCAGACCCAGAGCTTGTGCTTGTCTCAGAGCAAGCCAGAGTGCTGGCACCTCTGCAAAGCTCTGGCTGCTGAGGATTTCAAATGCCATTACTGTAGAGGGGCTTGACTTTCCTTCTGCTCTATTTTACTTCATTTATTTGCTCTTTTACCCAACAGTTAAATACCTTCCTTTCATTACTTACTTCACATTTTTATCCCAAAACCTGAAAAATAATATGTGTTCCCATTGAGTAGGAGCATGAAGCACTGGGATAATCTTGCCACTTAATGCCCCAGTATATCCGTGGGAGGGTCAGCTACTTAAGCACATCTGCAGCTTGCTGATTGTCTGAAAACCATGCAGATTAGCCAAAAATCCATTTCACAGCTGTGGATGCTTCCTGGGCAACAGACTCTGCTGTTGATTTGCTAACTCTGAGCTGGCTGGTGGGAAAGAACAGGCACTATGAGGAGCTGCATGCTCTAGTCCATGTTTTCTTTTCATTCAGTGCAGAAATGAGGTTAGATCAGTACATTTGTCCAAGGATTTTCTGATCCTCCTTTGCCGCAAAATTATCACCTCTGTCTTTCTCATGGACCCAGAATGATGCTGGCAGTGCAGAGGAACCACCTTGCCCAGGGTGGTGACTCCTTGCTCTGTGACTGAGCCTTGTCCTGTTCTGTCTGGCTTCTGCATGGGCAATGCAAGCCAAGTTGATTGGTGGCATCACTGCACTTAAGTGTATCTTGTGAGTCTCACAGCAAGAGGCACATTCACGCAGCCTCTGGTTGCCTCATGTAGCATTGGTGTTTGCATGCTGGTAGACATCCGTGCCACCGGGCTGGGTGCTACTTAGTGACTTTTTTGGAAGCCTCTTGTGGGGTATCATCGGAAAGAAAAGGCGCAGATTTCCAGTTCAGCTTTAGTCTCATGTTATCTTGGGTGTCCCACGACACCCTGACAGAGGCCTGACATGGGTCTGGAGTTCACAGACCGCATGACTTGCTGTCATGAGTTTGACAGAAGACAATGCTACCGATTTCTGTGTTAGCACTTCATTCATTTAAAATTTACAACATATCTTTGGGGAGGATCATGTTTGCTGATCATCTGTTTCATACCTGTGGGGATCTGGGGCTTTGTTTTTATTTACACAAAAGCAGCTTGTGATAAACTGGGAATTGTCTGTATTATCCTGTGGAAGATGGAACATGTTGAAGCATGACTGATTCTGATGCGTAAATGCTGTGGATCAAAAAGCACTGCTGGCAGAACCAAGCAGGAAAGAGGCAGCACACCAGTCTGGGTAAGGAGCATCCTTAGTAGACAAGAAGAAGCAGGATTGTAGCCTTGAAGAGGAAACTCCTCCACTCCAATATCCACTCCCATGACATGGCTTATTCACCACAGAGAGGAGACAGGGATCAAGAAAAAGTGGTGGATGACTGATGCATGTGGAAATGTAGGAGGACTAAGCACAGCAGGGGCAGCAGTCCAGAGAGACTAGCCAAAACAGGCAGGTTGGTGAAGAAGGGCACAACTTGCAGCAGCATGTGCTGCAGGCTGCCAGGTCTGCTCCTCCTGGCAGCTGTTGGGGCCGGCCAGGAGCACAGTCTACGTTCTGGCCACCAGCTGAGGTCTCAGGGGCAAATTTTGTAGGCAGCAATTTCCCACTTGGCAAGTTCTAGGAAACAGAGAAATGATGGTTCACATATTGTTCTGTCAGGTCTTCTGCTATGGGGTGTCTCTAGGGGTTCTTGGACTATCAGAGGGAGCATTTGGATACCTCTGCTCTGATAGATCCTGAGACACAAGGAAAATTAGGCAAATTCCCCACCAAACTGCCAGAGTCTGGTCTGCCCTAGAGGCGCCCAGCAAGTTTTGCAGTCCCCAGTAGTGCCTTATGGCCCAAAGCCAGAGCTCAGTCACTGTGTTCACCTGGTGCCAGCAAAGCATGGGCGTTCGGTTGCTTGAAAGGGTGTGAGGGAAAGCCTTTGTTCGCAAATGGCCCCTTCACTTCGGCTAGATGGATGGAGGGCAACACTGAACAGCAGCACGGGTGTTCATGTAGGAAATACAGCCCATTTTTGTTCATGGACTTTGGCCCAGGGTAGACGGAGAATAGCAAAGCCACTTCCACCAACCACAGCAGGAGAGGGGCCAGGTCTGTCTAGATGAGGTCAAAAGAAAGGGTGATCAGTTGATGCAGCTAAATGGCTTCCATCTCTCACCTCACTGCTCATCAGTTAGATATTCACCCACAGTAGGAAGCTAAAAGTTAGATCTTCACCCTCTTCCTAAGCTAAAAGTTACCCCATGCTGCCCCAGTGCTGCGGTTCTCCACTCTAATATCTACATAGATACCTGTTTCTGAAATGTGAATCACATGGCTCTTAAAGCAAGTTACTTGATTTTCTTAAGCACGTTTAGTGCATGACTCTTAAATCAGAGACTTCTGCACTTGCAAATAACTTTTAACACCATTACCGGGTGCAAATGAGGATATAGTCTGCAAATGATGAATTACTTGATTGCAGTAAATCACGCTGGTAGATGTCTGTGTAGTCTCACTTGAATCCAAAAGGAGTTGCAGGTCCAACCATTAAATATATTAAAATTGCAAAATGCAAAACAGGAAGAAAAGTAAAGGTTGTTTAAAAAATTGGAGACAGAATTTGGTGGACAGCAAACTAAGTCTACTATGCTCTTTAGCCCTACATGTAGAAGCTATTACTGTAGCTCATTTAGATACTGGTTAATACCAAGATTTCTTTGTCTTTGCAAATTTTTTTTGTAATGTGCAAACTAAAAATATTGCATTGTTATATAAAATCCCCTGTAATTTTTTTCTGGTTTTGCTGCAACAGTGGTTGTCTCTAAAGAGAATTATATTTATTACAGTATGACTATCTCTCAGCTAAAGCTCTTCTTTACCCATACACCTTCAGCACGCCGTATCCTCAAGTACTCACACAAACCCACAAGTTAAGGATGGAACACTGCATGTCTCAGCTTGTAGATACACTCTGAATTTATATAAACTAACACTGAACCAAAAAACCCTGAAAAATTCTTTCAAGAAATGCCAGTTTTTCTTCATTGTTAGATCCATAATTTCTCAACTGCAATCATTTTTCTCAAAATAAAAAAGTGTTTCTAGAATAAATACCTTTTTCTCAGTAGATTACTCTAATAGTGAACATGTGAGACACAAAGCACCATTTTCCCTGCTTGATGAAGTTATGGGTGAGACTTTCCACTTAAGCCTTACAGAGTGATCTATTTTGGAAGAACACGGTTGCCTTGGTGCTGTGCCTCCTCAATTGTTTGTGCTGGAGTGTCTTGGCTGTATGAAGAGTTTACTGTTTCTTTTAAAAGCCACAGTAGCACACAGGAGAATCAAATCATCCAAGCAAGGAATGGCTTATGAAAGGATAGCAATTACTTCTTTTCAAAACATTTTTTGGGGAAAAAGAGCCACAAGGTCAGAAGTTTACCTCGGAGTACAATTTTTTGGCCAAAGACAGCAGAGATTTGACCCACAGGGATTATCACATTATGCAGCATGTCAGTGCCAAGCCCAGGAACAATGCCACACCAGTCTGACTCCTGCCCACAGTGATGCAGGCAGAGCTGAGTCCTTTGTGCCGAGGAAGAAATCAGCAGACTCAGGGACTCGCTGTTCAGCATCGCCCCCACAGCAGGAGTTTACAGAGGCTCCAGAGGATGTTAGACATAACTATTAGGAGGTATTTACAGAAATGAAATGTAGGCACGTCACTGAGACTTCTGCTCAGGTAGCAGATCTCTGCAAACAGCGCCCTAGAAAAGACTTGGTCATTCTGCAGACATAATAACTAGCACACATAAAACCACAAATCCAGCCATGGTAATCTTTTTTTACTGGTTGAAAAGAACAAGACGGATGTATAGTCAGTCTGATCACCCCTCTCCCCTTTGAACACCATGCTGAGTACAGTGAAGGAGAGAGGTGAGCAAATAAAATTTCATTTCTTTCCTATCAATTAAACTAAGCAAGGACCCTGAGCAGTGTAGCAGAACGTGCTGCCTTTTTTCCAGTCAGCAAGCAAGCAGCCTCCCTGATTGCTTACCAATCCAGTTTCCCCAACAACGCACTCTCAAATGATTTTCTGCAAGGAATTCTTCCCCAGAAAACTTATCATTAAAAGAAAAGACAGCATGTGGGTGTAACTAATCATTTGGAAGATATTTATAACTCTCTTGCTAGAGGATTGCTGTCGGACTCAAGACATTAAGCAATTCTAACTTCAGAGATTGAATAGAAAGTTGTCAGTAACACTTCTCTGACAATGTTTAACACTTCTGTGTCTGGGGGAAGATGGGATTGTTTCACACTTGCCTTGCACTTCCACAGGAATTTCCTTGGATTTCCTAAGGATTTTCCTTGCTGTGGGTTACGCAGTCACGCCCAAATGATCAGAGCTTCTCTTCTACACACAGGTGTTCACTTCCTCCATTCTTCTCCCTCCATGTAAATGTATTTGTTAAATACACAGTCACATTGTAGTATCATTATTTTCTGGTCCTCTGCTGTGACACTCCAGCTCATACTCTGATAGGACTGTTTCTCATCTGTTCTGAGCACATCCTTCATCCCAGTATTTCGCACTTCATCTAAACAGGTAAATGATCCACACCTCGGCAGGTCAGTATTTTGATGAAATTATCTTCAGCCCTCTGAATTCCAGTGCTTAACAACCATTCTTTGGCAAACTCAGTGCAAAACAGATTGCATTTTTGTATAAGGGTACCTGCTTCATAATAAAACATGATTCATTAACCTGTTTCCTATAGTAGCTAGTCTGACAAAAACGAAGATCATTCATGAATTTACCACAAATTTTTGCAGTAAGAACATGGTACCTGCTGGAAATGATTGCTCAGAGACACTCTTGAATGTTTATCTTTGTAGGTTTTCAAGCCTCAGGTAGACAAAGCCATGACTGACCTGGCCCAATTTAACAACACTCTCCATTTTTAGCAAAAGTTTTAAGTGGGTGATTTTCAGAGATCTCTTCCAAGCAATAATTCTAAGTTCCTATGAATTTATGTGTGTAGAAAAGTAGAAACTACATGTAAATTGTGTCTAGAAGTCTCTCTGAGTTACCTCGACGTAAGAAAACCCACATTTATTTTCAGTGGAGATTAACTTGGACAGGAATGATCAGCCATGTTAAAGAAGGCGTGGCAGCAGCTGTTCTATTAACACAGAAAGAAGGCAAATGAATAATTTCACCATCTTTGTAATCCTGTTCTATCTAAGGAGATATTTGATTGTTTTCTGATGACTTTTAAATCAGATTATGTGGAATAAATTACAATCAGAAAACCTCAATAGGAACCTCAGCAAAAAAGCAGGAGGAGATGCATGCATGCATGTCAGTTTTGCAAAGGAATTCAGCTTGATTTATTTGCTGTGATTTCCACTAACTCTTTCCAAGGTAGTACCTTGTACCTTTGCACAAGCAAGTGCAAAGTGGGGTCAAAGAAAGCATGACGTGTGTCCATTCCCTTTGGGAACCACCCAGAGCATCCATCCACATTGGTCATGGGAAAGCACTGTCTTACCCAAAGCACCATGCCTTCCCCTGTGCCAGGAAGATGTGCAGGGCTGCTCTGCCTGCAAGGATGGGCTGCCATACAAAGACAGGAGCCAAAGACATCTCTCCCTGATCTCTCTTTTCTTATCTCTCAAAAAAAGCACAGATAAATCATCCCAGACTGCTCTCTCATGAACTTCCCCTTGCTTGCATTTGAAACTATTATTGGTGATTAGATGCTGAGAAAAAAAGCAAACCACAGATTAAGGGGGTTTGAAAAGTGTAGTGGTTTGGAAAATAATTTGAAAAAAAAGCCCCAAAGCTAAAATAATTCCAGGTAGGTTTTACAAACCCAGGTAGTGTTCTATAAAACAATAAAAATACTTCTTATGGCTCCAATTTCACATAGCTTTAAGGGCTCGTCTTACTTTCTGTCTGCCTGAAGGATGCAGCGAAACTGGAAAAAGTTCTTTGACACTCAAGAAAAGTAAAAGATCTGTATTGAATTGCTGGTTTTCCTAACTCCACCTCTAAGAATAACATTTACAGTAAGGCATATATGAAGAATCTCCCTATAAATATAACTCTAAAGACAATATTTAGTCAGTCATTGAGAAACGAACATAGAATTTTCCACTCATGTTATTGTAGCTGGTAAAGGTTTACATTCTGATTCTCATAAAAGGATTTATAGAGTGCAGTAAATTTACAAAGCACTCTCCAAATATAGATAAGACATACTCCCTGGCCAAAATGTTATGAAAGCCAAATGTAAGAGGAGAAGCAGGAGGAATCCTGAGAAAGAATTAGGGACTACAGAGTTGTGAAGAAAGTGTTAAGAGGATAGAAATGCTCTGGAAAACACCCAGTCTGATTCTTGGGCTTCTTGCTTCAGCTCATACAGGTACAATCTGTTTCTTAAGGGACCTGATTTCTGCTCCACACCCACAAAAGCAGAAAAATCCAACTTCTTTCATTCTGGCAACAAAATATCATTTCAAAATTAGCACCACGTAGAAATCTGACTCCTAGATTTGAACCAAAGATTCAAAACTGAGTATGTTCAAAACCAAACCAAAATCTAAAATATCCTGAATTGAAAAGGAAACCCCAATTTTGTGACAAAGACCATTTATAAAATGGGTTTTTTTCAGAATTAAAAGTCAGAACTTCATGAAGAGATTCAGTCTCGAGTCCAGTTTTGGATCCTAACTTGTGACCTAAACCAACTACACTGGAGATTGAAGCATGCTGTTCCATGCTTGATGAGACTTGGGAGCTCAGGGCTGCTCAAAGTCACTGAAATAGCAAAAAATAGTTGCAGCATTCTGCAGAATTAACACTAGAAATGTTTGTGAGAACTGTTCTGTTCTAGCTGCATGTTTTCTCTCTTCTTACTGGATTTTACTGCTGTAGCAGTTCTTTGAAATGCTCCATTCAATTTTAGATGAGCCAATGAACAAGTAAAACTCCATTCCATGAAAGCTTGTTTAAAAGTCTCAGCTTTGTTATCTTTAAAATACTGCAGTTGAGCTCTACAAGTAAGTCTCAGGGTCTGGACTTGGGCCTTTGGCTGGGAAACCTTTTGTCTAACTGTTATTTTATATACGAAATTATGTTTGGGCAATCACAGTATCTTCCAACAACATGGAAGGAAATAAAGAGCTCCAAACAAACAAACAAACAAAAATAGAAAAAGATATTAAGGAGCACGGAGTGCCCTAAATGTGCTTTTTCTGTACACAAATCATAATCTGAAAATCACACTTCTGTTTGAAGCAACATTTACACAACTCTCACTCATTTCCAGATTGACACAGCAACTTACAGCAAGTTTCACATCCATTTTCTGGTGCATCAATATATCCTGAGACCCTGAAGGTTAAAATACAAGTCTGTGTGGTTGATAGAAAGAACCATAATAAACATTGTCAGAGAACTTTGGATAGCTCACTTCCTTATTAACCTTTCTGTCAGCAGGAGTCCTGCACAGATTTCAGTAAAGAAAAAGATTCTGAATTTCTCATGGGAAAAATGTTGGCTTTTCTGACAATATTAAGAAAGAGTATTAATATAATAATAATTCAAATCTGCCCATTGGGGTGGCTATGCACTTTTAAAGTTCTGCAGTGGTCTCTGAGCTCCTCAGACCCCACACTTTCAGTTGCACAAAGAACAAACCAGTGCGATGTTTGCTGGAGTGTGGAAAGTTGAAAGATTTCCCGGACATAAAGCCACTGTCTCATCCTTTTCTTATCATATGCATCCTTTACACACTACTCTTCTCCAAATGTTACTGGCAACATTTGTTAATCTTTGTTCATCTTTGAGTCTCCCAGTCATGGAAGTGGCCAGTGGTGCCACCTGCCCAGTGTGTCTCCTAGAGACCCTGTGTTACACCTCAGCTGCAGACACCTATGTTACACCTCAGTGTAACAATCTCAGTGGTGCCCAGAAGTGGATTCAGCATTTATGACTGGCTTTTAGGGAATTATCTACCACAGGTAGTCCAGGACAGATGATGGCATGGTTTGTTTCAGCCCAGTTAGGGAGATTTTAGCCTGTGCCTTTCTTCTGAATCTCTTCAGAAAAATTAACTGAAAATGTCAGAAGGACAACACATGCAGTGCAGGCAGAGGATACCTACCTAGTGCTGAAATTTGAACCTTCAAAGATGGAGAGGATCCTGGCTTACACAGAATGGCAAGAGAGCTGCAGTGGTAGGTAGCAGGCTGTAAAATTGAAGTTTCTGCTGAAACTAGGAGGTGAATTTGTTGTAAATAACTTTGTCAACTAGTCAGCTATGTGCTGGAATCCTGTAGTATAGTGATTTAGCTATTATTAAATAACAGTAGTATTAAATAACAGGTACAATTGCTATACACTCATTAGAGTCGCAGAACAGTTTGGGTTGGAAGGGACCTTTAAAGGTAATCTAGTTGAATACCCCCTGCAGTGAGCAGAGGTATCTTCAACTAGGTCAGGCTGCTTAGAGCCCCATCCAACCTGGCCTTGAATATTGTCAGGGAGGGGACATCCATCACGTCTCCAGGCAAAACCTCTCCCAGTATTTCACCATCCCCACTGAAAAAATTTTTGGTGTCTGAAGGTGCAGGGAGTGTCTAGCAGGGCTGAAAAGTGTGGCACTCCCTAATTTGGGGGGCAATTTAGGATCAATGGAAATCATCTGAAAGAGTGCTTTTAAAATTCAGTGAACATATTTTCAGTATTTTGAGGCAAACAGGTAAATTTGAAAACATGGACATTTAACTGTTTGGTGAGATGTACAGTTTAGCAGAGCCTGTGGCCAGCATCCATACATCCCTGGGGATGTCAGCTTGCAGACACAAGCTCAGGCTGAACAAAATGCTCAGGGAATCTCCAAGGTCTTAAAAGTACATTTGGTGATGGCTTCCAGCTGATATTCATTTCCACTAGCCAGTGAGTCTTGTAAGCTGATCCTGACTGGGCATATAAGACACAGGTACATCCTATTTGTTCTGCTGTTCCTAGAGTTAGGTCTTGATTTCATATTTAGATGTTTATCACATTAAAAAGCAAAGAAAGTAACTGATTTTTCTGTAAAACCAGTAGTATAAACAGGTGTAAAGCAGTAATTTCAGAAATATTGAGAACCAAAAAGCAGGTATGGAAAAATGTTACTAAAGGAATTGTCCTGTGTTTTTTAATATGAACTATTTCTTTCACTGGATTTTCCCAATAGCCATGTAAAGAAATTAAGTGTCATTTGACCAAAAGGCTTGGTATTCCTGGCAAGCGAGTTCTCTTTGGGTTTAGCTGATGAGACTGCTGGAGATCGTTTAATAGTAATCAGGGAGGTCATCAGAGAAATTTAGGTGCTGTTGAAGCTAAGTGTGTTTCTTTAGTTGGTTTTGGGTTTTTCTTTTTTTTGCCCCTGGGCAAATTTTGAGAATGCTTCAAGTTTGATGAAAAGACACTTGTGCCTCTCTTACAAAGCTCTAAAAAGCATCCCAAGTGTGTCAGTTACTATTATTTATCCAGGTCATTTTATGCACCCACATTTTCTATTCATCCCTTTAGCCACAAAGCCTTATTTTTTACATGGTGCTAGAGGGAAGAGATTTTTCTTACTAATTTTCTACAGCTTAGCTTGCAAAAGCACCATGCAAAAGGGCCTTTACATATTTATTTCTATTGACATCAGGCCAAGAGTGACCAGCATTTAAACATCAACACCACTGTATTGAGAAAAAACCAAAAAATTCCAACCAATCAAAAAAACCCCACACCAATAAATACCCCACAAGACTCCCACACTTCCACTGAAAACAAAAACCTGGAAGCCTTCCACATTTATCTTTTGCCAAGGGTGTACAACTGCACCCATTTCCATTGATACTGACTTACCTTTTAAAAGTATCTTTGCCTGACCAGTAGCAGAGGAGATATATCAACAGGAGGCAGAGATCTGCAGTCATCCTCACTGAAAACTTGGTTGTCTCTAGGTTATCTTGGTTATCCCAACACTGTTTCCCGCTGGTAAAATTTGATTTCATTTTATGACAAGGTAGCCCACCTAGCTCATCAAGGGAAGCCAGTTGATGTCATCTTTTCAGATTTCAGTAAAGCTTTTGATATTGTCTCTCACAGTGTCCTTCTGGACAAAATGTCCAGCCCACAGCTGGATAAACACATCATGTGATGGGTGAGCAACTGGCTCATGGGTCAGGCACAAAGGGCTACAGTGAATGGGGTGACATCAGACTGGGGACCTGTCACAGGAGGGGTTCCCCAGGGCTCCATCCTTGGCCCTGTACTCTTCAACATCTTCATAAATTACTTCAATGCAGGATTTGAAGGGATACTAAGCAATGTCAGTGATAATAAATGGGGAGGAGCTGTTGACTCTCTCAAAGGCAGAGAGGCCCTTGACAAATTAGAGGGCTGGGCAATCACCAACCACATGAAATTCTATATGGGAAAGGGCCAGATTCTGCACCTGGGATGGGGCAGCCCTGGATGTACAGACAAGTGGGACTGTGGAAAGGCACCTTGGGGTCCTGGTCGATGGCGAGTTGAACATGAGTCAGCAGTGCCCTGGCAGCCAGGAGAGCCAACCCTGTGCTGGGGGCATCAGGCACAGCATCACCAGCTGGTGAAGGGAGGGGATTGTCCTGCTCTGCTCTGCACTGGGGCACCCTCACCTCCAGTGCTGGAGGCAGCTTTGGGTGCCACAGTGTAAGAGAGTTATAAAGCTATTGGAGAGTGCCCAAAGGAGGGACATGAGGATGGTGAAGAGCCTTCAGGTGAAGCCATATGAGGAGCCCCTGAGACCACTTGGTCTGTTTAGTTTGAAGAAGCAGAGACTGAGGCAAAACCTCATTGCAGTCTACAGCTTCCTCACAAGGGGTAGAGCTGTAGACTGCAGCACCTCAGCATCTCCAACACCTTCCCATGATGCAGCCCCCAGGCCCTCTTGTGCCCCCTTCTCTGCACACTCACTATTTTTATCTAGTTCATAATAATGTCCACTTTGCTGATCACGCTCCTTTCTCTCTCTGCTCATTCCAACATACTCTCCCACTTCTCTGTCTCCTCTTCCTCATGAAATTGCCCAGCATTAGGGACATAGGAAGTGCTGATGAGTATAACTTGCAGTGACTGCTGATCTAGCTGATCTTCCTCTGTAGCTGCAGTTTATTACGAACATACGAAAAGATTTCCAGCTGTTCTCCTCAGGCAAGAAATAGAAAGCATGGAAAGAAAGGAGTCACAGGCATATTCTGCCAACTCTCCGCAAACCTCAAGTAAACACTTTTTGAACCAGAGTGGAACCAGGAGCCACAGCCTGAGCCTTAGCAAGACTCCATTACTTCTAATTACATACTGGGTTTGCCACACAGATGTTTCTCTTTCCTTCTGAGGGTACAGCATGACTAGAATACAATCCTCATCACACCTCCTCTTAAATCACATCTAATCAAATGCACTTCATTTTTGGTAAATTTCTCCATAAGCTTGTTGCTCTGGCATTTTAAATATTTCTGTGGATTTTTTAACGGTATAACAGGAAATATAACTAAAGGAGACAAAGTAAAGTTGAGCAGAGTTCAAAATGTCCAGATGTTTGGATAGAAGGTATAAAAGTGTCAAGATCAAAATCACTTTCTGGTTTAGAAGTCAACCTGGAATAGCATGCCAAGAATATTAACAAAGTTAATTTTGTTAGTTTTTCTGATTTTATCTGTGATGAAAATGCTATAAACCATTCTTCGACAATACTTTTTGAAGTCTAACAAAAAACAAGGAAGTGGAAAGGTATAGAAAACAACAAAATTCATTTATTTGTGGCTTGAGAATAGTCTTACAGCAGTTCATATCTCTATCCTTTTGCTCAAACCTGGTTTAGGAGCCCTTTCAAGATTAAGTCCCTTAAAACACAACTTGTAGCCTGCCCTCTCTGTGATACCTGCTGTATCTACAAACAATAGTTATCTAAAGCTTAATCTGGGCATTTGAGCACTTAGTTGTCCTCTCAAGTCCTCTCTGTCCCAGATGTGTCTACAGTCACCATGCAGAGCAGCTCCACTACCGTTTGATGTCTCACGCAACTTGAGAGCACCTTCAGCCTGGAGACACTGCTCAGCCCATGTGTCCAGGGCACTTTGACATCTTCCAGCTGGCTGCACCCAGCCTGTCTAAGAAACTACCCATGCCACCTGGGCACCCATAGCATGACTGAACTACACCATTTTCCTGTCGTCACTTTGAGAACAGCAATGCCTTGTTCTCCAGTGCTGCCAAACAAAGACACGTCCCACTTTCAGCACTCATGACACTGCTGCAAAGAGCCTGGGAAGTTGCTTGTTTTTGTAAAGCCATGAGGTAGTCCTGATCTGTCAAATCCAGCATAAGCGTCTCATCTCATCACATCTCCCCTTGTGCTCTGCTCCATGTGTCACCCACCTCTCACTTGCTGACTCCTACTACCAGGAGATCATTTTTGAACCAAAATTTTTCTCTTCCGTATTTTCCTTTCTGCCAAACGACATCCTTAAGTAAATACCCATGGCGTAATCTTCTTATCTTTGAATCCTGCCTTAAAGCTGGACTGTGCTCTGAAACCTGCAAAATTCTTGGCACTGACCAGCATACATTTTTGTAGATACCACAGCCACTTCTGCTGTCCAAAGTACAACAGAGGCGAAATGAGATAAACCCTCCTTTGGTCAGAAGCGGGACTGATGGGATTCCAGTACAGGCAAATAAGATGCTTTTCTCCCCCCTTTCCCTCTTTGCCCAGGCCAGGTACCCTGGCAGCAGGTTCTTTCACAGCGCGTGTGAGGTGCAGAGATGGTAAGAAGCAGCATCAGGACAGCCTGCAAAGCCTGGACACAGACCCACGACTCAGAACTCGCCCCGTGCTGTGGTCAAAGCTCAGCAGTCATCCCAATCTCTTTGATGAGAGCATCACATTTTCCACAAGATCCATGTTCTTTATCCTTGCCTGATTTTCATACCCAGCCCTTTCTTAAGAACAGATAACAGTCAAAAACGCAACTCAGAGAGGTTTCTAATCTTATTTCTTTTCTACTGGAACTTTTCTACTTATCTCAGATACGATTTTGGCTGGGGACTACAAAAAATGTGCAACCTCCTCAAATCCTATAAGGAGTTTTACTCAGATCATGGTTTCCACTGGGCTGGCCCATATCTCATTCGCATTGAATGATGCTTGTGTCAAATGTCCACTTAAAAAATCTGAATTTTTTGGTGCAAGACAGTCACATTTAGTTCAAATGTAGGGTGTACTTTTTAAAAAATATAATTATGAAAAGAAATTTATATGTAAATATAACTTACAAAAATAAGCACTTAGAAATCTTTCTGGTTTTAACACACACACACAGAGGTTCCCAGGCTTACCTTTTTGGCAGCTCAGGCCACAGGGTACCAAACCACACACCCCATAACCTTTCGCTTGCATGAGATCCACATACATGTTTAACAGCTATACGTTATCTTTAAAGATCTTATAAAAAGTCATGGAGACAAATCAAGCAGGAGTTCTAGGCTTTTCTGGAATACTTCATGAGTTAGTGTTGACTGGACAGTGTGGTGTCACTTTTGATACTGTTTGCAACCCCTAGAATCACATTTATGGTACCACACTCATAAGTGTGCATTGGGAGTAACACACTTCTCATTCATCCTGATCTGTGCTTCACAGACACCTCAGCTCCCTTTTCTGAACCGCCACCTGGAATTTATTTATTCTTTAGTTTGAAGGCAGGAGGTTGCTCTTAGACACCTGAAGCCCTTATGTGAACATCCCACAGATTCACACAGGGGATCTCACTGCAGGAAGAGCTCAGTCTTTGATCCACTGTGAGCAACAGAAAAGGGCAGAATCAATTACAAACTGTTCCCTTGTGCTTTACTAACCTCTAAACTTTGGGGCTGGAGGTGAGGGGACCAGAAGCCATCTGCATTCCTTCCCCTCTGAAGCAAGGCAGAAATGCAGGGTGAGTTTGCAGCTAGGGATGCCCTGACCGTGCAGAGCATGCTAACTGTATGCTAACTGCATTCCCAAAGGCTTCATGCAGGTCGGAAATACACCTACAAACCTGGTGAAGAGACAAACTTCTTCGGTGGCGTATACAGTCAGAGGTCTAGCAGGGACATGATTCTTGCTTCTGCCAGCTCCCTGGGACTTGGGACTTCTTGCCTATCCTCTCTCTGCCCCACTTCTACAACTGTAAAATGAATTTTCATTTTCTTTCCATTAAACAGAAGAAGAGGAGGAGGGATTTTGATAGAAGGGTAAAAATATATCATACATTGCAAAACACTCAGAAAACTATATATAGGAATGATTTAATTGTTTTGGCTCAGAAAACTCTCTCTTAAGCAGTATATGTTTAATCTCGACATCCTGTAATTTAATTCCTTTCACTTCATAGAAATGCTTTGTTTAGGTGTTTATCTAAAGTTTACATTTTTAAATGGTTTTCTGTGCATTGCTTTTCCCACTTGCAATTTAAACACTTAATAAGCTTTCCTTAAAAGTGGGAAAATTATATTTTCTATCTGCTTATCTAGAAACTGTAAATAATGTAATAACATTTTCAGCAAAATTTATTAGAAACTTTGCATCTGTGAAAGATGTTTTCAATCCTGAACTCTATGTTTGAAAGATATGGGGAGATAGGAAAGATAATAGCCCTTGATACTGAAGTTCCACAAGTTTATACTCCTGGGATTTTTCCTTTTTTATTTTTCTTTTCCTGCAGGGTTATGACTCTGCTTCAAAACATCCTAGGCCTTTTCTATCTGTCTTTAAGCACAGCAGATATGTATGCAAGTCAGCTCATTTTGCCCTATGGCTACACAGAAAGGAAATTAAAAGTTTTATTGAAAAATCTCTTTTGTAATAATGTATGTTGGGGGATATTTTTTTCCCTTTAAGAGGACAATGCAATCTATTTGGTGGTGAAGACCCTCTGCTGAAAATGCCTGAATAGATAGACAGGAGTTGTCCTGTCTGAAGTTCACTGTCTGGATTGATCTGTGAAAGGTAATGAAAAACATTTCTATGACATTTCGTCTGTGAGGAAAGGCTGAGAGGGTTAGGGGTGTTAAGCCTGCAGAAGAGAAGTGTCCAGGAAGACCTCATAGAGGCTTATAAGCTTATAGGAGCTTACAAGAAAGATGGGGACAAACATTTTACTCGGGACTGCAGTGATAGGAAAAGGGGTAGCGGTTTTAAACTAATAGAGGGTTGACTAAGACTAGGCATAAGGAAGAAGTTCTTACTGTGAGGGTGGTGGAACACTGGAGCAGGTTGCCCAGAGAGGTGGTGGATGCCCCATCTCTGGAAACATTCAAGGTCAGGTTGGATGGGCCTCTGAACATGATCTAGTTGAAGAGATCCCTGCCCAATGCAGGTGGATTGGACTAGCAGTCCTTTAAAGGTCCATTCCAACCCAAAATATCTGTAATTCTGTGATTCTATGACTGTATGTTGAGGATTGAGGGATTCAGTTCTAGAGTGGGCATCTACTGCAAACATGCTCACAGGCAAATACCATGAAGCACTGCATTTCATGGTTAGTTCCATGTGACCAAGAGGCATTATCTGAATGGGTTTAACAACACAGCTGGGACTCGGTATGCTTCAAAAGCTTTAAGTAATATATATACTTACAACATAACATTCACAGTGACCCTTTAAATAATTTTCAGTCTGTAGCAATCAATTCACAGGCTCCAAGTATTTGCTAACGTAAATAAAAGAGTTGATATGGCAGAAAAGCAACTGGGAGTAACTTCATTTTCAACAAAACCAGGTCTCAAATCCAGTTATTCAAGTGCATAAGAAAATAAGTGATGAGAACTTACCTTCCTGGGAGGAAGGAAGGACCATTACTGAAACAGTAACTCCATAACAGCATGAGGGGGCTTTTTGGTTCCTTACAGAGTGGGCAATAAATGCTCCTCTATTCTTACTCTGCAACCACAGATGGGTCATACAACAAAAGAAAAACTGGGCAATAAGTTCAGAGATGTTGTGATGGGTTTCCTAACAACCTGGATTTGGTAACTGGCTCATGTCCACCTCACTGCATTGTGTCATTAACCCACCCACACACCTGCTATCTTTATTTAACTCAGAGCTATCCCTCCCTTGCCTGTAAGGGATAAGAATGCAATGAGTGGGCTAGAAGATTGAAAAAACAGTATTTCTACTAGTTTAATTGAAGTAAAAAAATTGAATTCCAGTCTGAATAAAGCAAAATTTTCTCAACACTTAAAGCCAACTTGCTTTGAATGGATGTGCAATATGAGTTTCCCTAGTTCTGACAGTGCTGTGAAACCTGTATAAACAGAGAAAACTGAGCAGATTACAACCAGTTCTAGATCTGCAGCACTGTTCTGGACAGTCAATAAATGGAGTTATTCACAGAACAGCTATTGAATACTCTCCACTTTTTGCAGCTTTCACAGAACAAGGGTAGAACTTCTGCAAACATTTATTTTCATAGCACTATTCAGGGTCCTCAAGTGCAAACCTCTGCTCAGAGCAGGGCCAGCTGTAGCTCCAGCTTGGAGCTAGTTGACCAGGACCTTCAAGTATCTCCAAGGGCACAGACACCAGCTCTCTCCAGACAACCAGTGCTTAAGAGATATTCTGACACACTTCAACTGCCAAATAATCCACTCAAGGCCAAAGGGGCCAAGCATATTGGGTGCTCTGGGACAACATTTTTGGTTTGTACATTTAAGCCAGGGCTGGCAATGTGTTCTGCAGGAGGGCAACTTGGCCTGCAAGATCTGACAACCCTGATTTTCCAGTCAGCTGGGATTTGTGTTAGCTGGTGCCAGACTGGAAGACCTGAAGCTCCCTCTTCATGCTTCTCAGCCACATCACCATGCCTGAAGCCAGCTTCTAGCTTGAGCAGATGTCGGGCTCAGCTGCCTGGCTCCTTCCCTGCAAAAAAACCACTACCTGGGTGGAGAGTACCGTGGTCTGGCCACTGGCATGGATGTGAAGTAGATAGCTGCTGCCTTTTCCATCTGAAACCTTTACTGAAGAGCAGCTGGTAGCACACATCAATGGTTCTCCACGCCATGGAGACACACCTCTTCACCCAGCAAGGAGAACCACAGGAGTTGCCTTCATTTTTAAAAGAAGGTTCATCTAGAGCATGTTTTGACTGGAATGCAAAGGTGCTGGGTTTGTCATGTCTTTAGTGTAAGGACAAGTCAGAATAGAACTTTGAAAATGCAGGAGGGGGATCTGAGAATTGAAAAAACCAGAGTAAATACTGAGGTCTGCAGGCTTGTTCCCATCTAAATCAGCAGGCACGCTGTTGGTGGATTTTCACCCAAGCACTGGTGGTGCCAAGGGAAAGGAGTAGCAGAAATATTTCATTATCCAAAAAAGTAGGGTGATCCAGAGTCTCCAGTTTTGTTCAAACTGGAGGGTAACGTTAAAATAATTAAAAGCCTGTTATGCACTGGTCATCATGATCTGTGAGTCATCATGATCTATGAGTCATGCTTTTCAAAGTTCAGTCAAATTGCTTTTAAATCAGTCAACAGATTTTTCACTGATTGCTGGAGCATCTCAAGGATCACCGTCCATTTCAAGAGAACATTTTACAGGCATGCCCTGCTCATGTTCTCAAGGTCTCTGAATGCAGCTCTCTGCAAACCTAGCCCAACTGCACTGAGTTTGTAAGTCTACAGAAAGGAAAACAGCATTTATGGTAACAATGAATTATTAAAAGAGGAATTAAAACCAAGAAAGCCACTGCCCCTCCTTATAGCTCTCCTATTGGCAGGGTGTGGGGGGGGAAGGTTTCTGAGATGTCCATTTCAAACTCAAAAACAGCTGTCTTAAGGGGGCTGAACACAGTAAACAAAAACAGTTTTACTTTTGTTAACAAAAGGGATATTTCATAACAGTTGCTTCTGCAAGTAACAGTCCTCTGACCTTCAAAAAGGCATGCCTAAAATCATTGGAGATCCATTTCCCCGGTACAGCTAAGTGGGCAAATTTTCCAAGCAGGGACTGTTTTTGTGGACTCTAATGTAGTGCAGTGAGGGCTGCTGAAAATTATGACCCAACATGCATTTAGCACCATACATACACAATTTGATTCTGAGAAAAATATTTGCTATTAAATGTAACTAATATCTGCCTAATCATTTCCCAGCATTAATTAGCCTATGGAAAGCATGACCAGAACATACCACTGATGTCAACAATGTAATATGATTCAAATACACATGAATAAGGAGAATGTTCACAATAATATTGCACAATAAGGTCTTCCATATGAATCAAAGGGGAAAAAAAATGACTATATTGTAGCATCCTCCATGCATTTTGTAACAGGGGTTAATCAGAAATTTTCCAGCTGGCTGGCTGTTTTCTGACTGCCCATTACCAATTTATTTCTCCCTCTTCCTTCCAAGGGTGAGGTGCTGGCCTCTCAACTCCAGACTGCTGTGCTGGACAGACCAGTTAAGATACTTGGCAATTTCCAAGTAACTATTAAATTACCCACGCGTATTTTTGACCTAGTTGCAACATATAATCTCTGGGCAATATCCAAAAGAACACAGAAGACTGATAATAAATTGCAGATCCTGTGTGACTAGTTCAAAAATCCAGCCCTGGCAGGAAGCTAGGCTAATTTTCTGATAGTTGTTTTCACAGCCTTTTCAACCCAAAGGAGCAGGGAGCAGTAAAGCACTCATTTCTGCACTGGAGCTGGGTTAGCAGACTGCCCTGTCAGCCCTGGGACTGCCTGCTTCACAGCACCATTGAAATAAATGGAAAATTCTTTAAAAATAAAGTCAAAGACGTGATAATTCAGCATCTACTGGGAATAGGGAGGTAGTTCAGAAAAAAAGGAAGCCTTAATTTTTTGTTGGTAATTTTGCAAACGCTGGCATTGTCCAACTGCTGCCAGTTTTTCACCAGCTTTTGAGGTTTTTTCTAAACTCTATCTTTCCACAAGCAAAATAGAGAGAAATGAGCAGTAGAGAAGTGAAAACCAACTTTTTTTTTTTTTTTCCCAAAGAGAAACCCAGCATTCCCAGCAAATATTTTTGTTTTCCTCAAAAAAATTGTTGAGTGAACCTTGTGAGTAGCTCTTCTTACAACTATTGGATTTCCCACAGGGAAGAAAGCAAGAGCTCCGTGCTGTACCTAAAGCAATAGGGGCCTGAAGAGTCTCTTGTGCAGCAAATTCACTGCACAGGCCACCAGGGCCTCCTGATGTCTCTGTCACCACAGCCTAATTTTCTCCTGGGCAAGCTGATGCCAAGACTCATGTTTTACCATACTGCTATGAAATTTAACTCCTGCAAATGAAACCTCTGACAGCAAACAGTGGTGCAGCTTCCCATCCAAATGCTGCTATTACTTCTGCCAAGTGAGAACAGGAAAACTTTCTTTGAGTCCTCCCCTCTCTGCCCCATTTTTGCTTTTTCACCATTTCTGGAATTCAGACTTCCTTTTCTGTGTGGTCGATATTACGTCTCAAGTTTCTGTTTACAGATAGGATGGCCCCGTATGAGCAGCAGCCCCCTTCAGCAAACAGCAGATGACACATCACACTTCCTCTTTCCCAGTGGGAAAGGCCTCTCTCCCACAAGGGAAATGGGCTGGCTGGAGGGTGTAAAGATAGGAGAGCAGCCAACATGCTCTGGGCTCACTGCATTGCTACTGTACCACAGTGTAGAAAACACCACTGAGGTGTCAGAGAGGTGAGTGCCAACACAGCTGGCAGCCCCATCTCAGCAGGGCTTTGTCCTCTGATCAGTGCTGGCTGAGTCCCAATGCCCAAGCCCCCACAGCCATTTCAGCTGATGCTCAGGGATAAAGATGACATCCTGCGTACCCTCGACATGGAGGAGAACTTGTCCTCTGACAAGCTTTCATTGCCATTAAAAGACCTAAAACTTTTACTGCGTTGTAGCTTCCTCTGAAGTTTGAGGACCCAGTTCCATTAATTCTGCCACAGACATGGGACAGCTGAAATAAAGCAAACATAGCAGTAGGGAGAGAGGCTCAGTAAAAAGGAAAGATATGTCAAAGACGAACATTAATAAAGAAGATTTCTGCAGGCAGACTATGCACCCACTCAGGCTTGCTGATGTGATATTTTGCAATGCTTTTGCTCCAATTTAAGAGTGCCTTTGTCCACTTAACTTAAACCTGTTCCCGATCAGCTAAAGCAAAGCTGAGGTAAACCTGGATTAAATCAAAACTGGAATGCACAGAGAAGGACTACTTGGAAACTGTGTCCCAAAGCACATGCTCATTTCAGCTGGATGAAGCACTGATTTATATGACGGCTTTTCAGGGTGGAAAGTACATATTAATAGAAAAGGCATAAAAAGCCATTTAATTGAATGTACAGGACATTTTGGATAACCTTTATTCAGTTGCTTTTTTAGAAAGCATTTCACGAGGCTGCAATCTTTGAAAAATAATAGTACCAAGAAAAATACTAAAATGATGACAATAACTAATGTGTCTAGATGAGAATAAAAAGCTGCATGCAATCTGAATGGCAGGGGATCAAAAAAAGGACCCGATTTTTTAATAATTTTCATGTTTAAAAAATCCCCAGCTGTTTTTATCCTTAATAACCAACATTTCCAATATAATAGAACATGCCAGAAAAATAATATATCCTGGAGTGCTATGGGTGGCTTTACAAGACTGAAAAGATCAGATAAAATACTCATCTCCCTGCAGCTAGGGAAAAAAGACAGGCTTTCAGGAGCCCCCAGCCTGGACCCATGACCACTTACAGAGATACTCAGAGAGACCATATTGCTCAGGTGTGGAGTGCCCAATTGCCTGGTCTGAAATAGGCAGCTTTCAGTCAGCTCTGATTTGCAACAATCATAACCTATGTATGGTAAAATTTAATGGCCTGATTTCGTTTGCAAATGTAGTTGTGCTGTCTGGATCTAAAAACATACTTGCATTTATGTGGGAAGATAGAGAAGAGGGATTAATCGAATCGTCAAAAGACTGGCTTTATCATCTTTTCACGGAGTGTACCCTTCCCTGCTGTGATCACAGTGGCAATGAAGCAGAATTTTGGATTTTTTAATCTAATATTGTAAAAAAACCACCTTGAGGAAGGACAGAAGCAAATAATCCTCCTTGATTTCCTTCACATGACAGGACAGAAAGGTCAATTGAGATTATATTGAGCCTCATTTCAGGGCTACAAGATATGCTGTTCATATCATTAATCCTGCGTAGCTATTCCTGAGTCCCAGACCTGCTTGGTATTCATTCCACTTGCAAATAATAATAATAATATTAGGTATCTTCAGTTCAAAACATGCAAATCTCAACCATTACTTATTTCATTTCAAATTAACATTGTCCCAGGGTTACTACCAAATCTAATCTTTTGTACGCATACTTACAAAATTGCCTGTGACACACCAGCAATAGATTTCAGCATTTTAACTCTCTGTTCTCGTAGTACCACTAAAAGACAGTCATGCAAAAAAATAAGTCATAATTAGGTTGGCCAGACAAAAGTGTGGAGACATCTATAAAAGCATGATCGGCTTTATGTCTGGGTCCTCCTGCCACTGTGCTAGGGCAGCGGTGAGATTTGAAGAACAGAGGCTTTTCTTTTCTCTAGCAGTATTCCACCAATACAACAAACTGCCATCCACAGGGTCTGCTTGGACAATTTTGAAATGAACAAACGTACGTGACAATAAAATCTGTCTGATTAAGTGTTTGTGGAAAGCAATTATGAGGGATTTGTTGGCAACTTCAGCCTTAGTTCCCTTCCAAATCCATATGCGTACTTCTAGGAGAGGGTACGTAGTTATTCTATTTCCAGCTCCTGAAGCTATGCCACAATTCGTGCTTTGCAAAATTAGAAACTAATGAAGTATGCTGGCATTAGGAGGAGTCCTTGGGAGAAAAAGACAGTAATAAAAGGTTGGTAATTGCTGCTGAACAAGGGACTGATGGATAGCACACCATGCTGGTGCAGGTACGTAGGCAAAGTGACTCATGAAATAGGCTATATAAAGGGATGAGTAATCAGTAAAAACAGAGTGAAAGAACAAATTGTCTTGTATGAAAAAGGCAGCTGCTGATGGAGATCAGCCACTAGGACATGGAAGCAGAAACAAAAAAAATTGTTGGAGTCGAATAAAGAAGGGCAATGGAAGAAGGTAACAGAGTAGCAGCTCCGAGTCTCAGTCAGTTCAAGAACTAGCACCACTCCCAGCAGCTGCAGCATCTCCTGACCATGAGCAGAGGAGGCAGACAATTCCTTAAGCAATGTACTCTGACACATCTTGCACATCCACAGCATCAAGTGGAGAGAATGGAGGCTGAGAACTGACTGGAAATGGTACCTAGAGGTTCATCTCTTCTGCCACTGAGACAGTGCAGACTTGGAAGTGCAGGGGAACATGTGGTATTTTAAGGCAAATACATTGTCAGTGCATTTGGATGTTAGAGCATGAACATCAGTGTGGTAAACAGCCACTACAGAGGACAGTAGAGCTCAGTCTTACTAAAGGGGCTTCTTTCCAGGCCACAGTAAAGCAGACATGTGCTTCATGAGCTGTTTCTCTAGCACTGCTCCAAGGAGCATCACTGCTGTGTACTCCCACAGCTGCACAATCAGCAGCAGGGGGAAGATGAAGCTGGTCTCCCCAGTAAAGGGATCCCACACAGAGGTGGGACAGCCAGCACAGGCACATAGATCCAGGAGAGCCACAGCAATTGTGCCCCTCTCTGAGATACAATGTACTGTGACCTTTCCCTTTTTTGGATAGTTATGGTCCATTTACACACTAAATGAAGCCAGACCATCTCTCCTCTGTCTGTGATTATTGAATGGCAGTCAGTTCTAGAGACAGGGGATACTCTCACACTTCAGCCCTTTGATACGTTGTTCACCCAATTCTTTCAGACTTTGCTAGATATTAAATTATTGCCCCAGTAATTTTGTATAATTGGACTGTATATCCAAACAATGCTTTTGAGTAAATCATGATGCTAGTCATTGCAACTGAAGAGGAATGGAAGGGATTTGCCTCTGTCTTCAGAGGGGATAAGCCTATCCATTAGGAGAAAGTTTCCTGGTTTAAGCCCTTAGCATAAAATGAAACTCCCTATCTGCACTATCCTTGCTTAGACTCTGAGCCCATAAACACTTTCACTAAATATTTGCAAAGAAGAGGAAACACAGCCAAATCCTACTAAGTTATAATGAACAACAATCATATTGCAGAACATTTATCTTTTCTGCATATTCCACTGGGGAGAGGTCACTTTAAAACTTTCAGTATGATTTAGGCACAAATGCTTTTTATATAGGTCAGGAAAGAGAAATGTAATTTCCCTTAGTTTTGTTTGGTCAAAGTTCTCCGTTCTAGCACTTAATTAATGACTCTGGTGAAACACTTTGAAAGCAGTAACGTTTCTAACCCCAAATGTGTTGCCAAAATGAGTACTTCCTGGTCATTGTCTATTTTGGAGGGGATGCTGAACACACATGCATGTGCAGTTAATAAACCCAAGGAAACTATTTTTATGGCTGTGGAAAAAAAGGAATTTCTTCTTCAGTACTCATCTCTGTCAGTTATAGCTGTGGGAAATAAAAAAGTGAAATAAGAAATGTGGAAAGCAAGGGAGAGGAGGGTAGGAAAGCCACACAGGGCTGTGCAACATTACCCCACCTGGAACAGTCAGCTTCCCCAGTTGGCTTTAACACTTAATTTCCTTTCTGACATATCCACGTTTGAAACCCAAGCACTCCAAAGACAGCCCGCATAAGGAAATAAGAACCCAGCATCAAAATTAGGCAGAATTGGGTCCAAAACGCAATCCTCAAATCTTTACCTAATCCAATGACTGCCTGGTTTTTTGTCAATAATTTTTAACCCAGCCTCTGCCTCAGTCACTTCAGCCCAGAGGCTATGTACACTTAGAGCTCCCCTTAGGTTTTTTCTGAGTTGCCATTACAAACTGAAAACATTGCCATCAAATGTCTCCTTAGACAAGGGGTGACACACTTCCAGTTGTGCCACAGCCTGCTGTCCCCTTCTCCAGGCAGCACCAAATGCATTGTTCCTGCAGGCACTACTGTTAGAGACACTTTCAATTGTCAGAGCTCCTGATTGCCACAGTTACAAGTCTTCGTGCTCTTAGACCACCCCAAGGCCCCTAGCAAGGCCAGACTTCCCATCCTTCCTCTTCAGCTCTTTTGCTACGAGACCTACAACTCTACAGTGGAGAAAAGTTCACTGATAAGACTCCTACATTTTCTAGAAAATTTCTCTTGGAAGCCCTCATCTCACCATGATATCACTGAAGCACACACATGTAGCTGGAGGAGGCTCCAGTAGGAAACACTGTATCACTCCTGTCACGAGGTCCAGAGGAACTAAGGAACACACCAAAGGTGTTCAAGAATCTTAAGCGTTACTGGCACATCTTTATTCAGAAACGGAACTGTAAAAGCTTGTCAAGGCTGTGACAATGAAAGACAGGATCTGCATGGCACACAAAGCATAAAATAGCATCTGGCATGAATTTCTTCTGGGTGGCTGGACTAAGTCATCATCCTGACACTTAAGTAGGTGTGCTGATGGGAGTGATGGCAGTGATAAGGTGAAGGCACCACAAACAGAGACGAGAAGGTTTCACTACTAAGTGAGGATGACAATGATTTTGGTTCTGACACAACAAAAGAGTCATCTCTGAAATAAGAGTTGGTGAAAGAGCTGATCCCTGCATCAATATCTAAGAGATACTGAAATGAGATGTGGCTATTGAGATCTCAGGTAAGGGTAACAATAGGAACATCAGCTAACAAGTAATCCATAAATCTTCTATCTAAAATATTTGATGGGTGCATAGCCTATCTTTAAACAGCACAAACACTGCTCACTTAATGTTGTTCCACAGACCGGCAGCATCTGACAAAATAAACAACTGCCCAGGACTTCTCATTTGGCGTTTCTGCTTCCTGCGGGAACACAATGATACTGGCTAAACATGTGTCTTGTAAACATTTGCCTGTGGTGTTCTTGCTTTGTATATTTACACAGCCACGTAAATTTTATGTTTTACTTTTGACAGAGAAAACCTGCAGTGACTTTTATGTTCAGTGCATTCATTCTGAAGTTGTTGCTTCACCTATGGCCAATATACTTCTGGTTTTTTTAAGAACATTAAAACATATTAAGAAGATATATTTGCATCATGTAACTTTCACACTGCTGTTACAACACGTTTCAGTGGCCAAGAAAGTGATCTATTCCAAGGTTTTTAATCAATGAGGTTACTCTGCATCATTACAGAGACTCGGCAAGGCCAAGAAAACAAAGTTCAGAAGGCATGGGGATCCCATGTGAAAGTTTGCCAGCCTGGGAAGAAAGAAGCCAAGGCAATGCCAAGTCACAAATGTTGAATTTGCAAAGCTGGATTGTGTTAGCAGGAGATGCAACAAATGGATGAGGAGGAGAACAGCCCAGAGACTGTTGAGAGGAACATGTGAAACTTCAGACAACTGGCCTGCAAGCTGATATCTTTATTTTAATCTGGACACAAACTTTCGAGGGACTGTTGATATTGGACAAAAAAAAGAGCAAGACACAAAAAATAATAAAGAAATTAAACAGAGGACTTGCTTTGATCACTTGCTCCTCACTCAGGGAATGTAAGAACTAAAGTAACTACAAATATTTACAAAAATGAGCAGTCAAGGATTGTAGCAGAGGTATTAAAATACTCACTGTTTCAAAAACAGATGTCATATGGATCTCATCAGGCTGACACCCCTAGAAAGAACAGGTAATCCATGCAATTAGAGAAGAGTTTGAGGGCACTGAGAAAGCAAGAAACTGATACTAAACACAGGCTAGGGTTGAGAGAACCCAACCATCCTACTTGTCATGACTCAGGAATTATATCTCTGCCTTAAAAGCTGAAACTGAAGAAGTTTCTTTCTCAGGGAATTGCTGCAAGTAGAATACCCCACTAGGACGATTAAAAGAGAGAAAAGGGCTTTAGTGTGAAATCACTTTAGCTTTTTTTAAGGAAAGTCATTATTAACTGCAACTGATCTTAAACCAGGGGTTACATTTTCCAAAAGGGACCTCACAAACATTTTCCTGGCCTACAAAATGCACAGACCCTATCTCCAACTTCAAGCATCCAATCTGCCAAGCATACACAATTTAAGGTGGTGTTACTATTTTTCTGAACGGTACAGTCAGAAGAGCAAAGTCCAAAAGTATCATTTCAATCTGATTCAGAAAAGAATCCTGCATAACCCCAGGTAGATTTAGACTCTGTTAGCCAGAGCTTGTGGAGGCCTCCTGCAGAGAGTCCAAACAAATAGCAGTTCTTTCAGCTTCTACTGGAAGATAAAAGAATAGGAGGGCTGTCAGCATTTACTAATAAGATTTTTTAATGATAGATATTTACAGGATTTATGGAATTTCTACCCCTCCACCACTCTGCTTTGCCTGTGCTTAACTGTGGTGGCCAGTTGGCTAGTGGTACAAAAGACAGAGAGAGCTCTTGGTAAGACAGTTTCTGGTGCCACAGATTTATTGGTTATGGTGAGGGAAGGAAGCCTCTCCCAGGATGCCTGTTCAGTTGTGGTAATGTACCCAGTTCTGATTCCCTGGTTGGCTCCTGGTGTTAGCTGCTCCCCTGTACTTAAGCTTGCGCTGTCACGTGTTCCGGGTCATTTGCCTATAGAAACCCTCACAAGCTGTAGCAGTGAAGTGCTGTTTGTGGAGCTCTACACAAGGACCCTTCTCAGCTTCTTGCCGTCAGATTGATATCGCTGAAGCCACCCCTGCATCTGTGCGTTCATGCATGTGAGCCGCAGAGTCGGTAGGGGAGCCAGTAATACTTAACTTCCTGTCTGTATAGCAGAAGTACATTCTGTTTCTTCCTGAAATGTTTGGAAAAGGGAATGAGGTCTTTTAAGGACAGGCAAAGCTATAAAAACAACAATAAAAAATAAAAATAGTAAAGAAACTAGAGGTTCTTCATGCTGTCTCCAGAGGAAAAGGAAACTTAAAAATTGTTGTGTGTGTCAAAAGTGCAGGTTAAGTCAGGCAAAATGTTCCAGCAGTAATAGGGAGAGGAACAGACCTTGTAGTGGAACAGACATGTAATTCATGTCCCAGACCAGAATTTTCTCCTCCTTCAGCAAACATAGATGGGCAATGAAAAGCTTATGCTGTGCCGATTTGTATGGGTCGTGGGGCAACTTACAGAGGAGCAGGCCTGAACAAGGTCCCTAGCTAGCAGGCAAGAACTGGAACAGTTAGATGCGGTATTTAAATGTAGATGACTTGCTAATAGCCTTAATGCTTAGTCTAGGGGAACAGTGGATAACATGGTCAAACAGCAAAGCCTGCATGTAGAGCCCCAGCTCAAGCATATCGGCCTGTTATTGCCTTCGCTAAAACAAAACCTTGAAAACAAAGCAAGCATGTGAAAAGGAAGTATACAAAACATATTCAGATGGAACAGCTAGTGCCAAATATTTCCGTGTGCTGGAAGTGTCACCTGGGTTTGACAGGTGCCTTTGGAAAAAAAGCAGGCAGTGAGAGCAAAAACTAATGGCTCCCTAATTCCCTGCTGTCAGACACTGGCATTCTAGTCCTTTCCATACTTCTCCTTCCTGATGGCTGAAGGAGAAACACATCTTTCCAAGACATCAAAGCTTGCTCATCTCCTAAATAAGCATTAAGCTCCCACAGGCTCTCAGGGGCTGAGCTGGTTGGATGAGAACCCAAGCCCCGCAGCCCCAGGAGGCACCCTGCTCCTCCTGACTCCCTCCATTATCCCGGGCTCTTCATCAACAGAACCCTTTAACCACACTGTAGTTCTGCCTGCTTTGGTATCTCTCTCTTGGTGTAGTGAGGACAACCTGTCCCAAGGGTCTGATGTTCAGCAGTTTTTTTTCCTTTTTAAAACTTAGTTCCCTGGTCTACCACATTTCCCAGATCCCATGCAAATAACTTACTCTCACATCATAGCAAGAGAGTGCGATTGCTCACTATCACACTCACGTCCTGGGAGAATGCAAAGAATAAAGGCTGCAGGCTGATCTGCAGAGAAAAAAAAGGGCCATGGACAGACGTTTCATAAATGTAACATAAACTCCCGTTTGCCACTTTTGTTTCCTAAGATAATGAATTCTAAGCATTTCTGTCTGCCTTAAAACACCACAGAGAGTTAACATATGCTCACCAGGAGGATGGACTAAACTTTCATCAAAATAATAGCACTACCATAAAATACAGATTTTGACGTAACCATTTGACCTTGGAAGAAGAATTTGAACTGGTGTCTTCAAAGGCCGGAAAAGCATTCACTAGTCTTTGGTCAGCAGCTGAACTGGAAAAGATAAGCCTGAGTTTTTATTGTAGTGTACTTGGTTTCTTGCACCAGTACTGATACGGTCTCTGCAGAAATACAGATCAGGGGAGGTTTGTTTTACTGTACAGAAAGCAATTTTTCAAAACAAAGCCGTGGAGTAAGCAGCTCATTGGGGTCAGGAGAGAGAGGAAAGCAATGGAATAAATTACTGATAAATGAGAAAATTTTTACAAGCAGCTTAGCTAACTTCCAGAACACAAACTAGGGAAGGAAAAATGGAAAAAGAACAAAATTGCTGCATACTTAGCCGGGATAGAAAAAAAACCACATAAAATAATAACTGTATTTTTTGTAATTTATGCTGATCTCTTGCAGATAGCTTGCAAAATTAAGGGTTGACTTTGGTGCCAAAAAGTCCATAGGCATTTTGACACAGAAGCTAGAAGGAACAGGATCTGGCCCATGGATAATATAAGAAAAACAGAACCAAGCCAAAGATTATTTTCTCTTTATTGGCAGGTATTTTTAAGGGGAACTAGAGATTAACTGTGTTTACCACTACAGAAAACATTTATTTTCAGAAGGCAATTGTTCAATACCCTCCTAAAAAACTAGTATTTCTTTAAAAATATCTCAAGTTACTACTGAAGAACTTTTGAAACCAAAAATCACCAGCCTTTTCTGAAGATTTAGTAGAAAATGCAGATATATAAAAATAAAGCCTAGTTGTTTCCCTTTATATGGTGGCACATTTTGACTAAAATTTTTACTTCTTATGTGTTCAGTGTCTGGCCTAAAATGTAATTATATTAAGATCAGATACTATGAGCCTACGAATATAAAAAGAAAGATTTAAACTTTGTGGCTTTCACTGCATTTCTCTAAAGTCCAAAACCAAAAGCACACATCTGACAACCTCAGATTGTGGTAAAGTTCAGCCCTTAGATCTATCCAAACCACAGAATCTTTGGTTGTTGCTAATCTTTGGTTCTACTGGGCTGTCATTTTTTATAGAAACAAAAAGGAAAAAACACCACCAACAACAAAAAAATCAGCCCAGGTTTTGGAGTATTTTATAGCAAAATCGCTGCTGTTGAAACCTGAATAAATACATGAGGAGAATACCTGAAGGAAATACCTGCCATTTCAAGAAAAGATACATGAAAA
This sequence comes from Ifrita kowaldi, assembly GCA_013398055.1. Classification (NCBI taxonomy): domain Eukaryota; kingdom Metazoa; phylum Chordata; class Aves; order Passeriformes; family Cinclosomatidae; genus Ifrita; species Ifrita kowaldi. Next base: position 834,785 of record VZRS01003765.1, on the reverse strand, counting down.
CACATAACTCCTATTAACCATAATATATACTTGGGAAGCTGCTAAGTTTATGAGGGTGTTTCACTATTACAACACTAAAACTCTCCTTGTGTACATTTTAATTAGTATCCTACTCCCTATAAAACACAATGTTCAGTCTACATCTATTTTACTGGACTGTGTATGAGTTTGGACCTGATATTCCCAGAACCTCCATCACTTGTGAGATATTCTCTTACTTAACTGTGTTTATCACTGTAAAATAAACCTGAAGCTAACATGAAACATGACAACACAGCTCCACTGCCAACGCAGCCAGATGCAAGGGGAACAGATCGCAGGACTTGATTTTAAATCACTTGGCTGGCTTTGTTCCAATGCTCACCCCTTGGGGCTAGGATGGATGAGGCTAACGGTGTGATCCCACTGCGAGCGAGTCCTTAGGGAGCCCCTAGTTCCAGTTTTCCCTAGCGGCCACTGCATTGCGCTTGCAGTGCTGCTGAATTACAGCTTTGGACAGGAGGCTGCTTGGAGCTACAGGGACTTTGTTCCCACTGCAGTGCTGTGCTCTGCTGGAGTGTTCTGTGCAACAGTGAGATAATACCACTGCCTCAAGCCCTTATGGAGGCTTTTATGCCGTAGTGGGTAAATATTTAACTTTTAAAAGGCTTTATATTGTTTGGAGGTTATAACTTAGCCTTTGAAAGGAAATCTGCAGGAGTGCTGCAGCTGAAGTTACCTGTTGCTTTTGAGATGCAGCAGGTCAGCTGCACCTGCTGCCCCTCTCATGCAATCTGTGCTATGCAGAGGAAACCCTCCCGTGACTCCATATACAGGCACTTGTGCAAACAGACTGGTTCCTGAAATCCATGATCAAATAGCACACCTGAAAACCTGGCAAAGGCCAGAGATGTATAAAACTTTCAGGCCAAATTACAGCCTGAAAGCCATAAAACAGCAACACTGAGACACCAAGGAACAATCCTGGGCTGTTCCAGCCCTGAGTGCAGCGATCCCTGTTGGGGCTGTGCTGGGGGAAGGAGGTGGGGCTGGCACGTGTCAGACCGTGCTTCCCCAGTCTGGTGGAGCAGTGGCAGTGGAGCAGCCTCACACCATGGGAATATCACAGCACTGGCAGTGACAGCCTGGGACTGAAGAGCACGGCAGGGAATGCAAGGCCAGATCAGAACATAATGCAAGGGCCTAAGATGTGAGGGCCTTTTCTTTTTTCTTCTTTTTTTAGACCAAGCAGCTTTGCTTTTCATGCAAATATTACCATATCAACTCTGAGTTTTCACAATAAATAGAATCAAGCACCTGAAGCATCCTACTAACAGAGTTTAGCCCTAGAGATCTCCTTGACCACTAAACATTCCTTATCATCTCCTGGAAACAGCCTTTGACTGACATGCAAAATAAGCATGGTAAACCACCATGATGGATCCACACTGAAATGACAGTGTTTGCACACAGAGACAGGCTAACAGAAATCAGAAACAGACTGCAAATATCACTTTCTTTACAGCAGTAAGAAAAGAGGCTTCAGGGGAGAGAAGACAGGTAGATCCAGGTTGTAAGAGAAGATAAACAACTGAACAAAGTGTCTAGTAGCCTTGGAATCTATTCATTGGCAGAACTCTTTTCATACACTGCACTAATGATATGCAGCTATTAAGAGACTACATTCTCCTCTTCCTCAAACTGCTGTACCCAGGAGATTGTTAATGGACAGAGGAGCAGCTCAAAGCTGGTCCAGCCCTATAGAGAACCAGAGTATTTTACAGAATGCCCTGAGGTTTAGTAACATGGAGAGTCAGCTCTGGGAGCTGCTTTTGTTTCTGGGGCATTCAGCTTTCTCCCTTCAAATTTGGTCAGAAATAACTGGCCCTTCTGAACAGCAGGAAACGTTGCCAGTACAAAGCCATGCTACACCACCAAGCTCCTGCAAAGGTTGCAGCCGTGCTGCGTGGATGAGGCTCCCAACCCCCAAGATAGCCTCTTCCTTCTATGGAGACTTCAGAACAACATTCCAACAGCCTCCTTGAGATCAGAAGGAAGAGCAATGCATGCTTCCATTGCATTCAGTTGAAAAAGAAGGTTGATATAAAACCAGAGGAGATTATGAGAACATTAAATCATTTTGCATCAGCTCAGTAAGGGAGGTCTCCCCTTACTGAGTGCTGAGGATCAAAGGGTGTCCCAGGCAGATCTTCAGGCTTTGAGAGCTTTGCACCCTGACCCCAGTAACTGTTTTAATGTGATTGAGCAGGGTGAAAGGAGTATGCTCTTTCAAATATTTCACCTGTGCTATTAAGTGTGCTAGCACAGAGAGCAGGCGTGTGTGTGCATGTGCAGTCACTGACAAAGCACCATGGACTCTGACATCATACTGGTGCCAGGGATAGCACCCGCCCTGCAGGAGGATATTGGCTTCCAGGAACAAAAGTTTCCAAAGTATTAACATGAAATTATGGAATGACAGGGAATGTCTTCCAAACGATATGTAGTGCCTTTTTACCAGAGATGATTTTGTGCAAGAGATCTCAGTGTTGCAGAAACCACAGATAATGGGAAAGAGGATGAAAAGGAGCTTGTGAAAATGTTGCCTGTAGCATGAGAATGACAAATGTCTCAAGAAGAGATCCTTCAATCACTCCAGAAAACTGTATTATAATCAAGGTGTAGGCAAATAAGAGGCCATTGTATTCACAAGTGTATGAAGGGAATCAAAACAACTTTTCAAATACTTAGAGGATTTGAGAAACATCAGAAAGTAAGAACTTTTAAGGGGAGGTGGGACTCTCACTACATATGGCTGATGACTAGCTTTTGCACCAGCAACAAGGACATAAATTATTTCATTTCTTAATCTGGCACTCCAATCAAGTGTCCTTACCAAAGTAAGGATGCTTTGTTAATAATACGGTGTAATGTCCTACCTTTAAGGGAGGGAAGCACTCAAGATTTGTAAATGCTTGTGGCCAAAAGAAATTATAGAAGTCAGAGGATCCACAAAAAAAATTTATTAGTAAAGTGCACACTCAGCATGAGAATTTGTAGATTAGTCCCTGACCTGCTATATAAACACATGACAGAGGGTTTTTGATAAAGGGGTAAAGTGAGAAGGAAGAGACAGAAAGGAAGAGATTGACTAAAGATGCGAAGAGAGAAAGAGAGAGAAAGAAAGATAAAGAGACAAAGAGAGATAAAGAGAGAGGAAGAGAGAAAGAGAGAAAGAAAGAAAGAAAAAGAAAGAAAGGAAGGAAGAAAGGAAGGAAGAAATAAAGAAAGTCCCTGTGCTTGTGCTGTACTGTGTTGTTCTTATCTGCAGGGACTAGAACAAAGATGTTTGCCCCAAGAAAGTGCTGCCCTAGGTCTGCAGCACCCTTTCTACAGTCACATGTTGTTCCTTCTCATGGCATATAAGTGCCAACAATCCTTGGTTGGCTCCATGGCTATCCAGATGTCGGTGTTTCAGACATACCCATTAGCCCCTTATCTTCTTGGCTTCTATTTGTGGTACTAACATGCTAACTGTCCTATCCCAAACTGCCCTAATAGGAGATTCAGACACATTTCCTGATATCAGAGGAATATAATATATATCTGCAAGATGCAAAGGAAGGTCTTTAGCAGCCTGGGGAGAAAAACAGTCTGAGAGAAAGATGTGAGCCTCAGATTTTTCTTTGGTTTTCCCAAGACCTGGTTAGGATGTCTCAGTCTTGTGTATGGTTGAATTAGTTTGGCTAGAAAAAAACTGATCAAAAATAAAATATACCAGTGCAGTCAAGAAATAAAGACAAATTATTTTTCCATACCAAATTCTGGCCTTAAGCAAGTGAAGCTGCCTAAAATTAGGTGGTTGTGGGACCTAGGCATCTTATAACTTGCAGCAAACTAGCCACAAATGAAGAACAGCTCAAAGACTAAAGTTACATTAAAAGGTGCTTTTGTTTCACATCTCAGGATGTGCTTCTTTCAACTTGCTTTGTCAACTCCATTTCCATTTTTTCGCTAATATGACAAACTGTATAAACTGAGAAAAGCCTTATGACTGATGCAACAGTCACAATTGTAAGCTGTACAATTTTGACTTTTCATTGTTCACTGTGTCCCCATTGTGTTGTACATTATCTGATATACACTGGGATTGCCTCTGGGCAGGGGCAATAATAAATTATATAAACATTTTACAAGTACAAAATACTCTAAAGGAACTATTTAAATTAGCAGTAAAGATAAAACAAGCACAGGAGTCATTAATTCAAACAAAAAGTGCTTGTTGCTGTTCTTACAAAAACCCCTCAAATTGTCACCAAACATTTGCAAAATATTCCATTCTTAAATTGCTTTGGCAATTGCACTGGAAAATCTCCAGGGTCAGAGTCTCTGCTAAAGTGGGCAGAGCAGCTGAGCCAAAGCAGCAACATACTTGAGGCTGGGATACCATCTTTTGACAACTATCTTTTTTTGCAGAAGGGAACGTCCTGCAGTTGGATTTTACAACCAATTTTCTTTGTAGATGAATATCAGAAGGGGAGTCAAGCATATGCTGGACTGACTCTGTGACTCTTGCCTGAGACTGAACAGGTAATGTTTCTCTACTGGACATGCTAATCCTCCTTACAAAAGCCAGACAAGTATGCTGGGGATTCATAGATTTAGCCTAGGGGTTTGCTTCAGCAGCCTTCTTATGGCATAACTGAGACGACCCAGCTGTGTCCTCGCCTGGAGGGAGCCTAGCTAATAAATTAGAAGTCAACCTTTATATTCATACAGTGAGATTATAGGTATGCAACTTTTGTTTCCACTAAATGTGATGGCAGCACTGGTTAGTGCATAAGACAAGAAAAACAGAGGTGTTTAGCTTGCAGGTAAGCAAGCCTGCCCTTAGGTAGGAAGTAACAAATTCATTGAGTCTTTAGAGGTGCTTCCCCATTTTTTTTCTCCCCATACGATATTGCTCTTTGGAATTCAATAAGCCAAGGGCCAATTTCTAAATGTTATGCTATGCAACACTGCAAATGTTCTGGGTCAGGACAGATTGTGGAACAGACACAACACAGTGCAGCACTGGAAGCAGAGGACTGTGAGAGCTAAACCCAGCCTGGATTTGGTCATTTTGGTAAACAGAGAAATGAGAGAGCCCAGCGCCCTATTCCTTCAGAGCTCACAATGGCTCCCTTTGCAGCATGTGTCTTCCCTATATTCTTCCAGCAGGCTCCAGCTACCACACCACACAAATTTGTTATGACATCCTGCTTCAATCAGACTTGCTGTACCATTTTCAGAGAACCTGGAAGGACGATCTGTAGGCTTTATTCAGCCTAATTGCACCACTTTGCAATCGCTGTCATTTGAGGCTTTTTAGCTGATAGGTCATCAAAATAAAATTATTCCAGTAACTCGTTCTTTTACCTGCCTGAGATTCACAGAAACAGTAATCAGCGTTTAAAAACAGTTTCTCTCTCAAAACGAAATTGCAGGAAAAGATTTGAATTAAGGGGTACATTTGAAAAAACATAGGAGCTTTTCACTGAACAATGCTAATAACAGGAGGCCTTTAAACCCTATTGAAATATAATTAAATACATGTTCACCTCAAAACAATTTTAAAGAATTAAGCTTTCCTAAAGCTATTCCATAAAGCCCCTTGGAACCCATTATGAATCCTTTCAATAACATTTTACAACTATTCAGTTATGGGGTTTTGGTTTTTTTCTTGTTGGCTTGGTACATTTCATAAGAGCAAAACTGCCTAGTGCCATTGTGTTAGCTTTGGGGGAAAATACAGTGCTATAAGCAAATGCAAATGCTCTTTTGTTTTCCCCTCATTACCCAACAGAATAAGGGTGTAATTGAACAAGTGACCTCACATTTGGACACACATAGGAAAGAATGAAATGTATGTTATTGTAAGTTCTCTGCAGTTCCCATAAGCAAATCTCTCCAGATATTTCCCTAAATGTCAGATCCTGCTTCTTCTGAAGTCAGTGGGAGGTTTGCCATTGTCTTCTCTGTCAGCAGGATGGAGCCTCTGGTACTCATGTTCAGATGTGGTGACTTATCCATGCCCACCAATGTCACTAGAGCTGCATCTGCTTAGGTTAGCTGAAGATCTGCCAACATTTATTTATACTCTATCTTTATTGAAATCACAGCATGCAGGAATTTAAAAAAAACGAAACCAGAAAGGCCCAACAAACAAACCAAACTTCTTTTTTCAAGGAAGTCCTGGAGAGTAGTCCTATGCCTTTGGGAAGGGACTGCACATGAACAGAGCTAAAGAACATGGAAAACATTAGGGTATGGTGGCAGCCAGAGCAGGCGAGTCACTGCACAGAGAATGAGCTTGCTTTGCTCGCTCCCAGGAGCACACGAGCTGTTGCTCTCCACCAATGGATATGTGAGAGCTGTAAGGGAGAATGAAGTGATGTCTCCTCCTGCTCACAGAGCCCTGCAGAGCAGAGATGGGAGAAGAAATATGTGAGTGCTGAGAGTCATCAAGGGATGAAGGGCACCAGCTGCACCTCAGGGGATGGAGGGAGAGACCCAAATTCCTACACCAGCAACACTACTGGATCCATGGGAGCAGAGCCAGCATGGGCAGGGAAGGGAACTGCACACAAACCTTACCATCTTGACATTTTTTCCCTCCCCTGTTCTTTATGACCCAGTCACTTTGAGTTTTCTCTATCTGAAAGACTAAACATTCTCAAATAAAATTTTCAGTTTAAAAGCCCTGCCATTTTCCTGCAGAAACTCATGGTAGGGGAAAGGCTTGGCAGATTTGCCCCAAACCTCTGGTCATTGCAGTACCGTCAGAAGTACCAAGAGACATCATCTGCAATGACTCATGAAACTTAAGATTTTTTTTTGAGGTCGTTTGGTTTAATCAAAGCCATTCCCCTTGCTATCACCTAAGCTGGAATATAAACATACTCTTCTTAAAATTACAGCACATCTTTGTTTTGTTTGAATGTAACTCTTTGGAAAACAAATCCTGCTGAGGTTTACATCTTGCTAAGCCTTTTAATTCAGTGCCAGACAAAAAGCAGACAGGGTGAAATGCTTAAAAAGGACAACAACTACACTTTATTTTGGAGTCAGCCCACCACAGAGAAGAGACGAAGACAAAACAGCTGTGATGAGATTCATATTCATAAGGATTCTCCGACAGCATTTGCATTGCTGTAATGCCATCTGCTTAATGAATATGCCCAACAACCAGTGAGGTAAAATAAAAGTAATACACTCAGCTGGAAAATGGAAATGGAGGTGGTAAGTGGCTCTCCTGAGGTCACAGGATATGTATGTGCTGGAGACACCAACCCACAGCCCTCCAGTACAGGGCTTAACCAGAAAACCATAACTTACCCAGTAACTTGTTAATCACTGTATGCACAATCACAGAACCTGTCACAAGGAGGTCTAGGACTTCTGTCACAACATAATATGAAGCTGATCACAATTACAGGTGTTTCTGCTGACCCCTGAAATGAGAAAGAGCTGCTGGTAAGCAGTGGTGCTGAATCCTGGAGGCGCTCTCACCTGTGTGACAAAAGGATCAGCATTTGCTGACAGTAATAGAGCTACTCCCTCAGAAACAGTAATACTTTAGATTTGTGTTGTATCTCATTCCATGTAAAAACCAGAAGTAGCCCACTGAGAGCCGAAACATAACTAACTCCACTGAACACCATTTTTGGCTTTGCTAACCTGCCACTGAAGCAACGAGGAGGGGTCCATGAAGTCCAAGAGCTTCTGGCCAACCACAGGGGAACAAGGGGCACTCTCTCCACACCAGCCACTGCAGGGGAGACCACGTGCATGTGCAGCCGGGATGCTCCGTGGTGAGCAGCCAGGAAATTCACACATCTCTGCCTGGGGAGGGCCATCCATATTCTCTGGAGGTCTGAAGGAATAGAAAAACTTTTCCTACTCTGGGGCTGCCCAAGCTCCTCTAAATTATGGCAGTGGGGTGAAGCCCATGATGGCTGGAAAAAGGGAACTGTAATCCTTGTTTGTAAAAAGGGGAAAGTGGAAGACCCAGAAAACTACAGAGACCCGTCAGTCTCACCTCTGTGCCAGGCAAGATCATGGAGCAGATTCTCTTGGAAATTCTGCTAAGGCACATGGAAAGAAAGGGGTGATTGGTAACAGCCAATATGGCTTTACTAAGGGCAAATCATGCCTGACAAATCTGGTGACCTTCACTCGGGAGTGACAGCCTTGGTGGGCAGGGGCAGAGCTGCTGACATCCCCTACTGGACTTGTGCAGAGTGTTTGACCCTGCCCCATGCAACATCCTTGTCTCTAAATTGGGGAGACATGGATCTGAGGGATGGAGCACTGGGGGGATGAAGAACTGGCTGGATGGCCACCCACAAAGAGTTGTGGTCAGGGGCTCACGGTCCATGTGGAGACCAGTGATGAGTGGTGTCCCTCAGGGGTCAGTGCTGGGGCCGATACTGCTCAACATCTTTGTCAGGGACATGGACAGAGGGATCAAGGGCACCCTCAGCAAGCTCACTGACAGCACCAGGCTGTGTGGGGCAGTGACACGCTGCAGGGAAGGGATGGCATCCAGAGGGACCTGGACAGGCTGGAGAGCTGGGCCAGTGCAAACCTCATGGAGGTCAACAAAGCCAAGTGCAAGGTCCTACACCTGGGTCATGGCAATGCCAGACACGCCAACAGCATGGGCAGAGAAGTGACTGAGAGCAGCCCTGCGGGTGAAAGACTTGGGGATGGTGCTAGATAAAAAACTCAGTATTAGCCAGCAGAAGAGAGAAAGCTCAGAAAGCCAGTTGTGCCCTGGGCTGCATCCAAAGCAATGTGGCCAGCAGGGCAAAGAAGAGGATTCTGCCCTTTCTACACTGCTCTGATGAGACCCCAGCTGCAATGCTGCATGCAGCTCTGGAGTCCACAACAAAGGAAGGACAAGGAACTTCTGGAGCAAGTCCAGAGGAGGCCATGAAGCTGATAAGAGGACTGAGAGACCTCCCCTATGAAGACGGGCTGAGAAAATTGTGTCTGTTCAGCCTGGAGAAGAGAAGATTGAATGGACACCTCGTAGCAACCTTCCAGTATCTGAAAGTGGCCTACAAGGAAGCCAGAGGGGCCCTAAAGAAACTGTAGTGATAGGACAAGGTATAATGGGTAGAAATTGAAAGCTACTGTGAGGGTGGTGAGAGGCTGGAAAACATTTCCCAGGGATGTGGATGCCCCAGCCCTGGCAGTGTTAAGGGCCAGGCTGGACGAGGTCTTAAGCAGTCTGGTCTGGTGGGAGGTGCTCCTGCTCATAGCAGGGGGAGCTGGGACTAGATGATCTCTAAGGTCCATTCCAACCCCTTAGCATCCTATGAGTCCATGATTCTATGATAACTGTGACCCACTTCCAGGAACACATCTTACCTCGGGTAACACAGGCAGTGGCCTTCCCTCTGGCTTTTGTCCCACCTGCCATAGTTGCACCCTTTCTTGTGCACTCTGGGAGCAACTTCCAAAGCAGAGCCAGCTCACCAGCTAAACTCACCCAATAGGATTCTGTGTCCTGACAGAAAGAAGGGAGTTGGCAGCCACAGAAGTGGAAATGTTTTCCTCCTCTGCTGAACGGATTCAAAACAATGACAAAAGTGACCCAGACGAACACCAAGGAAAGCTGATGGAGATGAGTGAAGCCCTCCACTGCACCAGGAGGTACTCAGTGATATTGATCACAAGGTCAACATGTTAGCCCAGCATTTCTAGCTTCAGGGTAAAGGGTTGAAAGGCACAGGAAGAGAATATTATGGCAAGGATATTGATGTGACTGAGCTGAAATCAGGAAGAGAGACAAAATCATGCATCAGGTTTCCTCAGATGTAGCTCAATGACTTGGCTATGCCTGTGTAATTTATCCATTATATATTTTTTCCTCATTCAGGTGGAGAACCTGCATTAATTGTTAAATGGGTTATTGTTAGCAACGGGAGGGCATTTCCTGCTCATTCAGTAACTCCTTGACAGGCCAGTAAATCTTTGGCTTTTGGCTTCACAGAGTTTATTTGCAGTGGATACCCTTGGGTTAAATCACTTTTCGGCACCAGGCAGCTGAGACGGCTTTTTACAAGCAAGATGTGCTATGCCTGCCCACACAAAGCACAAAGCATACAGGCTACAAAGGGAGCTTCAGGTAAAGAGGTCAGCGACATCATCCATGCTCAGATGACAGACTCTGCCTGGGAGGAAAGAGGACTCTTCATTTCCTGAGTTCTCACTGACGTTTCTTCCACCTGAGGTAGGGAGGAGAGGAAAACAAGAGTCTGTTCATTAAAGCTCAAGTTATTTTAAAAGTAACACCTGCTAGGCACTTAAACCAAATTCACAGATCCTCCTGGAAAGGAAAATGAGTTGTTATTGCTCAGCATAAAAACCAGGAAATGCAGAGATTCCTCATCTGTGGAGCCCTCTAACTAATACCATCTTGAAGTAAACTTGAAAAAGGGATTAGATAAAGTCTCACTGCCCTGGGATAATTCTAACTACAGATTCAGTGCTTTGACAGATGATGTTTGAAGGGTTAATCCAAAATTATATAATATACTGCAGTGTCATCGTGACAATAATTTATGAATAACTAACTTCAGCTTTGTGGGACAAAATGGTGGCAGTATAATGAAACCTGTACAGAATGTGACTGTAATGTATTTGATATGAATGGTTTATTGGAGGTGGGCTGTTGCCTTCAGTGGTACAGTTAATCTTCTGTTGTTAGTCCTAATTGTGAAGGGTTTTCTTAAATCATCTGAGTAAAAGCAGTGTTTTCCATCTGTTTCCGGGAGTCATTAGCTCTTGAACACCTTTACTATTTGGATCTACAGCTGCAAAATTTGCATGTGAATACTTTTAACGAAGAATTAATTAAGGACAAGTTTCAGTTGGCCTAAACTCACATCCATTGAATGAAATTGCCCTGTAAAAAAATTGGTTTGATCATTTCATGCTTGCACCATTAAATATACTGTTTCCTAAGTAGCCAATCTTACCCATAGTCTTTGAGGTGAATTATACTTTAGAAACCCTGCAAGTAGGACACGTTCTTCCTATCAAATATGTGCCTTTCAAAAGCATTGGTTTCTCCAGTGCTGGAGGAGTTGGTGTTTAAAAATACCCTTATGCCACTTTGCTGTGCTTTGAAGAAGTTACTCCTTCAAAGCAAAGGCACTCAATTGCATCAGAAACATAAACATCTGCCAAAAATATGTTTGTAATCACCATTCAGAGCCAGGAAAGCATCCCTATGCAGAAAGGTTAGTTCAGCATGTGTTTAAGTTTAAGCACATATTTGAGTCACATGAAAGGAAGTTACGCTTCGGCATTTCTCCTTGCATTGGCTGTTGTACCTACTCTCTGCTGGAGAGTTCTCTGGTGGTTCATCCAATCAGCTGAATTCAATGCCTGTATTTCCTAAGAAATGTTGACATACACCTTGAAATATTCTCCTAGGCAAGTATGGGATTTCAGTATATGCACAAGTAAGTTTCTAGATGAAGGTCTACAATCTGAAAAGATGTATGAAGAAACACGAATGAATTAGCTGTCATTCCCAAAGAAAAGACCATTCTTTCAAATACAGCCTACATCTTTCAGAGAATCGCTGTTCTCTGTAGGTCTTGAACAGCTGGGCTTCAGCTGGCAAGATTTAGTTAGAGTGAATGGATGCTACGTGATAAAATACACTCATTTCCCAGCATGAAAGTAAGTGGCCTGCACAATATTGAGTTTGACATAAATAAAAGGGCATGCAATTTCAAAGCCACCTCCTAATTTCTTTTAGTTAATGTAGTAATAATTATGACAATTAAATAGGTCCTGGGTTTTGGTAAAAACCAACTTGCCTTTTTTATTTTTACTACGGACTCTTTTTCTAACAATATTATATTTTTCTTTTTAGATAAGCACATCCCAGCTTAATTAGGGATAGCAATTGTTTTGCTTAATAAAAATGTAGTCACATGCTCCAATATTTATGGATTAGAATCATACAGATCATGCTGTTTTATAAACGACTTCCAGTAACTTCAGTTTAGATTCTGCTTTATTTTTCTGCTTTATAATTTATCTTTAGATTTTCTGCTTAGCTCATAATCTTCCCATAAAGTTTTTCTGCCCAAAACATTTATTTCTTTACTTGGTTTGTATTTAATTGCCATAAATCAGTGGGCTGTAACAACTCTGTACATACAGTGATTGATTCCACACCTTCACATACTGTCTGTATCTCTGACTTCACTAAATTTAGCAGTATTGCTGAGTTCCTCTCCATATACAGACATACTTCTCTATCAAGCTTTACAAATGTTTGAGAACTCCTTTTTCCAACATGTTGACCAAAAAGTGAGTAAATTCAGGAACAAAGTGAAATTCATCTTGTTCTTTTACAAACTAGAAGGGAGAAAAGACCTGTCTTACACAAATATGACCCCTAAGTATGACAATCAGCTAATAATATAGTGGATCAGTTCATTTCATAGCTTTGATGTTTGGAGAATGAGCATGAGTGAGAAGTTATTTTGGTATTCAGATTAATACCATATTTTCACTTTATTCATCCCAAGACTCAGAAAGTGAAACAGAAAACCTGCACATGCTCAGCACTACATAGTATCAACATCTTGTCTGAAAACCCTGAACTCATATGATTTATACATACAGCTGGAACAGGCTAAAGCTCCTCAACACTTGCCAAAAATATCATGACTAAGAGGACACAGACACAGATACACCAGCACAGAAATAGTCCTGTATCAGCACCTTCTTCTACAGCACAGCTTGCACACCTCATCACATGGTGTATGCACAGATTTAGATATCGCCCCTCGCAGGACTGCATTTGTGCCTCTTCCCTGTCAGGCCTTCTGTGCACAGCACACAGCTAACGTGAAGTTCCAGCAATTTCGTGCAGCACTGTCTTTAGCCCATCAGCATCCCAAAGATGGTTTGACTCCAGGAGGGTAAAAGCTGAGAGGACACAGATAGTGCAAGGAGAAGAGGAAATAAAGCGCCAGAAGCGGGCAGCTGACTCTTCTCACCAAGTACCAAAACCTGACAGAAAGGCAAAAAACTGATAGGTCAAATTATTTACAAACCCAAGATCTGACATGTTGTGGGGTTCTGCTGGTGATAAATATGGCCTAGTAATTTCCATCAAGGGTCAAAATTCTCTGCAGGAATGTCTCTGCAGACATCTGGGTCTGACTATTCCAATCTGACTTACAACCAAGGTGTTGTTTCCACTGGAAGACAATTTGTTTGCTCCTTGGAGTTTTGGTCTATATTAAGATAAAAACTCAGCCCATCCTTCCTTCCTTCAAAACCAATCAGAATAATATTTAATAAGGAAATAATAAAGCAGAAATCTGAGTGAAACTTATTTCCAAAGGTCACTTTAATTGTGTCTGCTATGTCTGATAGTCAGATCAGCGCTGCTCAGAGTACACTCAAGACTTGTAAATGGGCGTCAAGGAATTTTGCCTGAGCCAGCACTTCCCAGATGCAACATCTGGTTTTCAGCTTGCCAGCAAACTTACAGTTTGGTTTATTAGAGCACAAGGGAGGTCAAGTGACCTGCCAGAGGTCTCCCAGCGAGTGGAGCATAGCACTGGATTTGAACTCAGGTTCCACCTGGTTCACAAACTTCTACTGTCTTGTTTGGATGCTTCCCATCCATCAGCCCTGCTCCTCCTTGCCAACTCCCCAACCAACACACCCACCAAGCCTTCTTCCCAACCAGGTTACAAGCAGGTTTTTTTACCATTCATCCAGCACACGCTGAATTTGGCGGGTTCAGTAAAACTTCAATCTGGGCTGCAACTGCATTTTGAGTGCACAAGAGTGGGGGAACAGTACCCCCACAAAAGCCCATTTTGTGACCCACTCTCCCCACCCAGCATTCTTACAGGCACACTCACGGACAGGAAAGCTTCTGTAGTGCTTAAACAAGGGCTATCCCAAGCTGGTCATGGCAAGAAGAGCCGCTGCTCCCCAAACCTGCAGAGTCTGGGGTCAGTCAAAGCCCCAGAAGATGCTGGAGAGATACATATTTTCCTTTTTGTGGCAGCCTTGGCATTAGCTGAATGCCTGCTTCTCAGAAATGGCACCTCTCTAAGCTGCTCATCACTGCTCAGCTCTGACATGCGTCTGACTGTTTCCTTGCTTCTCAGAGCCATGGCTGAGCCCATCACAGGCCCAGGCTGAATTGCTTTTGCAATCAACAAGAAGTTTTAAATCATTAAATTCAAGGGCAGTAAAATAAGTTTTTAAATTGTTGTTCTTGTTATTATTATCAAAAATAATAAATTTAACAGTAAAATACTCATCCCAAAGAAATGCTTTTTTGTCTTAAAATGTACAAATCTTTTGTTGCCTTTGCAGTGAACATAAAATCAGACTGAGAATCAAAAAAGTCAAAACAAAATCCAAGACTTCCCATTAAACAACTTTACAGTCTTGTATAATTCATAGCATTTCTCTGTGCTTCAGTTCCCTCTCCTAAAAAGAGCAGTTGTTGAAAAATGGCTGCCTTTGCCAAAAAGTGTGTTTTTCAGGAAATGAGGATTGTACTAGGTGTAATTCTGAAAGTTTACAGGCTTTGAAGCCTTTCCTCAAAATTGAAACTATATTCTATGTGGTTTGGGGTTTTTGACTACCTAATTAATTACTTCATTGTGTATGTGTCCAGCGAGAAAAGCAAACTTTAACAAAATGTGACTGTCCGTGGGCACAAGAAAGAGATATTGTCCTTCACACAGAGCAGTAGAGCAGGAGGGTGGGGCAATCCGTCCTGGCCTCCACCTCTGTCATCTCAGCTGAGTGTAGGGCTGGGCTCCAATGCTGTCTGGGGAGCTAAACCAGCTTAGAAACCAAACCTACAGATCCAGTTTTGCTAAAGAGTTTATTTGGAACAGGAAACTTAAGATAGGGCTTTACCACAAAACCAAAGGACTGATGTTTGCTAAATAACAGCATTGTGCATCATATGACTTCCTACCCACCCTGACTCTTGGGAGGAAAGCTGTCCAGAGCTGCTCTCCTGGACGGACAGGTACGTGCACAGTGGAAATGTCAGTGTCGGCTAGGCTGCAAAACACTGCCTGGGACCACCTTTGCGATTGCTGGCTGATTTGGAGTTTATCAAGGACAAACATGTGGCTTTAGAGTTTCCTCCCAAAAAGCCACCACAGCTGTTAGTAATGATGCCCTTGCATTATTCATAGCTGAGTTCACATTTTTGTCTAAAGCATGTTCTACTAGATGCTATTTTAACAATGCTACACAGCGAAAGCAGAAAAGAAGCTCTATTGTCATTTCCGCATCGCAGTATGACACTAGATTAAGCCTCTAGCAGTACCTCAGATGGAGTCTCTTCCTACTTCCACTGCCAAACTACTTACACCATCAAAATCTGTTTCTGGGCAGGGTACAACAGACAGTATCAGTGTGTTCAATTCCGATTCAAAAATTATTCTCAAGTAAAAACTTATTAAGGCATGCAAAGCATCTAGTTCACTCTATACCTATTGAGTACAATTATTTTTTAAAGAAAAAAGGAAACAGAACTCTGACAACACCAACATTTAAAAAAAAAATGGAAATTATTTGAATAGCTGAAATTTCTTTTGTGGGTTACATCCAAACATCTTTCTCTGCTTTGCTACAGGCCTGACAGGTCACAAAGCATTTACCGCTTTTCTTAATCCCACCCCACAACATGTGCTATAGCTCCCAGGTTGATCCTTCTCAGTCTCTGTAATTCAGAAGCCAGGAACAGACATGCCTCTCTGTATTGTAGCATGCTCCCTTCAGATTATTCAGCACAAAACAATTCCTAATCTGGATTACATAGCAGAAAAAAAATGGGAAATTTCATGGCAGCTTTCAAACTGCCACATGCCATAACCCTGCAGAGAGCAGCAGAGCAACTTTGCTGACCCAAGCTAGGGAGGTTTGTGGCTGTGGCAGATGGGTCTTGTTAGCAGCAATGCACAGCTAAAAAAGGGGTTTGTGTCCTTCCTTTGAAACAAGCAAGTTTGAAGTGTAAGGAATCTTGTAAAGTAAAGCCTTAGAAGCGTAAAATGCCTAAAAAGGCTCTGTGTTTGACATTGCTTACCTTTAGATTACAAATAAAATAATCCCAGTCTCTCTCCAACCCAGAAAGCAGAAACTTTGTACATGCTTTGGCCTGTGCCACATCTCCATGTGAGCCACACCATGAGAGTTACATGATGCACAGCCTCACATTACTTCTGTCTTCTCTGCTTTAGTACAAAAAAACCAACCAACCAACCAACCAAACAAACAAACAAAAACCAGAAGCAAAACCAAACAAACAAAACAAAACAAAATTT
>VZRS01003765.1:693739-818396 GCA_013398055.1 Ifrita kowaldi | reverse complement strand
AAAAAAAAAAAAAAAACACAAAAAAAATAAAGAATAGGTACATTTCTCTTGAGTTCAGCTCTGGAGTTTGAAATACAGATTTTGAGATGAGAAAGAAAAGTTTCTTTTCCTAACTACAGCATATTTTTCTCTGTGGAGGAAGTGAACACTAGCCAAAAAGCAAAAATATAATCCATGAGTTCCTGTATTTTAACTGTCTCTCATCTTGAAGCAATAAACAAAGGTTAATCAAATACTTACTAGCTGAGTAAATATTTTTGCTCATATGTATAAACCGACCTAGGTCAGATTCTCGTGTTTTGGCTTAGCATTAGTATGTCTTTTCAAGGCTGGTAGATTCAAAATTATTTTTTTCCATCTTAACTCCATATGCTAAATTGAGAAACTCTACATATATACATACTTATGTATATACAGACGCTCTATATACATTGTTTTCTACAGACCCTCCAAGAACTGTTTCTTTTTCCTCTAAACAAAGCCCAGAAGCATGTACATGAAAGTGTCTCTACAGAGCTCTGCAATGACCATTTAACAGAGGTCAGTATGTTCCAGCAAGGTAACACACTCCAGCTGCCTACAAACTGGGTGGAAGGATCTTCCCAGCCCACCTTACAGAGGGTGGGGACATGTCAAAAGCTCCATTTAGGCAACGTGCTCCCATCCACGCCGCTTACCTTGCATGTTCACTCCTATCTGGCTTTCAGCAAGCCCAGGTCCTGTATCACTCCTATCGCATGCCAGCATAACAGAGAGCCCTGTGCTGTGGACACTGTCAGAACTACTCATTTGCTCCAGCTCTGTGTAGGTTGTGGTTTAAGTCCTCATCTCCGTTTGAATCCTTATGTCAAATTTCTCCACTGCCTGAAAGCTGTGTTGAAGGCCCCAGAGACCATGACCCCACTTTTTCCCAGAAGCTATAGAGAAGGGAATGGAGAAGTAACTGTTCTCTGAGGATCTCCCAAAGGAGGCCTGACCTGCCAGACAGCAGACACCCTGCCACTGCCCTCCCTGGAGAAAGAACCAAGCAATAATAATGTCAAGTAACATCTGCCAGCGTAATTATCTATGCCTTCCAAAGCAGTGCTATTCAATTCTACACAACTTGTGGCTGTGCTTTGAAAGCTTTTCTTTTCAGTCTCAGGTTTGTTCCAAGCTCTTTCCACATTTCACAGGATTGCATATATTGTGGTTGGGCTGAACTGCTTTAAGATAATAGTTCTGCCATAACCTTTCCTTCAGACAAGTGATCACTTTATGTCCTGAAAAACACATATCAGACCAGACATTACTTCTGGGAACCATGTCTGTCTCCTAATCCCCTAAAACTAAATTAACTCAGCTTTTTAAGGACCACAGCCTTGCAGACGAGCTCCGTCACTACAACTGTAAGATGATGGCCCTGGACTGTACCTGAGCCAGTGACTTTGAATCAAGAAAGCAGAAGTGCAGAGTGGGTGTTACCAGGCCACCCATCCAGTCCTGGTCTGTAGACCAAACCTCTCAGTAAGCCAATTCAAATCCAGATCTCCCTCTGCAGAGGTACTGTGACATACCGATGGATGCCAGATGGAGCTGACACACTGGAGTCTACATCCAACATGCTGGCATCTAGGACATGACTCCACAAGCCAAGGCTCCCCAAGGGACAGGAGGAACATTTCCTTTCCAGGAGCTAACTATGGTTGTTTATTCTCAGTGAGGAGAATGCATGTTTTTTCTGACAGACAAATCATTAAAGCATTTTAAAATGGAAAACTAGACCCTGGATAGTACTCTGGTGCTTATCAAATATAATGTAAGGCAGATCCAACAAAACAGATTTATGAGAATCCAATTTTTTTTCCAGTATTCACCAATCTCCTGGGACTGGGGTGAATAGTTGCACAGTTACCCCATTCCTTCCTCATCCATTAGACTTTGCACCTCCTCCATGGGCTTCAGTGAATGCATTTGCCCCAAGGGTCCCAAAAGCCAACTTTCCCTGCAGCTGTTTATACAAGACTAACCTTTCATGGACCCAGGCCAGACCACAAGGAAGCAAGCCACAGCCCTCTGCCCATTTTTTGCCTTCTCCTGGAAAGATACAACATTGCATGCCTTTGTCAGTAGTGGTCTAGCTTGGCTCTATCTCCAGCCTGGAATTTAATCCTGGAAAACCCTCACGTGACTTCTCCTTACAGAATCTCCATTTGAGCCAGATTTCCCTGAATTTTTCCCCTCTTTATTTATCCAACTATTAGCTTTGTTGTTTTGGAGATATTTTTAACCTTTCAATTTCATGCTTTGGGGCCCTAATTGTAGGAAGACATGACTGCACCTCCTCAATTATGAGAACCAACTTCTGACTGCTGATTTCTCACAGGGGCAACTCCACCATTGAGACTGAATATTTTCCCTTCTGTTGTTCTTCCTACAAGTTTCAAATCTATTTCAATCTTTAAACATCAGCCTATTTAAACAATCCATATTAATGATGTTGTAGGTGTTTCTTTGGGAATCACTAAGTCAATCAGCATCAGAATTTCCGTGTAAAGCAGTCTGATATGACCTCGCTGGTAAACAAGTCTAGAATGGAGAACAGCTGACAAAGGGAATGAACAATGGGACAAAAAGTGTGTGTATCATTTTCTCATCCTCTCCCAACTTTACATTCTCCTGTTCCCAAATTCAGTCTCAGCTTCTCTCCTCTCACCTGAAGCCTCATGGTTCTCAGCTACAATTTCTGCAATTACAACTCTCAAGCAGGGAAGCAGAGTTAGGATGGTATCAGCTCTGCTCACCATGGGTGATAAGGGTGAAGAAGACCTTTTCCAAGCTGCTGTCAGGGCTGGGTTGCAGGTTTTTGCCCACTGCAGGGAAGTGTTTCTGCCAGAGGCAGCCCACGACCTCTACTCACACAACACTGCTACCCACTGCTTAGGAAGCTGGCCAACACTGGCATTTTTCCATGTTTATTACGCTCCTTGGAACTTCCAAGTAAAATATGTGGGTTTTTGACTTACTGAATCCTTTGACTGATCTTGTTCTTTTTTGTGCTGTGGTCACTTTACGGGAACGAGTGTGGTTGCGGAGGGAACCCTTCCCAGTTACTAACTCAGCTGCCACAGTTCAGTGAGAGAGCTTGTTTCTGACCTTTACACAGTCTCTCTGCAAGAACATCCCCTCAACACTAAGATCATTGGCCACTAATTTGTCTATGAGATCAAGCTGCATTTTCTCCAGTGGTTCTTCCAGCATTTTCTAAGGAAGCTGAGCTGCTGTTTGAGGCCTAGTCTTTCAGGGAGATAGGCAATCTGAAGGTGTTTGCAGTGGGACAGTGCAACATTTTCAAAACAAACAAGTACCTGTTAGCCCATGTTAATAGTGCTTTCCTAGCAAGCCCCTACCAATCATGTCATTTCTCTCTCCTTAACAATGGCTAAAATAATTTAATTCTATCAATTTAATAAGCACACAATTATCATTCTCCACTCATGACGATTCTGTCTGATTTCAGGCTCCAGTTATGTTTTTTTACCTGTTTCTGGATCCCTTGGCCAGTAAACATGATGCATGGTCATAGGTTTTCCACTGTAAACAGGTCAAAGGTCTCTAGCCTTTAACAACTTGACTTATGCATGGGATTTCCAACTGGCGAGCAACCTGGTGAATCCATAAAAGCCCATATTGTGGAGGCTGCGCAGTGTCAGTGCAGGGGCGGAGTGTGGGTGTAGGCGGGGGAAGTGCCCACCCTGGCATTGGTGCACCCAGGCCACAGCCCATGGGCTTCCAGCAACTCCTCTGGGAAGGTATCGCAGTTTCATTGCCCTGTAACAGGTTCAGAGAGGAATCTCCCATCCACTGCTGTCCTTTCTAATAAGACCTGAACAACAAGATGAGGGACATGCTTTCACACCAGCCTAGGCAGGCAAAAAAAACGTACATTCAATGCAGGAATGGCAGGGATGGCAGGGGCTGGCTGTCCTGCCCTGTGGACAGGGGACTTCCTGCTTTCCGGCTGTTTTCAAGATTTGTGGAAGTTTGAAGACACAGGTTTTGGAGAAAACACAAAGTCAACTTGTACTCTCTCCCTCCTGGGTTTATTGTCCTCTCTATGTCCATGAGATGCTGTGATCACAAGTCTTGGAATCAGGAGCCAATGTGACCACATTGTTGAATTCAGGAGCTCCTGGTAAGTGGAAGGACATAGGTCTGGCTGTGTACAGTGGCACACCTGAGTGCATCCGCCTTACTAAGTTCAATACTGGAGGCCGACCTCACTCACAGTCACTCAGAAAACAGGTCCGCTTCAAGCAGAGTCAAGGACACCTGGAAACTGTGGTCTGGAAGCCCCATTTTCCTAAGAATCAGGAGACTTTCCATGCATTCCCAGTTTTGCTTCTCTTGGTATTTTCGTGACAGTAACAACCACAGGCTCTGGATCAGAGACCATTGTGCATATATCACCAAGTGGCCCTGTTAAAATGTATGTTCTTTATGGCTCTAAACCCATTCTCCACCTGCAGCCCTTCTCTGTTCACAGATATCTGTCTTTCACCTTCCCTGGCTTGGAAAAGAGGAGCCCTCCTCTGGGGTTTGTCAGGCAGTAGAAGTAGTCAGAGGAGCATTTAGTAACCGAATTTAGATGTGCAAGAAAAGAATTGGATCCGAGGCACTGACAGTAGTTAATTTCAAAATGCTTTCAGTTATGTGTTCTGAGTTATTTCTACAGGATCTCCTCTGAGTTTTACTATATAGCTGAGAAGATTTTCTTCTGTTGCTGCTAATTAAAATGATAATAAACAGACACTTGCGTACAGTGCTGCCATTACACAGTTTATACCTCTCTCATCTAGCCATTTCCTGGGGCATGTTTTAGTTTAGATATCTCTCTGATAGTGAGGTGACTCTTCTTCCCGCACAATCCCCTCACATATATCTCCTTTCACAAACATTTCAGACACCCTTCACCTTTCAGTTTCTTGCCTTCATCCCTTAAAATTCCCTTTATATGTCCACCCTAAGGGTGTATGTTTTCTGAAGCCACTAGAAGCATTTTCTTTCCAGATTCTGGCTCAGAAAGGAGCAGCATTCTTCACCTCAACAAGGTTCTGCATAGTCCTTCTTGCATTTCAGCTCCCACTGTGGAGAGTGCTGAAGCCCCACTGTCTTGAGGTTCTAAGTAGATATGCTGAGCAATGAAATACTTGTTTCCTCAGTTTTGTCTCTTTCTCCCTCTTCCTGTCCCCCACCCTGACACAGCACAGCTGTGAGTTACGCCTGCAAGGGTTTGCTTTAGACCCTAAACTCAGAGGCAATGCTGGCAATACTAGTCTGTGCTCAGAACTAATGCATGCACATCTGCTCCACTGAGGTGCCTCAGCACCAGCATCTTTCACTTACTGTCAAAAAAAATGACATATAATATGAGATTTGCTGTAATTTAATATAAAGCAGTTAGCAGCTTCTAAAGGAATATTAAATCAAACTCAAAGCGGTGTTGAAAGTGAACAGAAATAATAGATCCAAGATGTATCCAGCAGATGCAAACAGTAGAAATCAACTTTGCTCTACCTCATGCTCAAGATGCCTTTCCTTGGCAATTTAGCTTGTAAACTAACCACTGTCATTTGGCACATTCAGAGATGTTTTAGGCACAGAAAAGAGAACAGCAAGGACTGCTGTGATATTAAGGGATACAAACATAGAAAGCAATGAAAATGTTACTATATTCCTCTTTGGCCAGCTGTATTTCTGAGTCTTTATTTGATGGAGAAACAAGATGTCATTTATCCTCTGCACACATAAGAATTATAAAGTTCTGCAAGTACCAAGCGTGCAATTACGGCTGGATTTTGCATACAAAGCGCAAGGGAGAGTGATGTGGCTTCCTACAGCTTCCCTTGTGCATTTCTGCTGGAACCAAGCCCTTCCAATGAGGAGACTACTGGGTAAAGCAGGAAGAAAGGGTCTATTTTTGCAAAGTAGGAGGTTCTGCCACCACTTCGGAGAAAGGGACAGGGGGCTTTGGCTGAGCTGTACAGCCAGTAGCTGTGGCCCACACAGAAGGCAAAAACCTACACAGGCTGCCAGACAGCCAGTTCCCAAGGGAGTTTCACTCCCAAGGTAGGAGGCAGCCCCAACGACTTCTGGAGAGTTGGCGTGTGTCACCTCTAATGCACATACCAAAAGCTCTTTATCCTGACCCCAAAACACACCTTGCCTTTTAAGACAGAGCAAAAATGTGAGTAATGGCACTGTTATAAAAACAATAAAGATTATATTTTTCAGAGACAGCTGTATGTTATGTTGGTCTGAATGCAGCCATAGTTCACATCTGTACGACTTAATCCATGCAAAATCTGTTCATCGTGACTGAGTCTCAAGTGATCATGTTTCAGCCCTGCAAAACCTATGGATCATGAGTGAATCTCAGAAATGTTTTGTAATTGTGTACACAAACCCACTGGAAAGGGGGTGAATGCAACAAAAATAATTGCTACAAGGGTGGAAAGGCCTCCTACAGAAATTAGGTCTAGAACAGGAATTTCTTAAGAGTTGACTAGCAGCAATGATACACAGAATGAATGTAAAATAATTAGTAAGAAGATTAAAAACACATGCAGGTAAGAAAGAGGGAGAAGTCAGAAAACACTTGGCATTGAAGCAAAGTGCCCTTTTAAGAGCTGTTGCAGAAAAAAAATACATAGTACAGTTATATTTAGAAACTACACTGAAACACTAGAGAGTCATCTGCAAAACTGTAATAATAAAAAAACCCAAGTCTTTGAATTCATTGGCCTGATTCTCAAGAATGGGTTTCATTGAAAGCTACAAAGAAAGAAGAGCTATTAAAATGCTTATTAAAATAAGCTCTTTGGAGGGTCTTGCTCTTACTAAATAAATATGATGAGCAAGGGATTACTATGCTTTTGCAATTTGATCATGATGTTCCAGGCCCATAGTGAGTACAAAGAAAATGCATGTTAGATTATGCCCAAAGGATTACTCCTTCTAATGATAGCTGTAAATAGTGTGTTTATTTGAAACCCTGAATAAGAGAGGGCAAAGCACTCTGTGTGACTCAAACACACACTGCTTGCTACAAAAAAAATCAGCATTAGTATATCTAAAGCAAGCCCAGGCACTTGCGAAAAACACAACAGAACTTGCTATTATTAAAGCTGGGATTTAACACTATTGATAAAGTTGGGATGCCCTGTCCCAAAACATCTGAGAAAATCCCACTGAGATCCAAACCAGTCAGATGGCTCCCACATCTACATGTCAGAGACAAAACTCATGGCCCTGAACTGGGTTTTGAGAGAGAGGGCATTGCATAGTTTGGTTTCAGGGTTTAGCTGCAGGGGCTTTCCACTGCTGCTGGGAAGCTCAGATCAAAACCATATCCCAAATCTGCGATGAGAACCTGAGGGGAGAGGATGTGGGAGCAGCTCAGAGGATCACATAGAATGGCAGTAAAACAGCTGTGGCTACCTGGCTGTGTGCGCAGGAGTGTGACACCAATGGTTCTGTGCCACGCAGGACCCCGGGAGTGCCCAGTGCTGCACCGCAGCACCAGCTGCCACTGCATTGTTGCCACCACCACCCACTCTGAAGCTGCATCAATGCTGAAAGCACTGCCAAGGCTACAGCCAAGCCCTGCACTGTCCCTGATAAGAAGAATTAAAACAAGCTGGGGCTGAACTGGCTGCACCAGGAGCAGAGAAGCATCCTCTAACTGAGGCTGTTCAAATCTGTTATTGCCAAGGGCTGCTGTACAATTTTAATGGGGCTCAGCTGGTTGGTTTTTCCCTCTTCTTTTCCCCCTTTCTGGTCAGCTCTCAGGAGCCAGACCAAGCTTGCTGGACTCAAGGCTGTCCCTCTGGCCAGCCTGCTCCAGAGCTCTCCCACGGGCTGCTGTGGGGTCAGCACCTTGTGCTTGGCCTGTGAGCAGACTCATGCCTCTGCTGCTGTGTGCACACACTGTGTGAGCACTGTGGGAGAAACAGGCCATCCTAAGACTTTTTATGCCCCAACTTGCCGGTTTTTCATAACAGGTTTAAAATGTTCAGCTGTTTTACCACCGAAATGCCGGGCTAATGAGTTAATTAGCAACCAGTACTGCTCTCTTTCAATGTGCATTTTTCAGCTAAATCACTACCTTTTTGTTGTTGTCCTTGCCTTCTGCATTGTTACCTGGTCCTTTCTAATCCTGACTATTCATCTACAATTTCATAGTTCTGTGTTGTCCGGTCTGTCCTGTGTTATGTTGGTGAAGTCTCAGTGCCGACCATACTGTCGTAACTCAGCACACTCTTCACATTTACAAGGGGAAAGACTAAAGAACTTTTAATTTTTTTTCAGACTTTCTGTTTCAGTTGTGGAAACCTGCAGAAAAATGCGGAAGAAGAAGCAAAAGTTGCAAGTAGGAGGAGTTGAAGGGAGACACAAGGAGCTCATAATAGAGAGGGCAGGGCTGCAACACCGCATGCAGTTATAACATCTTGCAACTGCCTTAATGAGGAGTCAGTTTATTTTTACAAAAAAAGGAATTAAATCTGAATGTCATTATCAATCGTGCCACAACCAATACATCCCCTGCACACCTTCAGAGAGATCTGCCTGTCTACTTTTGGTAATGAAGAGCAGCCAATCAGGTCTCTAAGTGGGTCGGTCTCATGCCTGGTGGAGCAGCATGAGGACTCTGGCAGGGCTCTGTGCCAGCTGGCAGTGCTTCAATCTAATAATCCCGTACCGCACTTTCCTACAGTGCACTGCGGGGTGTTGTAAGGCTTCATTAGCTAAGTCTTGTAGAGGTTTGTGACTGCTTAAATAAAAGGGACCATTTTAATGTTAAATATTAGGAGGACATTTTTTCACCATGCGAAACTTTCAGCTCCAGCTCAGAGAAGTCAGCTCTCATCCTGCCCTCAGCTCTGCTAAGGAGAGGCATCTGCCATGGGAGGTAGTATCAACAGGATTGCCTGGGGTGGCCTGTAAGCAACAGCGACACACAGTTTTCTTTCACAACCAGAGGAACATTTCACTGATTTCTTGAAAGAAATGTTAATTTTCTTCCTTGGCAACACTTTAGCAGCTAAAACTATATGCAGGCCCGTCCTGTTTTTTGCCAGAACATTTCATTCAGTCACATTTAAAACCTTTATAAAGAGTCATTTCAAAAAGTAACAAAAAGGAGGTAAGAAGGCTATATTTTAGCCTAAGTGAAAGCTATTTCCATTGCAGTTTGCAGAACAATCACACTCAACTGCAGTAACCTTCTACTGCTTTATTAAATAAATAAATGACAGTTTAAATTAAAGCAGTTAATCAACTGCTAGCTGTGCAAACCTTCCTGCACTACATCATGAAGGCAGTATAACCACAGACAAGGGCCTTTCTATCCTGAAAATCAGTTCTGAAAAGGAGAGGAAACCTCCCACTGACTGTGACCCTAGCAAATGGTTCTGCATGAAACCCAAAAAACAAAAATAAAAAAAAAATTAAACCTGATTATTTACAGGAGGTCGATCTGACAAATTCAGAGAATTATTCTGGCACTAAAAAGAACCCTTCACTGTACTGTAATTTAAAGGTTTTAGAAATTTTTGCTATAAATCACAAGAGTCACTTTTCTCCTTGATGTTGTCAACTTCTGTCCATCTATTTCCCAACATTCACAAAGTACACTATCTTTTGCATTCTGCAGTATACAGAGCTGTAGGCTTAGAAAGCAGACTTGATGACGGTTGAAAAGAAGACCTTTCACAGAAAGGAGGGTCTTGAGGGAGCTGGCAGATGAATTTGCTAAGCCACTATCCACCATTTTTAAAAAAACGAGACAGGTGAAGTTCCAGATGACTGGAGAAAGAGAAATAACCTCCCATTTTTAAAAAGGGGGTTTAGCTGTGTTATATCTCATTCCATGTAAAAACCAGAAGTAGCCCACTGAGAGCCGAAACATAACTAACTCCACTGAACACCATTTTTGGCTTTGCTAACCTGCCACTGAAGCAACGAGGAGGGGTCCATGAAGTCCAAGAGCTTCTGGCCAACCACAGGGGAACAAGGGGCACTCTCTCCACACCAGCCACTGCAGGGGAGACCACGTGCGTGTGCAGTCGGGATGCTCCGTGGTGAGCAGCCAGGAAATTCACACATCTCTGCCTGGGGAGGGCCATCCATATTCTCTGGAGGTCTGAAGGAATAGAAAAACTTTTCCTACTCTGGGGCTGCCCAAGCTCCTCTAAATTACGGCAGTGGGGTGAAGCCCGTGATGGCTGGAAAAAGGGAACTGTAATCCTTGTTTGTAAAAAGGGGGAAGTGGAAGACCCAGAAAACTACAGAGACCCGTCAGTCTCACCTCTGTGCCAGGCAAGATCATGGAGCAGATTCTCTTGGAAATTCTGCTAAGGCACATGGAAAGAAAGGGGTGATTGGTAACAGCCAATATGGCTTTACTAAGGGCAAATCATGCCTGACAAATCTGGTGACCTTCACTCGGGAGTGACAGCCTTGGTGGGCAGGGGCAGAGCTGCTGACATCCCCTACTGGACTTGTGCAGAGTGTTTGACCCTGCCCCATGCAACATCCTTGTCTCTAAATTGGGGAGACATGGATCTGAGGGATGGAGCACTGGGGGGATGAAGAACTGGCTGGATGGCCACCCACAAAGAGTTGTGGTCAGGGGCTCACGGTCCATGTGGAGACCAGTGATGAGTGGTGTCCCTCAGGGGTCAGTGCTGGGGCCGATACTGCTCAACATCTTTGTCAGGGACATGGACAGAGGGATCAAGGGCACCCTCAGCAAGCTCACTGACAGCACCAGGCTGTGTGGGGCAGTGACACGCTGCAGGGAAGGGATGGCATCCAGAGGGACCTGGACAGGCTGGAGAGCTGGGCCAGTGCAAACCTCATGGAGGTCAACAAAGCCAAGTGCAAGGTCCTACACCTGGGTCATGGCAATGCCAGACACGCCAACAGCATGGGCAGAGAAGTGACTGAGAGCAGCCCTGCGGGTGAAAGACTTGGGGGTGATGGTAGATAAAAAACTCAGTATTAGCCAGCCCAGAATAGCCAAGGAAATCCTGGGCTGCATTAAAAGGAGCATGGCCAGCAGGACAAGGGAGGTGATTCTGCCCCTCTGCTCTGATGAGACCCCAACTGGAGTGCTGCATCCAGCCCTTGATTCCCCAGCAAAGGAAGGACAGAGAACTGCTGGAGCAAGTCCAGAGGAGGCCACAAGATTAATAAGAGGACTGGAGCACCCCCTATAAAGCCAGACTGAGAAAGTTGTGGTTGTTGAGCTTGGAGAAGAGAAGGTTGTGTGGGGACCTTACAGCAACTTCCAGTATCTGACGGGGCCTACAGGGAGGCCCAAGAGGGGCTCTTCATCAGGAACTGTGGTGATAGGACAAGGAGTAATGGGTACAAACTGCAAGAGGGGAAATTTAGGTTAAGTGTTAGCAAGAAATTCTTTCTTGTGAGGATATTGAGACACTGGAACAGGTTTCCCAGGGAGGTTGTGGATGCCCTAGCACTGTAATAGTTTAAGGCCAGGTTGGACAAGGCCCTGAGTGGCCTGGTCCAGTGGGAGGTGTCCTTGCCCATGGAAGTGGGGGTAGGGATTAGATGATATTTAAGGTGCATTCCAACCCTTAACATTCTATGGCTTCTGTCTATATGGATGGTTGGACAACCATGTTGGGCCAGGAAGCTGCAGGAGCATGGAACTGTGGAATCATTAAAGTTGTAAAAGACCTCAAAGACAATCGATTCCAACCATTAACCCAGAACCACTCTTCTGGTCCCTAAACCATATCCCCAGCTACCACATTCACACATCTTAGCATGGTAACTCCACCACTTCCCTGGGCAGGCTGTTCCAATATCTAAACACCCTTTCAGTGAAGAAATTTTTGCTAATACCCGGTTTAAACTTCCCCTTGCACATCTTAAGGCCATGTCCTCAATTGCATGGAGCAAGTAGGACTGCTCAGTGCTGAGAGGGGCAAGCAAGGCACAGCAAAGCACTATTCTGGCCTTTAGAGGAGTGGCCATGTTCCTCTTCCCATGATCCTGTCCCCTTTTCTGCCATTCCTCACTCTTCCCAAGATTATTGGCTTAATGACTTCTGCCATTAACTGTGGGGGATCTCCTGCTTTCAAGGCCCAGCAACCATTAAAGAGATCCAAAAATGCTGACTCTCAACAAAGTTTACAATAGCTGGCATTTCTGCTGCCTCTGATATTCTTAATGACTTGTTGGTCAAAGAGTGACGAAACACTGGTTTGTTAATTTTTCTGATGCACACAGCCGCCACACAGCACTTGTCCCTCAGTAGCCAGGATGTCTTCCCCAAGGCATGGCCTGGGATGGGTTAAGTCCAGACAAAATCTAAGGTTAGCTAGGTGATCCAGGTTTTGGGAACCTTCACTCTGCAGCTGAAAACTCTGCCCATGTTGTCTCTGTCGGGGTGTCTCCTTCTTCATTACTGACACTCAGACTTTTAATTTCACTCCAAACACTTTTATCATGGTTTTATGCAGCACAAGCATGTCAAACAAGGTAGTCATTACTTAATTACTTGATATCTAAATCGGAGAGTTTAGTCAAACATCTCAAGTTTTCATAATTATAGCCAACTTTATATAAACATCTGCTGGCAAACACCAGGCTTGAGTGCTTGAAGGAGGTACACCACAAATGACAGGAGAATAACCCAGGGTAACAAAATAAACACAGTTGCTCATCTCAGCTTGCTAATCTTCTGAATATTTTCATTCTCAAATGATTTTGACAAGCATTTTTTAAATTCAACCAGAAGTCTGTGTATCATTGGAGTGGTTTACTTTGTTACTTTGTTACTACTACAGACCTAAGACTGAGACAATACTTTTATCCTGCCTCTGGTTTGTCAAGGTGTTCTGTCATCAACATTATACCATTACCTTTTTGCATAAAACATACGTAGCAAGACCTTAGCCTGGCAGAAAAAATGCATACAGTTAGTTTTGTAGCTATAAATTTTAGTTTGCCTTTCTTTTCACTCACAGAACTCTCTCTTAAGTACAGCAAATGCTAATTTTATGGCTGGCCGATCAGGACTTTTCTCTACTATGAAATGCCCCATAGAATGCGACTCCAGGTACTTCCTTCAGAAAAAATCAGGCTTTTTTAATTGGCAGAAGAATGTCGTTCTTTTACCTTCTCTCCGTTAGATGCTGAAGATCTCTGCCAAGTCTGTACCCAGATCTCCTAGCTGACTCTTCCTTCCAAGAGGAGACCTTAGCATGAGTAGGCATAGATAACAAAACTATTCCTGACACCTCCAGGCTCTGGAAAAGCTGTTAATCAAATGGGAAAGAGCTAAAGTTCGGCCTCTTGTATGTGCTTTGGTTCTCACAGGACATCTACAAGGGCAGTGACCTGCATGGCTGGGGTCTATGATGCTGGAGAAACTGGGTGCCAGTGCAGCAGTGGGTGACTGTGAACTGCTCTCACCTGATTCCTTCAGTAGAGGAGCTATCTCTTTTCTCCTCCATCATCCTCAGTGGCAGCTGTGTCACTCTGAGAAGCCAGGACACAAGGCATTATGCCAACCTAATATTTAGATTATATCTTTCTTTCTAGAAGCATTAGTAGCAAAATTATTTTATCGGTCCATTTCATCAACCCTGAAGTCTTACTTAAGTCTTACTTAAAGTATTTTTACATCCGTTTCTTGTTTGGTTTTTTTTCTTGTTTGTTTGGCTAGGTTTTTGTTTGTTCTTTGTTTTGGTTTGGGTTTAGTTTTGTTTTTATTTTCAGTAGTAGGGATGTTTTCCAGTCTTAATCTTTCTTTTTGTTTTGACTCTGAAGGTTAGTGTCATCTCAGCTCCTTGTATATGTTCCCCCTGCAGTTATCTGTTCTTCTTCTCAATGCACATGCTGAAATTTTTGTCTTGTAGGGGTTTCCATAGGAAACTCGTTACTTCTTTATGGCTCGTTACTTTCCTCGTTACTTCTTTATGGCTCATTCCTGCCTCTCCTCAGGTGAACCTTTTCCTGTCTTTCCAGTGGGATAGGAGACAAATATTGCCATTCTTGCTGAATTTGGCATCAAATGGACCTCTTATCTTTAGAGGAGACAGCTATGGATATTAAGTCCAAGTTCCTCCCTGGTGGAGGTGCCCAGGTTCCTAGAGAGGTGTTTTTTGTCCAGACCACTGTGGGCCATGGTATATGCACAAGACTGTCTCTGTGCCCAAGCAGGGGGACAAGGAGACATGAGGTCTCTCATTGCTCGATGTCCTGACTTTCTTCTATCCCATTTTATAACTCTAAATGAAATCAATTGTCTTTCTGCAACCTACGTGATTGTTTACACTTGATAAAATCTCTTAGTGTTACAGAAAAATATATATGATCATACTTACTAAGTATGATCATATATATTCATACATGAATACATAGAAATACAGAAATATACACAGAAATATATCATATTTAATTATGACATATCCAGCTGTTTCTAACAGCATTACGTGTTGTCCCAAGGAAAAGGTACAGCTACACATGCAATTCTCACTCTGCTGTAATCTGTCTCTGGTCACCATGGCAGGTAGCCTCTCTTACTGTTTTGCTAGGTGGAATTCACAGAATTGTAGAATCACAGAATGGTGTGGGTTGGAAGGGACCTTAAAGATCATCTTGCTCCAA
This sequence comes from Ifrita kowaldi, assembly GCA_013398055.1. Lineage (NCBI taxonomy): Eukaryota > Metazoa > Chordata > Aves > Passeriformes > Cinclosomatidae > Ifrita > Ifrita kowaldi. The sequence continues at coordinate 803,711 of VZRS01003765.1, read as the reverse complement.
CCTCCTGCCCTGGCACACCTTTCACTAGATCAGGTTTTTCAGAGCCCTGTCCAGCCTGCCTTGAGCACTTCCAAGGATGGGGAGTCCACAACCTCTCTGGGCAATCGGTTACACTGCCTCACCACTCTTACAGTAAAGAATTCCTTTCTGATATCTAATCTAAACCTGCCCTCCTTCAGCTTAAGGCCATTCACTCCATGCCCTTGTGAAAAGTCCCTCTCCATCTTTCTTGTGGGCCTCCTTGGGGTACTGGAAGTCTAAGGAATTATGGTATTAATAGTCTAGAAAATTATGAAAAGCGGAAATAGCAATAAATCAATCTATACAGAGTAAAACCTATGCCATTTCCCCGTGCTTACAAAGTCTCTTCAATCAGCTACAGGGAAGAAGCTTTCTCTTGTTTGGCATGGCTTAGTGATGGCCCCCAAAAAGGACTAATTTCCCTAATGCATGGAAACCTAGTGTTTGATATTGAGTATGACATTATTAGCTGTGCAAGTGCCAAAGAAGTATTTTGGGATTTTTTTTTTTCAAATTATAATGTGATTTTTTTTACTGTAGATCAAATTATACCAAAAGATGTTTGACCTACCGACATGATCTTATAAAATTTACATTTATATAGCTTCTTCCATGGTTGGTGATTACCGAATTACCTAACAAAAAGTTCTTTACAGAAATGGAGAGACATTTTTATACCCATGTGTAAGGCAATCAACCTGTGGAAACAGGTAAGTAAAAAAATCAAGTAAAATTTTAAATTCACTAGGTCTGCTATGTCCGTAGTGCCTCAAGGTGGAGGAGAAGTAATTTCAGCCTTTTAAGCCTGTTTGGACTCCATCTGCTGTGGGTGGAGAGAGAACCTTTATTAAGAAAAATTAGTGAATATATAAGAAAAAGAGTTGAGTGTTTCCACTGAGACACAATTTTGCCCCTGCAGTCTCATGTAATTGACTGAAGAGGCTTTGCCGTATGGCTTCCTGCAATTACCTGTCAGTCAGCTTAAACTGCTTCTTAGAACATTGTCCTGAATAAATGAGCCTCTAGATTAAATCACTGTGATGGACACATAAGCACGTATTTGTAGGAACAATTACAAATATCCTCATAAACTTTATGTCTCCCATTATGGGAATTCCTTAATGTTTCAAGGTTTCATTCCATTGGCATTTCATCAGAAATGTGAATCTATGTAACTGTCCCTCCCCCCAGTAAAAAAACCTGATGATTTCATATAAAATCTGGTAGCCAATTATTTTTTCAGTGAAACTCTCAAAACATACCACCAATTTGAGTTACACTGATGTAGGTAATGTTGGTAATCTCCTTTGAGGCATTTCTCTCCTTATTGTAAATTAGATAACCTCCATGTACCAGAAGTGCCAAATTCATATGTAAGAGCTGATGTATGTGATACTTACAGGAATATATAATGTCGGTAAAGGCATGAGTACAGAATGTGGTCAAGGAACTAATGACTGCAAAGAACATAAAATCCTTAGAGAATTTTTCTGGCCTCCTTACTGTGAAGGACAGAAAGGTTAAATAGCCCCAAGCATTTTCTCTACCAAGAAGGAAGAAAGACCTTCTCAGTCTGGGTTGGGGGTTTTTTTTGATACTTTAGCATATTGGTGTTAAACTATCACCCACTGGTCAATAATTTATTGCATCGGTTAATGCACCCAACTGATAAACCTGCTGTGGCAGAATCCTTATCCTGAGCATTAAAGCTCTGAAATTAAAAGGAAGCAAGACCACTGAATTCTGGTTGCATCAGAAGCAAGATCAGAAGGTGGTCCAAGTTCTTACCTGATGAAAAGTGTATAAAAGTGTATAGACTATTAGAGTCTAATCCTATTATTTTATATTTAATTAAAAAGGTCTTACAAGTAAAGTGCTCATCTATTGCAACATGTAGAGTCTCAGCCTACCTGGTGAAAAAAAAAATTCTTGCAACAAAGCAGGGGAAAAAAAACATGAAAAAAGGAACTCTCACTGCTCCCAAAACCCATCTTCAGACATGAACATGTTTACCTTTGCTCAGCCTAGCAACAGATAAAATCAGAGCTGCCACCAGAGCAAGTGCTTTTGCCAGAGTGAGCTCCTACGCGGTGTGGATGTCAAAGTATCAGCTGCCACTGAATGTATGTAACGTGTGGCTCTTAGAAAGCAAAATGTTCTCTGTCACAGCCATATTACAGCTTGGCATGGAAGGAAAATACTTTAAGTTTCATGTGACAGATCTCAGGAGACAAAGCAATGACACAGTTCTGAAAGGCAAAGCTAAGCTGTCTGGACTTTTTTTCCTTTCTAGTTTAGGCAGTGAACTTCCATGACCCCCTTCCTCCCCCAAATCACTTATTTACGCAAACTCAATCTGCCCCAAGAATTAATTTGTGACAGTGAAAGGAGAGCAGATTGTTAGGCCTTTGGGTTAAGTACCTCCTGATATGTCAGGGACATTTAAGACAAGTTGTCAGTGGTATTTTCAATCTTACATTTTATCCTCCTCTTTCGTGAGCTTATTCAGGGCTTTGGAAATGCAGTTTCACAGGTCCACAGCAAATCCCTAGCATTTCACATTTCCAGTTCCCGTGGGCCTGTGGAACTGCATTAAAACACGACAGCAAAAGAAGTCTTGCATTTCAAAAACGTGAACCTAGTGGTGTATTGAGATTTCTTCTTTAACTTGCTTTGTTGTTGTGCCATTTGCAGTATTTTCAGGCCTTGGATTTCAGCAGTGTGTCATGTCCCCCATGTCACACTGATAAGGAATCTGAGCATGCACCATCCTCACATCCTGTGACATGCACTACACACTGCACCAGGTGATATTAGTGATTATGGCTGCAGCCCCTGAATCCTCAGGCTCGCTGATATTTGAAATGCAAAGTGTGCTCATTGCCTCTGCACAGCCTCAATAAACCAAACCTCGGAGGATAAACGACTCCAAGGCAGAGCAGAGACCCTTTGAATGAAAGATACAATTCAAATTCAAAGAAGCACAAAAAAAAAAAATAGAGAATTATGTGCCACTGAAAAGGAGGCAGAGAAACACAATACATGAGTCTTGAATAAAAATGAAAACCTAATCACACCACTGAGCCCGTGGATAGAACATTTCATCCCCTTTTTTTTGTATTCTGTTCAGTCAGGCAGGCATAAAAATGACCTTTCTTGTATTCATGTTTTCAGAAACCTGTTTCAAGCAGATGTTTATTTTATCTGCCTGGATCTCAGCTGGCCTTCAGCATGATACCAGATGTTTTGCATTTAAGGACTGCACTCTGAAAAGTTAAGCCTGGGCAGTACAGCAGGTGTCTGTGTATGAGCAGTTCACCTTCTTCATCCCTGGGATATTTCAGTGCTATGTGCCTTCAGCAGAGGCTGCCAGTAAGCAGGAAAGCTGCCTGGTTCCTTGGCTGCTGTTTGACATGGGCTGTTTGCCCAAGAGGTCTAGGTACGGTTTGAAGGGTCCTGTGCTGGTCTGAGGGCCCTGACCCACAGCATCAGAACTGCCCTCTGATAGCTTTTTTGTGTGGACTTCCAGCCTTGGCACTACACAAGCCTCTGAGCCATCCCTTGCTCCTACTGAAGTGAGGTATTCTCAACAATGAACAGGAATTAAAACTGAGACCATTTCCCTCCTTTCAGCCTCAGACTGTAGGCAATTTTCCCACTCTCCAGAGTTCAAACCCAAAGAAAGCCAGCTGCCTGCTGAAAGCAAAAGGGTATTTAGCTATTTAGCTTACCTAGTACTGTGTGTGAGACCACCTGAAACGGACCATATCAAAAGATCTCTGTGGCTCAGTATCTTCTCTCTGACAGTGGCCAAAAGCAGGTACCCATGGAAAGTGGTAGGTAAGGATACACCGATAAGATACTTTACCCAGCTGGTGTCACAACATCTGGTACCATGGGGATGAGGGCCACAGTGGTCTGGGGGTGATTCCTGTATGCTGGGTAACCCCAGGTGCATTTATCTGTCACTGATATATTCAGTCTTCAGACATGAACTCGTGCATCTGTGATATCCTGCGGCACACAGTTCACTGTGGCTGAGCTATACAGCACTTGAGCAGATTAGCAGTGAGCGGGTGAAATTTCACATGTTAACAAAGGTGTGTATCAAAGGAAGTTCTTGAAAAAGAGATGAATGTACACTGAAAGGTAAATGGCACAAAGAAAAAAAAAGGAGAAAATTAAGTATTGCCCTTAATATAGTGCTAATCTCTTACTTGCCTTTGGTTCTAACTGAGAGGTATTGGAAATCTGGAAAGGTAACATTTGCATCTTGTTTGATGATGATGATGTTGATGATGATGATGATGATGGTGATTACTACTACTGCTACTACTACTACTACCACTACTACTACTACCACCACTACTACTACTACCACTCCTACTACAAATACGTGCTTGGACCAGATCAAAACCCTGGGAGTAACCATACTACACATCCCAGCTGCTAAAACTTATTCAGTCAGCTGGCATCTTGTATACTTTCTTGGAGAAAAGGTAGCCATTTTGTTAGGATCATTTAAGTTTAGGATTACAACATATGGGGAAAAAAAGAGGAAGACACTCAAGGGAAGAAAAGTAATTGAAAAATGAGAATGGGCTAATCAAAGAAGAGAATGCAAATTCCTAAAAGCATAAGGATATTGATGAAACCTGAGAGTTATCACAGTGGAGCTCTATTGTTTATGCTTATAAAGACTTTGACTAGACCTTACTATAACTATGTGCCTGGAGACTTGTAGAAGTCCCAGCAGCAAAATTCCAGCAAGTGGAAAGGTGGAATGAAAGAGGGGCTTTACTGACTTTTAGTAAGCGAGTAGAAGAAGAGTGGTAGAGAGACATCTGCCACTCATAATCCACTTACCAGCCAGGATTTTGGCTTTGAGGAGATTTCTTAGTCTGGACAGACAGAGGAAGGAAAGTGAAGAAGAATTAAAAGATGTCTGTTCATTCAATCGCTTTGTTATGAATCTAAAGGATTTGACAGAAAGAACTCATCTGGTCCTAGATTTTTCCAACATAAGTATCTTGATTTGTTTGTGGAAAATGGTAGAGCACAGTTCACAGAGCAGTCAAATTTCCTTGCACGTGTCATTTGAGATTGTAAAGTTGCTTTCAAAACATTTCTATCCCTCTGGAGTTTTCCAGCCTCGACCCACATCTTCATGTAATGTGTTATTATTGCTGCTGTATCTGAGAGCCCGTAGGCAAAACCAAACACAGACTAATACGTCCAGAGCCAGTTTGCCTGCTTACGAAGAAGGAGCACATATACATGCAGACAGATGGATAAACAAGGAGCAAAAATGACTTTGAAAACACATCGCTACTGTCCCTAAGAGGCTGTTGGCTCTTCAACAAGATCTTTTCACTATATTCCAGCATTTAATTACATTACTATGGATGACAGGAAGTCATCCTGCTTCATCCATGTGGGGATATAGAGATTACTGAAGGGTAGGCTAAAGAGCTGAGTGTATTACAGCATTAAAACTGTTTTATGCCCCATTAATGAACCCAGTTTTAAGAGAATAAAAAGAAACACCTTTGATTATATATAGGAAAAAGATGTGTCAATATTGAAAGGTATTCAGCACTAAGAGGAACTCACAAAATTTGGGGGAGAAAAAATAAAACAGGAAAACTATGTGATGCAGTCTCAATGAATACTGTTTTAAAAAGCACAAATGTTTATCATATAATGTCAGTAAAATTTCTTTGGCTTGCAACCTGCCACTGAACTAACTAGTTCTAGAAAGAAACCATATACTTTCACATCAAATCTTAGATCTTAAAATAATTGGGGCAGTTGCATAACAGCTGCTGCACCACAGAGGAAAAAAAATTTTTTTTGTACACACAATATGGAGCAGAAGGATTATTTGTATTTAATTTCTATAGTATTGTGAAAGGCTTTTAGTGTATAATGTTTCTGAGTATTTCTCCCAGTTTATTAGGGATGCTTTTCTACTTCCTGTGCTTTTCACGGTGTTTGGCTGACAGCTTTTCTCAGGCAGATGGACCTTGATAAAAGGCCAGGGGAAAATTTCTTCTAATCAGCACTAAGTCATGAGCCAAATGCGATAACCACTTGGTTAGGAGCTGTGCCCCACATTCAGCAGGTCAAACTGGGAGCAGAAAAGGTACCTTTTGGCCTGACCTGAAGGTTGTGATCAATGCAGCCCTCGTGGCACACCTGGCCCAGGCTAGCCTCAGCTCAAAACACTTTTTACTCTTAGGTTGCACGGAGTGCCTCTAACCCCCAAGACACCTGGAAAACAAACCCCAGACTTGCTTCACAAAGGCCTATCACATGCTAGTGATTCTGTCCCCCAACACCATTATCCATGTTCAGCTGCTTATAGTCCAGAGGTAAAGAAGTAGCTTAATTCAGGCTCCTGGAGTAACATCCCATTCCCTAGAAACCTTTCGTGGGGTAGAGATTATTTACTGAATGAAACCACTGTGCTGACCTGTAGCACATATGTGACTATTTCCACTCACCCTCTCCTGCACAGCACACGCAGCAAAAGTGCAGAGCTTAAATTCTATTACAAAGTTTACTCCAGAAGTGTGATCATTTAATAAGATCATGAAATTGCTTAAAATACACAGTGAGATTTAGCATAAGCATGGATTTTTTTTTTTTACTGACACACATTTTTTACACAGTTCTCTATTTATTGTAAGTTTTAAAGAGGCATTACAGACCTATCTCTACACCATCTAATAAGCAATTTTATTCTTAATTTAAAAAATCAGATTTATCAAAGATAACAATGCATGCTGAAAGTATCAGAGCACAGAATTACTTGCATATCTAGCTGACAAGTCTTGAAAATAGGGCAATAACCCCTGGTAATTCCTAGGTATTTAGCATTACCACGGAATAGCACTAAAAGTAACTTGGTAAATGATTTAAGAATGCCTCAGAGTGTAATTATGTGCAGATAGAGGTCGTTGGGTAGAATACTCTTGCTGGGGTTTGGAGTTCATAAAACAGTGACGGTCATATTCTAAGGTACTTTTAATTCCATTCTGCATAATTGAGGCGGAAAAGTAGCAGCATGACAGTATCTGATTTAACGTCTAGATAATTGTAACACGTCTAATAGGATTTTTCCATTGGACAACAGGACAGGCAGGAAGTATGTGAAGCAAGGGTCAAGAAAAGAAAAAAAATATGTGAGTCTGAAGAACTCAGAAGAAGCATATCTTGAACTAGTTTCTTGTCTTCAGTAAATTAAGAAGGCAGAAACTTTTGCCAGACTGTGAGGAAACTTCTTTGTGCTCATCCAGCAGGTTTTCTCCTTGTTCCCGGAGTGCTTCCCTCCTGAGGCATTTACCGAAGCTCCTTCTAGAAAGCACCTCTGCAAAACCGAGGCTTGTCTCATTGTTAAGACACTGACTGGGGACCGTGGGAGTTTGTTTCTTTGCTGGCACAGTGCCCTCACTGCCCCCATCCCAGCACACCTCCTTTGATCATTTAGAAGAGCACACGTTGAGAAAAATACGCATTATTTTAAAAACAAAAATTCTGCATTGGCATGCAAGGCTCTCCCTCACGCTAGAAAATCCCTTTGTCACTTTCCAGTGAGCGTGTTTTGGGGGCTTCAGCGGGGTCCTGTTCAGGTCAAGAACCCCTGACACATGCACCCTGCCAAGGCTGCAGAGGAAGGATGAGAAATGCACGGTGAGCCCATGGTCTGAAAGTCCCCTGGTAATTCCAGTCCCTTCCTCCCTCTCCCCCATAACCACGGCACAGGAACCACAAGGAAAGAAGCTTGCTTGCAAACAATTATGAACCAAAACCAAGCAAAAATATCAATGAACATGGTGTTCACAAGTCAGCTGAACAAGCTTTAATTATTAGAAAAAAACTATTACTTGTCACTGTGACCAAGGTTTGAAATGAAGCTACAATTATAACATTAGCTTTCATTCCCAAAGACAAATGAATTAGGGACCTGACATTTAGAATTATATTTAATTTTATTAAGAAATAAAAAACCAATGGAATACCGAGTTTCCCTTTTTTCAAGTCACAGAAGCTTCACTAACATCCAGGGTTCCTCTGGAAAAGAAATAGGTTAATCTAGATTTAGTATGAGGGAAAGAATTCATTATAGTAAAAATAATGTTCTGATCAATTACATGTAAATTATATTTTGTCAGGAAGCTAAAACTGACAATCAAATAAAAATACCCTGAATAGTCTTTATGATAGCACAGATGTTCTCCTGCCCACATTTCACTTTGACTTTTTCTATTCAAGCTGCTCTAAAATAGGTAATTGAATAAGAAGCTCTAATAGCAGGCTACAGAACCTTTCTGTCCAGCTCAGGCTCACAGATCTTTTTTTTTCCACCTTTATTCACAAACCTGTTGTTGCTTGGCCACATTTCTTGGATATTAAACATGGGAAACTCCATTTTTTAAAAAAAATATGTTTTGCAGAAATATAAGCTCTGCAGCTGTTATGGTGCATCTTTTTTAAGCACTCTGCACTGCATACTATTAGCATTTCATGGAACTTGACTAAGGAGTTCAAAATGAGGGCAAATGTGAGGTTCTCAGAAGATCAACTAATTCAACAGCTTGGAGAGAGTAAGTGCTCCAAGAAATCACATTAAAAACTGTTAAAAATGCTGAGTCAAAAACGAACTTTGCATACAGAGTCTGTTAACTGGTTTCATGGAAAATTTGTGCTTGTGCCTACAAAACCTCGCTTTTTGCTTCTGAGAACTATTAAGGGATTTTGTTTTAAACAGGACTTTGCAGACCAGACCTCTGCAACCCTTCTGAAAGCTCCTGAGAGTTTGGTGCTATTACTTGCTTTGGAGTCATATGATTAATTGGTCTTGTCAGTTTGCTGTGTTAACTGAAAAAAAAAAAAAAAAAGGCAAAACAAACAGACAAACAAACAAGTCAACAAACAAGCAGGCCCAAAGCACCAGATTCCTCAGCAAAGCAAAAAATGGGAAAATACCACAGGGAATCGACAGAAATATTTCCAGTGGTCCAGACTGGAAAGACCAGAAGCTGCATTTTTAAAATGAAACGCAAGAAAATATCACAGCCAAGGGTTACTTGCTCCACTGCCATTAATAGTTATCTCTTTTTCATGCAAACTCTTCCATTCAAAACTATGCACCTGGAAAATTTCAACTGTCTTTCTTGAGGCCCAGGCAGAACATGGCCTTAACAAGTTCTGCCTCTGTGTACGTATTGCCCTCCAATACTGCTCCAGGGTAAAGCATATCAGTTTCACTTGAACTCTCAAAAAATTCTGTGACTGACAGAGCAGAACTTCACCCTTCCACTCTAGCAGAGCTTTAAGCATCTAAACCTCACTGAGGTGTAAACCTCTGTCCTAAAAGCAACCCATGATGTGGTTCTCTGCCCCACCCATTGCACATAACCCAAAAAGAGTGTGCAGCTCAACATGGACAGTCAAGGGATGGTGAGGATATCCCCCCAGAGCATGCCCCACCCTGTTCTTGCTCTCCACATCCCCATCAGGATTGAGCACTTCCATATTTACCACAGACAGAAAAATTGATAGCTGTGCTCTCATTCACGTGAGATGGCACTGCTCCTTGCTCCATGCTCAATCCAGACCAACAGATGGGAAAAGCTGGATTTTGTACGCACTGAAGCCACACCACATGAGCCAGACCTCTCATCAGGAAGTCAATGCATTTGTGAGCCAACCATCCTCAGCACTGAGTCACAGTCTACAGAAGGCACCTCCGAAGCCCCAGAAATCCCATGTGTGGTCACAGAATCACAGGATGGGTCAGGCTGGAAGAGACCACAGTGGGTCATTTGGTGCAATCTCCCTGCTCGGGCAGGGTTATCCCAGAGTACAGATGGTTCTTGAATATTTCCACTGAAGTATTCACAGTCCTGCTGGGACCTTTGCTCAGAAAACCATGTGGGGGGTTCCAACCGGGACTGTATTTCTGAGAGCTATGTACCATGCATCTGCAATGAATTTTCCTTATCTGCCAGGCCTTTAAATGAGAAAAATCTCTTGTCCCTGCTTCAGCCATTAGTCATTTTGTGTTTAGATGTAGTCCCTCACAAAAATGCTCTCAGATTCATTATTTCTGCTCCTTTTTCCTTTAATTGGAGTAGCTCATTGTGGCTAAATGAAAGCATTTGAGGTCAGCTGACTAAATGGAGTAGCATTTTAGCTGTCAGCACTTCAATTTGAAAAAAAAAGAAAGCTACACCAATAAAAGTTTGAAAGGCTGAAATGGGTTATTCCTAGGACGGAGATTCACTTTGAGCTGTTCCAGGTATTATATATTTCAAAATCTCACTCACAGCTATGTAATTAAATTGGCTTTTTTACTTTCCTTCTGAGACATCAAAGTCCCAATATCTGCCCTTGAGCAATAAGTCCTGAGACATCAGCAGGTATCTTTACTGAGGAAAACTCAGGCTAAGTCCTAAAAAGCTCCCTTTGGACCCTCCTTGCCAGAAAAGAAGAACGACTGAGGAGTCTTCCAGAAAATAAAAAATTAATCTGGTCCGGAAGACACAATTTTTTGTAATTATCCAAAAAACAGATGAGCATCATGTCATGTCAGAGTCTGATGGTACAGCCCCAGCTTCCTAATCCTAAGCATCAAATATATAATTTCCCCCAACTCTGTTATTTGTAGCTTTGTGCTTTTAATAAAAGGATTCAAAAAGAGTTTCCAGATTTGTGAGGCTGTGTAAGATATCCAATCGAAAGGACTTCTAGGGATAGTTGAAGAATATTTTCCTGCTATGTCTGAGAAATGTGTGTGACACAAATGGCTAACATAAGGAAAGCAGTTTCTTACACTTCCTCCTGTGACTAATGTCTTGAGAGTTCCAACACGTGGCTGAGGGGTCATTTCTAGCAGCTACTTGTGAGTGCAAAGGGCTTTACACACAGTGGTCCTCTCTGCTTCTTGCCTGTGAGCTGCTGTGCTTTTTTCGTAATTGCCTAAATGAGCCTGATTTTAAGGGTTCTCCACAACAGCAAGGCTGTCACATGCTGGTCTAAAAATTTCTGATCCCTGAGGCAGATAAGTGACCACTGTGCTGCTTTTCCTCTCACGTTTCATTACAAAACTACCTCCGGATACCACAGCTCTCAGAACATTTCCTGCCAGAAATAACTGCAGCCCAGGCTTTCCAGAGCACATAGGTGTGTGCTTTTCTGCCACCCATTTCAGCCTCCTAACATTCAGGAGAGCTAATGGGGAAGAACATGTGAGAGCTATCTCAGTCCCTCTTTCCTACTTATTTTACAGCCTGGAGCTGATGTGATGAGATGCCATAAAAAGCCCAGAGGAAGGCAAAGTGGAAAGAAGCACGTCTCCACTGCACAGCCTTGGCTGCCAGCACTCACTGGCGTAGACACTTCCTGAGCCAAAGCTCACACCCAGGGTCTCACATGTGCCTAGTGCCATGGGCTTGACTAACCCTTTTTGTGACCCCATTCATACCTTTGGACTCCCAAACATCCTGTGATGACGAGTTCCCCAATTTAAGCATGCATTGTGCATAGAGGGACTTCCTCCTCTTTGTTTTAAACCCACTGACTGGTATTTCCACTGGGTGTCTCAGGCCGTGGGATCCCAGTGAACAGTCATTCCCTGTTATCTTCTCTGCACCATTTATATATTTTTTAATAAACTTCCTCAATCTTTCTCCGCCCTCGAAGCTCCCTCCTGTACTAAGCACAACTTACCTGTACCACAGAAAAGCACTCAAAAGTCTCAGTTGAATCAAACAAAAGCTCTTACATACTTTTATTTCTGCTTTGTTTACGTAAATTTCCAAGATAATCATTACATTTAACTAAACCCAAGAGAGCTGAAAAATACAAGGCCAGAAGTGGCATGCTTACATCTTCAACTGAATCAGGATTTCCAAGCCAAAGCCTGATGAATCCTCATACACACACCCAAGGACCACACCGGCCCCCTTTGGGACCAAATGTCTCAAAGCCCTGTTGCAGCTCAGATGCCAGAAACCAGTATTGATGTTCCCTTGTTCCAGGGCAAAGATCCCGGTCTGGAAAACTGCTCATGGACTATTGCAACCACAGATCTACACCTGAGCACTTCACCATCCAGACCTTATTCTAGTGCCTACCAACATATCCAGCACCCTGAAATGCTGGGTTCCAGGGAAAGAAAGACCCCATGACATTAAGAATCTGTCTCAAAGAAATTGTCCATCAATGGTGAATTAGAGTGGTATCACCATGGCAGTAAACAGTAATTGAACAGTGGTACTAGAAACATCTCACTGCAGCCACGGGAGCAAAATAAAAGTGTGTTCCAATGAGCAGGAGCAACGTGGGAATTCACACAGTTGTAGCATAGTTAGGAGAGAGTCCTGTTTTTATAAGAACAATCATAGACTTTTTAATGCTTGATGTGTGTTTAAAACTGAGATTTGCACCCAGTTTCTCAGTTTCCCTACTTCTGTTTGAAAATTGAAAAGTTGTGAGTACTATGACCTCGGTGTCATTTTATGGGAATAAGGTCCTCAGAAACCCATGCTTTATCACTAGAGAAAAACCATGCATGTAGTGTGTGTTTGTATGCATGTATTAAGGATAGGGGAGAAAAATCTATTACGAAAAAATTAAGATGCTTACAAATATCAAATAGCTAAAAGAAGATACTGTGTTCACTGAACAGGAATTAAGCTCTAAGCAAAAAGTAGCAGACTATTTTAAAACTGTAACTGTGCCATTTTGAACTGAACAAATCAAGGTGATACCCAAAGTTCAGTTAAGCTAGACTGTCTGTTTAAACATAGATGAGTAGCACATCTTGTGTTAATTGTTAAAGTGCAGCTCCATCAGGCACCGTAAGGTTTCCAGCCAGGAATCCCCAGCTGGTTTATGTCCCGTTTTGTATTTTTGCCAGATAATTGCTATGCTCAGCACCACAATTCCCCTTCTCAATGGCAAATCCTCCCTGAAAATAAGCAGCAGCAAGGCCCTGAACTCACCAGGCTGGTGGCAACGCCATGGGGAGAAGCATCTGGTTCTGCTCCACCTGGTGCTGGCAGTGCTGCAGGGATATTGCCAGAGTCCAGGACTGGAGGTGGTGGTCCTAGTACATGACAGCACTGCTGGGAGCACCTCCACCAAGTGTGCCTCTTGCCATGCCCATGTCACCAGTTTGCAGAGCAGCCCTTCCAATAACAGAATGAGCTGCCACACAGGGGAGGCAAGGACACTTGTGTTAAATCATCTTGGAGGAGAAAGGAAGCCTCAGTTTCTGCATTCCAGCAGACCCTACCGAAATGGTGTGTTGATGTCAGCACTGGCAGAAAAGGGGAGAGTGTTTGGAACAGCCCAGGTACAGCCACACTGAGTCCACAGCTGGGCGGGATACCCTGCTAGCACACTGTCTGAGGCAGGGTCTTGCCGTGGAGCCCTGACCACCCCGCCGCTCAGTCAAGCATGGTCCCCTGGGCAGGTCACAGACAGGTGACAAAGGCAACAACAAGTTCCAGTGTATCAGACTCGTTGCAACTACCTTAGAATCTTATTTTGACACAGTTACAGGCATTTATTTTGCGCGGGATTATCCTATGTTTCACTTCTGCTACTTAATAACATAGCTGAGGCCATGATGAATAGGGCAAAAGAGAGAAGATTGCTATGCAGATCAGATATATGTCATTAACCTAGAGAGCGGTAATAAATGTGGTTAATAGTGCTGCTGAGAGAGAGTTCAATGTGCTGAATGTAGATGAGATCTGCAGCCAAACTTCCTGAAGATTTCATGGGGGATAGGAACCTGCATCCCAGTTTCAGACTGGATACAGCTGAGCACATCACTGGGACTAGTATTCTCCAGTTCCGACCCTAGTCTCCCCCTGCCCTGAAGACTCTCACTGTGCAGACTTTCCTCTCCATGACATTTCTGTAACACCACACATGCACACACATACACACGTAGTGGAGGCTCTTTAAACCTTTCCTGTCGTTTCCATGCACAGCAGAATAGGTTAGTCCCACAGAGAGAGTGCTTGTGATGAAGCTAGCAGACCAAGGTAATGTAAATGCCAGAGGAATCAGCAGTAAGGGAAGGTGAATATCACAATCTGCTGATTTATGATTACACTGGTTGATCTTGCTAAAATTTTCTAGAAATACATGTTGTTTAGGCAAATCTCTACCTCTCTTTGAGTCAAAATATTCCTCATAGGACAGCAAGTTTAAACAGGCATTATTTACTATTGTTTGATTCCCAGTGAATCACTCAGTGTAATTTCCAAGAACTCACTAATAATGTGTTGGACCAAAGTAATAACTCCTTGTCAATACCAAGCGAATAAGGTGCTTTACAGTTCTAACACTCCTTTCACCCAGCACTTTATGCACTCATGAATTTATCCTCACTGTTTGTGAGGTCAGGGGAGAAAAAAAAATGTGGAAAAATTCATCTCTAACACAGAACTGTAACTTACTTGTAAAAATATAATATAAACATATTTTAAAACCGATTTCTTTTTTCCATTACCATATTTCTCATAATTAATATTAGTTGCAAAATATGCTCCAAGTAGATAAGTTTTAGTAGTGAAGAGACTTAATAAAGATGATGCTAAGAGAACCTTGAGTCACCTTGATCCTTCTCCAAAGACAGAACATACTGTATCTAGAGTAATACTTCCACAATGTGTTTCTAGTTATTCACTGCAAAACCATTAAAATTGTTGTATAGGGTATAAAATCACATGAAACAATAATTCTCCAGCAGTTTAAGTGGCAACTCTTTCCAAGGAGAAGCCACTGCCTTTGGGTCTGTGACTATCCCAAACATCTTAATATTCAAATGACAAGCACGAGGTTTCAAAAAAAAAAAAAAATCTCAGATGAAAACCTGTTTGCCTTCCAGCAGATGCCAGAGGGAGATTTAAATCATTCATACTAAAGTGATCAATATTCCACATGGCACTTCACAAAGGAATTAAAGAAAATCAATTTCCTACAAACCTTCCTATTCTGAGCATTTTTATGAGCCAATGACAGCTGAAGTGTTTGCATCGTCAATGAGGTCTTTCAGCACATACCTCAAACGCTGCACAAGACCTCTCTTGGGATGCATAAAACAAACTCACTTGTTCTGATGTGCAGACTTCAGAGCAACAACCAGAAAGCATGGCTGCATTGCGCCTCTCATGTGTGCATACACATATATCCTTTTTTTAAACTAACTGGTATTATGCAGAGTAACATATTTTGCTAGCATTCTGAGCTTAGCTGCATTCATATGGAATACCCCAGACTCCACAGGAATCAAGAAAAGCAAAGGCACAACTACGTGGTACACATTTTAAACTATGCAGGCAGAGCCTGAAGGAACAAAGGAATACTGCATGAATTGCGAAGTGTATTATGGCTGCTCTTTTCCTCTGTAATAGCTGCATGTACCCTAAAATCAGAAGGTTTAGCTTGTGAGGTCTCCAGTCTAAAAGTGTAATTTAGCACAGTAAGCAGCAAATTTCACAGGAGAGATATGCAGAAAAAAAAATATATATGTATATATATATGGAGAAAGCCTTACTCATGCTCACTGCCTCTAAGAATAACTAACCAATAACCCTGCTGAGACGTTTCCCTTCCTGTGCTACCCTGTCACCCGGAAAACAATGCCTGATGGGACTGCTGCCTGTGGGGCAGCCCTGTCTGCTCAGCAGCATTTGCCACAGGCTGCAGGAGTCTCCTGCTGATGGACAGCACAAGAACCACAGAAACCTTTAAATTCCCTATTTCTTACTGAGAGGAAACTACAAATGTACTCACACCCCTCTGCAGCCTCCAGTTCTCTGTGGGTTGGTGTCTGTGACCCTCCTCCTGCTGCTGGCATGCTGCACGTATTCCTTTCCAGTGATCTGTTTTTTCACCACAGTTTTTGAAGACAGCTTGCTGTGTCCTGGATGAGTTTGCCAATCAAAAGTTCACTGTCACAATCTTAGAAAATACACTTTTTCAGGTTTCCCTCTTATCAAACATATTAGTCCTTAGGAAGCCCTGTGCCAACTCAGGTGCTTTGTGCAATACCCAGGAAATTTCTAAGATTTAAGCCTCAAGGTTCTGACAAAAATTCCTCTTATGACTTCACCTGCAGCTAGCCCCCAGCTCTGCAACAGCTGCATGGTTTGCTCTGTTGGTAACTCCTTGTCCCACTTGCCTGGCGACTCAGTGGGGCTGTGCCCCTACAGGGCACTGTAGGATCAGAGTGAACAGGGCGGGAAGCATTTCAACTTGCGGAAAAGTTCGAACAACGTTCATCTCATGTATCCAAAACGTTGTCCAGCACAGCAAGCCACCCCAGCGAGTGCAGCCCTGCTGCACCCCGAGGCGCTTCACTCAGCCCGGGCCAGGTACCCAGCAGGGCGAACAGCAGCAGTGTTGCAGCAGTAATGTCCTTTACAGGCACCAGACAGGTCCTACTCTCGTGTCATTTGGTTCCCTTGAGTGAAGGTTTCAGTTGAGTTTATCTTGGCACAGCTGGACCTTCCTTCTGTGCCTGATTTACCACATTTTTCTACCCAAATTGTGGCAGAAAAATGCCACATAGAAATGCAAAATTGGTGAAGTAAAAAGGTCCTCCAGATGCAACAGTAATCAGAACAGGGTGTGTGGGTATCCTCTCTACCCCAATGTTTGGTGTTTGCACTGCTGTTTATGCAAGCTGCAGGGTTTGGGTATTTTTTTAAAGAAACATACAACAAAAGAATATTTGCAAAAATTTTACGTTTTACAGGAGAAAAGCAGTCACCAATGACAACGCCAGAAACTTAATGACTGCATCCAACCACTCAACAGGAGCTTTACAACATAAATAATTTTTAGGTAAAGACAAATGTTTGGGGAAAAGCCCTTGCTGATGCTACTGCACTTCATTACAAGACCATCCTGTTAACAGGCTAAATGATCCAGTCATTAAAATAAATGAGCTACACTTTTGCAGGGCTAGAAATTCAGGAGTCCATACTATCCCAGTATCTTACAGTGAATAAGAGCCTGTAAATTATGCAGACATGTAATTATAAGCCCATCAAAAAGGAAAAAAAAAAAAAAGATCAATTCTAAGGAGCCTCTTGTTTTCTTTTCTTTTTTGCCAAAAATTATTGTCCAGCAGAGATCCCACACATTCCCCAAGAAGCCCCCCAATATTACATGCATAAGACGAGCGTCTCAGACATCACAATCAGTTAGATTTAAGGTTTAAATGCTTTTTCTTCATGAAGTGAGTAAATTAAAGGCACATCTAGGGGAACACAGATATTCCTGCCCAAGAATCTCCTACCATCCTTACAGCCTGATCATTTGGTTGTTTTGAAAAGGAGGAGATGCAGGCTGGATGCTTGCAAGGCAGCCTATCTGATTTAAGCCGTCCCAAACACTTGTAACACACAGTGGCAAATGCAAACCTGGACAGAACATGTATTAAAAATCAGGCATGCATTTGCTCTGGGCAGGGAGCTTCTGCAGGCTGGCCCAGCTGCAGGCACAAATCTTCCCCCCTCCTCTGCCCTTTTCTGCTCTATCCTTTTCTGCAGAAAAGGACATCTGGGTCTTTCTCTGCATGTCCAATGTCACGACTGAGGTAGAGAAAAGACTAAGGGTAAGTAGATACTCTGTTCTTCCGGGGGATATATTTGTCTATCCATTACATACCTGCTGGCATCACCTCAAATCAACAACTTTAGCCCCAAAGTCCCTACCACCCAAGCCGAAGGACTAAAGTGATTACTACTAGTTAGGACTGTCCACCCTGTCCACCAAAGAGATACGTATTTGGACTAGAGCTGGTTTTGAAGCATTTAATTGTGAAAATTTCACAGTGAAGGAAACCTGACTATAACCTACTATAAACAACCCATTTCAGGGAATGTGACTCCAGAGAGAACAGGATTATCAGACACTCTACTGAAGGTAAGAACCTATGAAGTTATTGTCTGTGGCTTCAATGTACATTCCTGCTGCTATTTCCTAATTGGATTTACTACTAGCATATCAGGTTCTACCTTTTCTCTTTTGTTTTTGTCAATCAGGCTCATTAGTTGAAATTCACAGTCATTCATGTGCATAAGGAGAAGTTAGGGCCTCCTGTATAGAAGAGGGTTTAGGAAATGCTCTTTTACTACCTCTTCAGAACTTGGCTCTGAATTCTGAATCCTGAATAAGCTTTTTCTTTCTTTTTAACCAGACAAAGCAGAGATCCAGGGGATGTAGGCTACTCGGGTAAAGCTGAGATATGTGTGCTCTTTGGCTAATCAAAAATTCTTTGGGCGAAGTACTTGAGGCAACATGTGCATGACTAGGAAATGATAGGCAGGCATATAAATATGCATGAGTGTATATTCAGACTTAATTTCTCATATCCTGTGGCTGAGCATTACCGGCCATGGGGTGCAGGGGTGGAGAAGGGGAAGAGAGGGAACAAAAATAAAAAGAGCCATGGGTCTATTTGCTGCCCTGCTATTCAGTACCTCCTCTGCCCTGAAGGAGAGGCATTTAGTCCGCATTCTAGGAAATGCACGACCCAAAGTGGAGAATATTGTATGTATCTGAGAGCAACAACCCACACAGAAACGGTCTTGCATCACTTAATAAATGGCAATTATTTGTACACCATCCTCCATAAATGAAAATAAGCCTTCATAATGAGGTATGTAATATTATCAAGGTTTGCTGAAAAGAAGTCTTCTGGGAAGTACCAGAAATGCACATCCTATCCCTGAATTCTGGGAAATCACTTAAGTCTGATTTAGCTGACATTTGTCTAACAATATATGGAGGCAAATACCTTACAGTTGAAAGCATATTGGAAAGATTGTGGCAACCTGTTTGTTCCAGCCGTGGTCAGAAACAAATTATATTCCAAAACATGTGTTCCTTACCCTCTTGTTTATGGCTATCTGACATGCAGAGCTAAAACCCCTCGCTTCCAGTTAAAAGAAACCTCATTTACAGAGCAAAGCTCCTTTTTAGGTCTTTAGGCACAAGGAAGTTGAACAAGCACATCTCTGTCAATTTCTCTCTGGCAGGGCGGTGATGTCCTTGAGGCTGCACAAGATTTTGTGCCGCAGTTGCTGATCAAGCCCTTAGATGCATAGAGAATGCCATTTTGATAGTGTTTGCTGAAAGATCCTAATGGCTGCCAGGAGGTGAATTTTAGAAGAAAAGACAATAACGTTCCTTATTAAAACACTGGATTTGCCATGCTTATTTTAGATTCAGTTGAAGGAGCAATGAAATCACTTTCTGTATAATAAAAAACATTTTTGAGCCGCCTTACAAGGCATTAAATTGCAAACGAGGTCAAGGCTAAGCCATTCCACCTGAGAGTTTCCATATATTGTGGAAGAAGAGACTGGAATATTAGTTTTGCTGGAACTGGACTTTGGAGACGCAAAGTCAGGTGAAAGGGTTTGGAGAGGAAATTGGGAAGAGATGGGGCTTTCTGAATGCCTAACTCCTTGGAATTATAGCCTTTGGATATACAAAGAGCTATACCCAGGGTGTACTTTTTCTCATTTGTTAATAAAAACATAGTCTTCATTAACTGGAAGGATAACACCAGTAAGCCAAATTCATAATCTCAGTCTGCATATAAATCATACATAACCCTGTGAATTCCCTCCCTTACAAACTCCCTTGAGTTTGTAATTACTCAGTGTTTCAAAAATTTCTGAAGAAGCTGACTGAAGTTTCCAACACTGCACAAAATGAAAGCTTAGTACCTTTAGGAATTTACAGAAAAGCGTGACAATTACACTACTACAAAAGACCAGCAATGAGCTTGCCGGACTCCAGAGAGTCAGTTTTTTTCTGACTTTATCCTGATTCTAAAAACGGGCAGTGGGCAGTGTAAAGACTGCAGAGAGAATGAAAAGGAGTCTACCAGTAACTGATTGCTTAAAATTCCTTGAGAATGAAAAGGCAGGGTAAAGCTTCAGCGAGATGAAGGAAATATCTAATTACACATAAAATACACATAAATAAATACATAAATGTTCTGGTAGGGCATGCACAAAATACTGAGGAAATGTAAACCCATCTTTCAAATCAGGTCTCCGCTGATTTAGCAAAGTATCACACTTCTTTCGTGTGGCACTCGGGAACTGAGAAAAAGGATGGAACAAATGAATAAACCTCTCCTTTTGGTTGTCTGACACTGGAGCAGACTGGACCATTGCTACAATATGGAGTTCTTTATGAAATAATAAAAAATAAGTATTAGGAAGTTTTAAAGAGGTTTATCTAAAGAAAGACTTAAGAAGATTTGATCCAAAGAAACTGTTCATCTTTGCCATTTCTCTGTCCACTCTTCTCCCCAAGGCCAGAAGAGCTATCATGCCCCATCCATTCTCCTCTTTCTCTGAACTGTTGCTTTTTTCAAGGAATAATGTAGAACATTTATGAAGCAAGGTCTCACTGTTTATTTTCATTTGCACTCTAAGCCTTTCTTGTTCTTCTCTGAAATCCCTGGCAATTCATTGCCTGTCTGTTTTTCTATTTATAAATTATTGTGTAATTATTGGGTAGGTTCTAGGAATTTCATTTGCATTTTGCATTTCAGGGCTTCGAGGGTGAAGTGGGGATTATTTTGAAGTGCTTTTTTTCTGTTTGTTTTCAAGACCAGAGAACACCTTGAACCTGGACTATTAGTTGTTTTTCCAATAAATCCTTCCATGCTTTTTAGCTGAGCATTATTTTACCTAGCTGAGGGGCTGGACTGCTCTATTCTTGAACTGGAACATGCTATCATATTCCCCTCGAGAGTTTCTATGAATATCTCAGGGTTAAGTTCGAAGCTAGTTCAGGCAAGGGCACGGAGGGCACTGTTCATTTGTTGTGGCTACAGCTGGTGAGTAGTGATACAGGATTCTTTCTTCTTTCGATATAAGGAAATAGGTATTTCTGCTTTCAATGTTTCCTAATCATGTAAACTGCAACTTGAACAGATTTGCTCTGGGCATTTGCCCACCGTACTTTTGAATACCACCAAAGAGCAGGCTGTGCACTTGCTTGTAAAAACCTGGATTATACATCCATTCTGTACGTGCAACAATAATAATAATAATAATAATTAAGTGGACAATAATTTATGTCAGACTGAATACATTTATGAAGCTACTGACAGAGGTCATGACATTAAATGGCATGTGTTCCCCAAATAATAAACCAAATCAGCAGTTCATCTGCTTATGGGCTCATGCCCATAAGCCTCAGGAGTGTTTGAGCTGACTGCTTCTTATATGCAGGAGTTCCACTCCTTGTGCATTTTACATGTGCTAGCTATCCAATTACTCTAAACTTTAAATGGGAACATCCATAAGCCCTGATATACAAAGGCAGTAAAATTCAGACCTATGTGGTTTCAGTAATCAGTCTGTCATAATTCCACCAGCTGTGCAAGAACATCATCTTCTCAAGAGCAATCATCCACCACCTCAGGAAAAACTTAACACCAACTCCTTCTGAAAAGAGTTTTGAGTCAGCTCTTTGCTGCCTGCAGCAGCTTTGGCTTGCTCCTGTTCTAAAATTCTCTGCTTGCCATGAAAGAACCAAGGTAAAATTAAAAGTCTCCATATGGTTATGACAGAGATTTGTGATCATTAGCATTGAGTCGTGTACTCAAGTGCCTTGTGTTTCATTGGTAGTCAAATTGTGCTGCTTGTGATCATTAGCATTGAGTCGTGTACTCAAGTGCCTTGTGTTTCACTGGTAGTCAAATTGTGCTGCAGAAATTCAGTCTGACTCGTATGGACTGAAGAAGTGGTACCTCTACTCCCAATTGCCTCAACCACCATAGCTGAACCACCAAAGCCTGCACTGATCATGAAAGTAGCATGGATTTTAATGTAAATTATAATTCAAAATAATAACATATTATAGCAATATAATAATATAAAAAACATGGATTCATTGTCATAGGCTTAAAATCCTCTGATTTGCAATACTTGCTCCATTTTGAGTTGGACCTGCTACCCCTTAAGGCAACAGATGTTACATCACAGACTGCAGGTGACTATGATGTCAATGACCAAGGTGAATGTCGTACAGACAGTCCACCCTCTGGAAAAGTAGCTAACCACTCTACTCACTGAATCCTGAGAGGAAGTCTAGTCAGTCCCTCCCTGAACAGTCAGTGTCTGATAAAGGCAAAAAGTACAAAGAAGGTTAGTGCAGGATTTTGTTTCCACTGATAGTAATGTCTTTTCCCCTTTTGTCAGTCCAAAACCTCCTAGTAGAAGACAGAGTCAAGGGTCCCAGACCTGCTGTCCTGCATCATTACCCTTACCAACTCCTGTAAGTCCCAGAACACCTGGGAAGTCAGTCCTGTGAGACTGGGGAGCAGCATGGAGTTTGCTGAAGGGTTTATTGAACATCATACACAACTCATGAAAGCTCTGCATTTGCAAACAGTCATCACTTCAGATATGAATTAGTTGTAATCTCCCATTTTCACACCATCTCCATGTTCAGTCTCAGCACACACACCAAGCTGTGGGGTATGGAAACCTCCAGAGAAGTCAGCTGGCAGACTAACACAGAGATCAAATTTACACCTAAGAATGATTGAAGAGAGAGGATTGTTGTAGTTTCACTGGGAATATCAGGAAGGCCTGGAGCAGCTAAAAATGTGAGATCAGAGCCATCAGGGAGCAATAATATAAGCCTAAGAAACTGGAGAAGGAAGACAGAAGTGGCTTAGGTAGTACTCAAGGCAGTAGATCAAAGAGATGACTTGTGAATGAAATAAGTCAGATCCAAAACTAATTGAGTAAAGGGAAGAGCAGACAGACAGAAAGACTGAAGCAAGTCTGGCTTCCTTTGCTATCTGCTCTTCGATCTGTACTGTGCTTACAAAAGTTACTGTCATGGGGATATTGCAAGCAGGGCACGGGCAGAGGTGGTGATGTTGACACGCAGAATTGTATCAGAGGTACAGTTTATTAAATGAAGCCGTGTCCTCTGTGACTGACAAGACACGGCTGTTACTTGCCTGTTCTCTTTCTCTGTTCAAATAATACTTAGGCAGGGATTGCAAGAGGAGCCTGGGAGCTTTGAACCTGAGATGCTTTGCTTCATCCTATAGGCACAGTGTCAGAGGTCACTCACTGGGGGCACTCGGAGGAAGATATTCCACAGGACAGTGAGCTGGAAAGCGGCCAAGGAGACTTCCAGACGCTTCACAACATAAAATTGTCTCTAAGATTTAAACTGCTGGGGAGCATGTCTCTGTAAAAGCAAAGCTGTTTCATCCAGATTTTTCCAGTTTTGACACACAGTTAGATAAATCATAACAAGAGCTGAAGCAGCAGCCAATATCAGGACCTCACTCTCTCTGTAGCACCCAAGGAAGAAGGGGTGAACTGAGACCATTCTGTTAGTTCTTAAAGCTTCTTTCTTCAGTATCCTGTTCATACCTTGCCCTAGTCATTTATAATTGAGGTATAGAAACATCTCAACTATCTGAAGCCAATTTAAGAAACAAATCACTTAAAAAATACAGCAGTAAAACAGCTTTCAGAGAATCATAGAATCATTTAGGTTGGGAAAGACCTTTAAGGTCATCAAATCGAGCTGCTTTAGGCTAGAATAAATGAGGTTTACAACCAGGTCTGGTCCATACCTCCTCAGCAGCAGAAGGTGAGACTTTCACTGCAGAAAATGCTCTAAGAAAAGACCCTACAGTGATCAAAAGCCTGCGAGAGAGGGACCACCCCTTCAGGTTAGCTGCCAGGCTAGAACAGATGGGATCTTTTAGGTCCCTCCACGCATGCTTGGTGCAAAATATGTCAGTGAGACACCTGCCCAAAGTCAGGGACACGCCTGCACACCTGGCTAAACAGAGTGCTGGTGAGAACTGCAGCTCTCAGGTATATTGTCCCAACAAAATTAGGAGTTGCTTCAGGGCTAAGTGTCACCCGGGCAGAGTCATTGCAAACATTATAGCAAAATGTGAACATTGCTGCACTGACTGCTCCGAACTGAGGATCACAAAAGAAGGCAGTCTGTAACACAGGCAAACTGAATAGGAAACACATTTTTCCGTCCTACCACGTCTGTCTGTCTCCCTCCCCCTGTTCTGTGATATGCACAGTCACGCAGATAACCTCCATCTGATATTTTCATCTGTAGAAGTCCAATGAGTTGACTGACAGGTGTCTCACAAGTTTGTCACAGCAAGAAGACAGAAATAGGTGTGTGAGTATTGCTGCATTTCAACCCCATCAGTCAATTCAGCAGTGATGATGGGACCAAATGAAGTCTTTCCACTCATGAGATTCCTGTGGTCCACTACTTGCCAGGAGTTTGACCACAACTCCCCAGCGTTTGTAGATGGCTTCTGTGATTCCCAGGTGGTCTCTCATCAAAATATATCCCAGGCCTGGTTCTGGTTAACTTTCAAGAACAAATGACACCAACACAGTCATGGGCTCCAAAGGTGATTGTTTCTTTAAAAATACGCAGGTTTTGGGGTAGAGACAAAGGTCAGCGACCAACCACCACTTGTGGAGTCAGAGATAAGAAGGCAGAGCAAACCAAAAGAGACAGGGTTATCTACCCTGTTTTATTGGGGAACAACATAGAAGGAAGGTTTATATTTTCTTTTTTCTTAACCAAAAGACTACTTTAAAAGTAAGACTTTAAAACCCAATAATTTTCATTATTTTCAAATAAGAGGTATAAACACTTTCACATTTAACCTAATCCTTAGCCTCTCTGCTCTCTCCCTTCCTTCTTCTGGACAGCTCTGCTCTGACACCCCTTAGGCCCAGGTGACTGCAGAACTAAGGAAGTAATTCTTACTGTGAAAGCAAGATAAATCTCTGTTTTTATCAAAACCCTTTTTCAATGGAATTTGATACTATTTTACTATTTGATTCTGCAAGAAAAACACCTTGAATCAGTACAGAAATAATTAAAGGACCTGGGCACTGGTTTGATCTCCAGGCAGGAGAAGAAGGTCTCTCTGTTTCCCTCTCTTTTTACCACACTGCTGGCACACAAAGGTACAAAATGTGCAAAAAGGATTCAAGAGGATTCAATAAATCAGTAGAAAGACTTGTAGCTTTTTTTTTTATATACTTGAAGGATGAAATGTAGGAAAAGGACTGCAAAAAGCAGGGAGGGAGAACTAGGAAAAGGCAGCAGATGTTGTAAAATATCTACTTTCATGTTCCCTGTGCACCAGAAATGTGCAGACATATGTTGGCAGAGCTACAGTCAGCGTCCACAGCGAGGCTACATCTTACACATCTGGAAGCTATTTGGCAGGGTGTAGAGTTCAAATGTTTTCTGCCTCAGCTGATTTCAGACATACCTCTCAGTGACAGGCTGAGCTGGGGACAGCTCAACCAACAGGTTCATTGGAGAAGTCGTTCACTGCAGTTCCAGCTCGCCTGCTCCGACTGCTGTCGGGAGCAGGCATGGGGCTGGGCTCTGCTCTTCCCTTTGGCTGAGGGGTGCCAGTAACACCAGCAATGAGAATGATAATAGAGGAACTGGGAGGAGAGCAGGCAGAAGAAAATGGCACCACAACTCAGCAAAGCCTGGCCTCGTATCAAGAAACAGAATGTACTTGGATGAAATCCAGGGCGTGAGTTAACTGGAGTGCAGAGCAAGCCATTCAGGAAATAAGAAGGTCTGCACTGCACAGAAACACAGAAGGGTCACATTAGAGCCCATGAGCTTTTTTTTTTCAGAAATCCCTCTGTTTTTAAAACTAAATAAATTCAAACAGAAAGAAGGGTTCCGTTTCTCTGCCCTAAAGAAAGGCCATCTTCAGGCAACAGGGCAGGCCAGGCACGTTGCTGTGTCTGGGGCTGCCTGACATTGCACTGGCCCAGTGTGGGAGCTTACAGCAGTTGCCAGAGGCTAACTCTGCTTTGGTAAGAAATGTTTCTTAGCAGGAATGCATTTCCAGGATCTCCTCATACTTCAGATGGCACAATCCAGTACCTGTGAGCTGCCTGCTCAGCCTAGTGAGGAGAGAGCAAGTCCCTGGTGTGGTGCATAACTTACATCATCATGACGAGCTTTCCAGGTGCAGAACACCTCGCGGTGACAAGCCTGCCTGACAGCTTGCTGTGACCAGCTAACCACCGTGCTAACAAAGCCCTGCTGATGCTGCAGATCCTGCAGGTATGGAACAGCTCCTGGCAGAGGGCGGCATTCCCCACCTCACAGCACTCGTTCCGGCTGTGCCACTGCGGGAACCAAGGCAGGGACACCACTGAAGAAGAACGATATCTTGTGTGACAAGGAGCCAGGGGACAAGTTTTACCCCTGTGAGCTGCCCTTGGACCACCCAGACAATGTTTCCCTCATTTTGTCTGGAGTCTCCACTATGCATAGGAACTTAGAGCAACACATTGATCCTTTCAATGCTTGACACACTTTAGGCTTGCAATGTAGAGTATATCCCACACCTCCAATTCCACGTTCATCTTCTCTGCCCAGAGCCATCCTGGAAATACAACAGGAAAAGAGAGGAGGAATAGGGTGAACTAGTATCTAAAAGTAGCGTGCCAAGACATTATCACTGAATAACACTGTCAGTGGCAGGAACATTTTGCAGCACAGCACAGTTCTTGCAACAGCTCCACCTCCAGCTCCCCCACCCTCACCTCACTATTTTTATTTGCACGTTGTGCTCTCTGACAACACACGTACCCAGATGCAGGTGATGTCGCACTTCTGCTTACTTCATTCCCCTTTAAAACTTGAAAAGAAGCAATATTTATTCACTCAAATTGTTGCTGAGGGCACAGGCACTGGTAGGCTTGATCCACACATACAGTAGAAAGATGAGGAAATGGAAAGCCGCCATGTTGTAACACCTCTGCATGGCCACTGCAGTCATCTCTACCACCAGTCCAGGTGTCCAGCTATGTAGCCCCACTTTGGAAATATCCAGCAGCAGGGGCTGTCAGCTGAGCTTGTCCTCAGAGGGTGCTGCTCATCTATCTGTCAGCCCAGCCATCAGGTCTTGCACTGACATATTCCCTGGGTCAGCATTTCCAAATATTTTCTCATTCTTACCCTACCACCTCTCTCCCCCAGGCTCCTCCTTCCCTGACCCCCCCATGCCATACCACCACACACTCTGACAGCTTCCCCAAAACAAGCATTCACTCCCTCCCCATCCCTCAGCTACCCATGCCCCAGCCGAACCCACCCACAGCCCTCCCATTCTGGTGCTGACACGGAAGAGGCTCATTATTTCTTTAGCTGACATAATGAGAAGTTTGGCCAGGGATGAAAAAAGCCCAAGAGAAACACTGAGATGTTTTATAAATCTTGAAATGACAGCAAGTCAGGACTTTTAAACTGCTGGTTCTATTCATCAAAAATGCAGCCAAGCTGAAGGAAGAACCCACACTCATGGCATAACAAAAATTGAAACCTGGAACAAAGTTAAAATATATCTGATTATGAAGACAGGCTGAGAGAGTTGGGGTTGTTCAGCCTGGAGAAGAGAAGGCTACAGAGAGACCCTATAGCACCTTGTACTACCTGAAGGGAGCCTACAAGAAAGATGGAGAAAGATGCCGTTTCAGAACAGCATGCAGTGATAGGACAGGGGGAGTGACTTCAAACTGAATGAGGGCATGTTTAGGTTAGATATTAGGAAAAACTTCTTTACTGTGAGGGTGGGGAGACACTAGAACAGGTTGCCCAAAAAAGTTGTGGGTATCCCATTCCAGGAAGTGCTCAAGATTAGGTTCAATGGGGCTTTGAGCATGGAAGGTGTGGAAGGTGTCCCAGCCCATGGCAGGGGGCTCAGAACTAGATGATTTTCAAGGTCCCTTCCAACCCACACCATTCTGTGGTGACTGGAAAATCTCAGAGGACTGAGACCCAGGTAATTAGTCTTTTCCCTACAGTTTTACTAGAAAATACACATGAACCATAAATATAAAATTCACTTCTTTTTTTCAACCTGCTGTACCTAGTTTAGCAATACCAACATGACATGGTGCTGTGTAGATGGACAATCTTCAGAGGCGGAATGGTTTAACCGCAATATCCAGCTGCTCTGCCTCAGCACAGTAGCTCACCTCCCTTAACCCAGCCTAAAGGAATAAAGGAAAATGGTTTTGCAATGGGAGAGTACCCACTGGAACCACCTGAAACACTTATGTTTGGCTTTTATGTAAATACTCTGGATTACAAAACAAACTGCAGGTTGTCACTTGATGATTTTTCATCTAAAAGAAGCAAAAGCAGTGGCAGATCAGGGAACAAGCAGCAGTCCTCCTACCTTGCAGGTGTAGAGAGTCAGGTAAGGAAAAACAAACAAATACGTAAATCTGGTGGCAGGACCCCTGGGGCAAGGATCCAGCTTGTGTGACTCAGAAATATGTGATCTTTCCCAAAGCCAGGAAAGGAGAGAGGTGTTTTGACCACGAGATCAGCTGTTTCCCTCAAGACTGCTTCAGAAAAGCCATAACCCCAGCAGACTGATGTGCTGGGCTCTCAGTCACAGCACAAACAACAGAGTTATTCCATCTTGGCAAGGGTGGTGCTAGCAGACATGGGGTATAATGATCTAAGAACATAAAGCAATGAGATCTGTGGGCAGAGTGGAATATATTTTATTAGATTCACTAACAGAGTTTCAAAAATAAAATGGATGAGCTCTCAACATGCAAGCTTTTTCTCAGGTCTGAAATCTCCCAGAGGAGAGCCATGACCCATGGCAACCACAAAGAATCTGAGAAAATAACGGGATACCGAAATGCAGTGGATTATTCACGCATATTTGAAATATTAAGTAGCAGGATGGCTGTTGACTAGCACAGGGTTTGGCCAGGGGAAGAGGGCAGCCAGCTGCCTGCCAGGGGCTCTCCAAAAGCTAGTGGGAATCAACCACTCGCTGATGAGCAGAGCAGACCCTCCCGCAGCTGACCAGGCTGGGACTGGGAACCCATGTGCCCAAGACACCAACAGCTGAGGATCAAGCACTGCCCAGGTTCCCAGGCTCCCAGGGATTTTCCAACAACACGTCAATGGCAGCACATAACTTTGCTCACAGCCCTGATGGAAATCCTGTTTATGCACAGAGCTGCCTGGCTTGGTGAGGCTGCAAAGGCTGAGCTGGGAGCCTGTCAACAGTTACTGCTGCGAAGTGCACAGCTATGGGGCCCTTTGGAGGTTTTACAATTCTGCAAAAAAGAGTTTACAAGAGATAATGTTATTTTTTCCAGCTGTTCATAGAACTTGCCACATCTCTACAGAGCAACTTCTTTTAAAGAGTATGAAAACCCTCATAGTCAGCCTCAAGCACACTGAGGGAAAAGCTCTCTTCCCGCTGAGATAAAGGTCCGGTGACACATGAAGAAAGGCCGATACTCCCTTGGAGAAATAACAAAACCCAGTGCATTAGTATTGTTCTGGCTGAGCAGAGGCCACTGCAGCTGCCCTGCTTCATTCTGTATTCTCTTTCTTGTCATCTATACAAAGGGAAAGATGATGAAAGCAGAGCCCAGACCTGCTCCCACAGTTGGAAGTCAAAGAAGAGTATGGAAGAAGACATGGCTTGTGCCTTATTTTAAATGGCTGCTGAGAAAGAGACCTGCACATGAAAGTTGGAAAAGGCTTGGTCTGGTAGAAGTAGATCTAAGTACGTATCTTTGGATGAGGGGATGAGACTAATTAGAAAAGGGAGTGAGGAGATAGCAAGTGGTAGGATTGAACACATGGAAACTGAAATTTTTGCCATTGACATTGAACAGCTTCAGATCTAGTACTGAATGGTCCTTTCTACCCTTCTTCTGTAGCAAGAAACATCTCAAAATTAGAAAGTTATGATACAGTCAGAAGTAATACCTAAGTTTCAAGGAAATGCAGGAATATGGATCTTATTTACATATGAGGAATCATTGTAAAAGAAGGCAAAAAGCCATACTTGAGTGAAAGATGAACTGTTGCGTTGCATGGCATAATCTTTATGCGCCATCTCTTCACAACAGATTTTCTGCTGTAATGAAATCCCAAGAGCTGATGAAAAGGGAAGGCAGGCTGCCAAAATGAGTGAGGTACTGTCATTTCAGAGTGGCCTGAGTTCCCAGTGCTCAAGCTCACTTGCAAAGCTCAATACCTCAGGCAGGAACTATAGCTGACGGCTGGTTTTCACTTATATGTGAAGCTCAAAAATCATTTTTCTCTGGTCAGATAACAAGAAGCCAGTTTACTATTTTTAAAAATGCTATATCTGGTGTTAACCAAATTGAAAATAGAGCCAATTTCCTTTAAGTCACAGGGCCTTCGTGGGAAACCAAAAGAAATCAAATGATCTCACAGTCTATCTTTTATCCATCACCTCTCCTAGGATGCTATCAGCTGTGATGCTTGGTGTCACATCCTCCTCCAGAAGATAAAACTGCCTCAGACTCAGCTCAGGAAGAAAAGCAAGAGTCTGAAATGCTACCACTGATATAACCACCCTTCTGCTTCATGAAAACCATGGGGAGACTGGAGCACGGGTTTCTCTGCAGCCTTGCCTTTGGCAGTCAGCACTCTTGCCAGCTAAGGCTTGTCTTCAGGACTTTCTTCTGACAATGGAGCAGTGACGCCGTGGCATTGGTACGTGGTACCTGGTAGTTTGCCACTGCTGCACTAAGTGATTGCCCCAGAGAAAGACTGAGACATTGGATGTGTTGCTTTTGCATGTTGCCAAAATGCAACTAAAGAGAGAAAATGGTAGGCCTCTCTGCAGATCTCAAAGAGGGAGAGGAGATACTTCTCCCAGAATGACAAGGAAGTTTTCCCATCACAGCCAACACAACGGAGCTGAGAGGTGTACTGGGGGGCAGGGCAGCTGCACCAAGCTTCTGTTGCCCTCCAGCTCTGGCTGTGACTCTTCTCCACCCTTGGGCTCAATGAAATCTATGACAGTTTCCTTGTGGACTCAACCCATGGTCACAACATGGCTGGAGTGACTTCCACAGAAAGACAGCTTACTTGTGACTGCTGCTGTCATTTTTTGCTTCACATCCAGTGCAGATCTGTGCCACAAAAGTTTGCCTTCTTGCTTCAGAGGCACTCAGCCTTGTCCATTCCTGTTCGGAAAGTAACAGACTCAGCTGGGGTATGAAGAGGAAGCTTTGTCACAAATCAGGATTTCCTTCACCTTTAGACTCAATACTTACATATGCATGAACATGACAAACGTAGTTAGAGAAAATGCAAGACTTCAAAAGCAAGTTTTCTTATTACCCCCCCTACCACAGCTCTCTGCCCTCATTTAGTAACCTAGTCTGGTGCTATAAACTAGTTGCAAAAGGGTTCAGCTCATGTAACCCTGTCAGTCTGCCCTGCCTCACCCCACATGCTCCTGGGTGCTTGGTGCCATCCTGCAAGGAGGGGCAGGATGTGATATCAAATCCATGGGGCAGCCCAGTGTCCTGTGCTTTTCTAATTGATGCCAGATACTGGCTGATGGTTTGAAGTTTATATGTACTACATCTTCCAGACAATTTTGCTTGCAGTGTCATGGGGGCCGTTTTCATTTAAAGCATGTCTTGCTTTGCTATTGTTTAACCCAGTCCTCTGTACTATTACATTTTTCCATGTTAAATCACATCAGGCCATTTTTACTGAACCATAGAGGGAATCCTGCTTTTTCACCCCAGTTGCTGGCCATCATCTCTTATACACAGAAGATTTGCTTTGTAAAGGCAACAGTAACAGCCAGAAAGTTTGCTGTAGAAGTACCTGAGGCACCATCAAGGAGCAGGGACCACAAATCCTCCTAGGGATGATGAAGCAGGATGACAGCAACACCAATGCCTCATCTGGCTTAAAGGAAAATCTATGTCTCTTGCATCATTTCTACAATGGAACTTCAACATCATTGTAAATAATTGCAACTGCTCTTGCCATAGGCAGCCCCTTGCTTTTTTGTTTCTGCCCTTTTTTGTTTCAGAGTCTACAAAAACAGATTCATGGGTGTGACAGGTGATTACAAATAAAGCTGCAACAAAATAAATAGTTTCAGAGGTGACCAAAATTCATCTGTTCATAATTCAGGTCAAATAGGGTTAGCCAAGCAAAGGCAGGTGATAATTTTTAACTAAACTATGTACGAATTTTGACAGTGTAAAAATAATAATATTTCATTTGAGATGAAAGTAATACATTTGGTATTTCCAAAGTAAAATTTTCCTTTTTATTGCATTTCACTGGAAAGAAAAAGAGCACCCAAACTTGGGTGGTTTGCTTTTTTTGCCCTCTTTGGTGGCTGAAACGTAGTTCAGTCCAAACTTTTATTACTCAGGGCTTTCATATTCCTTTCCCACAATTCCTATTGTCTGCTTAAGTACTTTCCAGTAGGTGTAATTTCTAACCAAGACATAGGGTTGACATTACATGAACCATAACAAATATATAAGACAACAAGAAGGGACCATATTGAATTTGTTTTACTAATGCACTTTATGAAACCGGAAAAAAGTGAAGACAAATCAAGAAAGGGAGCACTGACAAAGTTTAATTACATATTTTCACTTGATGTTTTTTATGTAAGGCAATATGAATTGTGACCCCATTTGTCTTTATAATTATCTGATATTTTCAAGCTCATTGGCATCTCTGCAGAAGACAGTCTTGCAGAGGTACTGCAGGCCACATGAGTCCCTTCCAAAAGGCCACTGACTGCTTTCATCTTCCCACATACGGGTTTGCCAAAGGGACACTCAGGTCTTTAGGAGCTGCAGAGAAGGGAGAATATGAAGCCAATGAGAAAGGGAGAATATGAAGCTAATGAGAAAGAAAGAAAAAAGAAAGTATATTTTAGGAAGCAGAGGCTACACAGAATTACTCTGCCTCATAAGCAATCGATGCCTTTTTCTCACCACATCATCTCTACTTGAAAAAGAGAGACAACAGGACTGTAACAAGCAGAGGGGAGGATATAATATTTATCTGAAATATTAACTACTGATATGGAGGTCTCTGAGGGCCTGACAGGTCTCTCTCAGCATACAGATGATCTACAAAGACGTGCCATGGACCACCTCCCTTGGGCAGCTAGATAGAAATCCTATTCCATTAAAACATCTCAAACATTTCATATCAGAATGAAAACTAGACCAACAATATTGCAGTCTGAACCTTTGTTTAAAAAAATTGCCAGAAAAGCAACAGGCTGAGGTTTAAATCTTGTTTCTGCCTCATTCAGAAAAGGATCTGAAAACCAGACCTCCAGGACCTCAAGGGAACTCAGTGAGACACAGGCATACCAAGCTCCAGGCTTTGCAGGGAAACCCTGGTGTGCAGACAAGAAACCCTGGTGCAAGGTCTGCTGTTGAGGGATCCAGCTTTCAGGGTGCTTTGCAACAAACACAGTGCCAAGGCTACAGGCCATGGTACAGGAAAGGTGCAGACATTCCCCTGCTTAGCGTCTGTGAAGCTGAAGAGCTTCAAACAATTATTGTTTGTGTGAGGGAAAACAGACTTTGCACGCCATGGTTTTTCAAGAAACATTTTTCACTGAAATAACCTGTTTATGGTCTCTAGCTGCCAGAGAGAGAAGCCCGACCTCCTGCCTGCAGTGGTAAGTCAGTCAGAGGGTTGTGGTGTGCACCACAGGGCATGTGGGTCTGAGCTCCCGTGTTTGAACACCTGGGATACCAGGGTGGAAGTGCTGCTGCAAAGGGAATGTACAGTCCAGCCCACAGTCAGCTACCCTTTCTCTTGCATTCCTATATATTGAGGCTTCAATTTTCAGAACTACTCTACAGTTTCCCTGTTCTTTCCCATGAGGAATAACTGACCTTACAACTCTCAGTCCTGTTCAGGGAGCCTGGAAGCTATCCAGGAGATGCACTTTGGCTTCCAGGTCTGCCAGCCTCCCCTGAAGCAAGGTGCTATGTTTAACCTGTGAGGCAGCAGGCAGGTGAAGACGTCTGGAAATTTCTGCTTTATCTGGAGAGGAATAAATTGGAAGATATTAAAAGTATTAAACTTAACAGTAACACAGATTTGGGTAACAGACAGCACAGGCTTATGAAGAAGTAATTGATCAGACTATCGCAGTTGCTTGATCGACAGAACTGCAAGCTTAGTGAAACATAGCAGATGTAAAACAATAGTACAACCTAAATTTGACCTCACTGCTTGGAGGCAAACAGGGGACCTGTTTTGTCTCACTAAATGTCTTCAGCAATCATTTTTCAGCAAATGGAAGCTGCAATCCCCAAAGAAGGAAAGTGGTGCAGGAGAATTATGTAATTTTCTTCTAGACTTTCACTTCAAATGCATGATGTGATGAAACAGTAATTGCATCAGCTCCCCACAGTCCCTCTCTTATGGGGTTCTGTGGGCTGGAGCTGATTCTGTGTAACTGGTGAATCAACTAAGCAGTGCTTTCCTGTACCAGCTTTTCTGTAAATTCTCCTCAGGGAGGAGCTTGGGGTTGCAAATAAACAGTTCAGTTAGTACTGATGAAGAAGAGGGGGAAATGACATGCCACAGCTGTCAACTAATCCTGTTCTATTACGGGAGTCTTTCTTTCAGGTTTGGCAGCCCACACTAATCCCATCACTTCTCTGGGGAAGTGCTCTTTGAGCAGAGCATGGCAACCTGCTGAGCAACATCGGAGGCAGAAACAGCTCACAGCTCCTCCGCGTTAAGCTCTGCACGCAGCAGAGGAGTCACACAGACTCTGCCACTTCTGGAACAGACGTGTGAAACAGAGGTCCATGCTGTGTTAGATGAAATATTTTTGGGAGTCATGTTGTAGTCCCCTATTGATCTCATTCAGCGAGCAATTGCAGGCAGTGGGGAAAACCCAGAGCAGTGCCAGAGGAACAAAAGGGCAGCTGGAGGTGGAATCTCATTCTTTGGAAGAAGCTCGTTGGTGGAGGGCTTGGGAAGCTTCACACCATTTGGCTTAGTTTCTAACTATTGGGTTAAAAATCTGGCTTGTTAGGGCAAATTTTGTTCTCTCCTTTGATCTTCTTGGGGAAAAGCCACGAAGTGAGGAAGCTTTCAAGTAGAGCTGTGTCTCTCTCCCATCAGGCTGCAGCACACTGTTCAAGTTACCACTTCTTGAATAAGTGGTTCTGCAGCATCATCTGTTTTCCAGTCATAGGAACATTCTGGAATCAATAAAATCAAAACACCCCAATATGGTGTATGTTACTGCAAAATTCAGTGCTCAGCTGGAGGAAGGTTGAGGAGTTTGCCGAAATGTTTTAAAATAATTAAAGTATCTTATCAGAAAAATGTTAAACTATTCTACTGTTCCTCTTCTTTGTGAAATTCCAGGAAAATCAACCTGATTTCATAGAACTCTTCAATTTTAATGGAAATGCTTGAAATTTCTTTCTCCAGCTGGACGTTTCTATGTCCTACAAAAAATGTCTGAAACTCTTTGTCATAAAACTCCAGAGTAATTGCACTAAGATTGGAAGCTGGAAGCATCATATTTCAGATGCTTGTTTAATGCATTTGACATAGCCCTTGATAAGTTCTTAGAATTTAATTATAGTACATACATAAGAGAAGCAGCTCAAAAACATGTTATCTGAGACAGTAATTCCTGCTGCAGCTAAAGTAAAAAGTTTTATTTGAGGATTAAGAGTTAGCCAATCCAGTCTACCTCTCTGTATGCCCAAACCACATCATCTCACCTGGAATTTTCAATTTCTCCCGTATACCCACCAATGCATCTTTTCTTCCCTTTTACAGGCTACATCTTGCTCATCTACCTCTTTACTAAGAAAAACCACCAAAGCCACATTCTCTGTAACACTATTCTT
This sequence comes from Ifrita kowaldi, assembly GCA_013398055.1. Classification (NCBI taxonomy): domain Eukaryota; kingdom Metazoa; phylum Chordata; class Aves; order Passeriformes; family Cinclosomatidae; genus Ifrita; species Ifrita kowaldi. The sequence goes on along the minus strand of VZRS01003765.1, from coordinate 767,877 downwards.
AGCTTTTTATTTCCCCTGTAGGAATCGTACAGTTCACGTTACCACGAAACAGATTCACAGAAACTTATTTGCCCAATCTAGCTGCAGCTTGAACCAAGTTCTCAACAAGTTGCATTTGGTAGCTACCTTTGTTCAGACAAGCTACATACTACAAAGGCTAGTATTACGTTCATCAACAGACACACAAAAATGAGAGCCAATGGGGAGCAGTGACATTTAGAGCTCATGACAAAGCCACATTAGAAGTTGTGAGATTCCAGACATTCATCCCATGTCAGAGTGCAGCCACAATTAATTGCAGAAGAAACTCCTTCCCAGAACACAAGTTTCTTGTATTTTTCTTTCATTCTGCCCCGCCAACCTTGAAAATGAGCCAGGACACCTATTGTTGTGGAAAGAAAAGCCATACCACCTGACATACCAAGAAAAGTCTGAAGCCAGGTTTTGCTCTCCTTCACTTTTTTCAGCGCAAAATGCTTTGAAATATTTGTGTTATAGACTCATAGAAGGATACAGCTGAAAAGAATTTGAAAAGCTATGAACTTCTTACCACTGCTTTAACGCAGAATCAGCTGCTCCAGTGCCACTTTTGGGATATGTGTCTCCCAATGGTCCTTAAAAACTGGCATCCTATTCCTGCAGTTCACCATCACTACCATCAGAAAGCATTTCCTACTTTAAAACCAGAAACTTCTTCACTGCTATTTACAAATTGCTATTCCCTTACTCCACAGCAGTTCTGCAGCAGCAAAACGTTTCTTTCTTCCGTCACAGGCTTGGTGCCTCCTCCTAGAGCTCACACTGCTATCCTTACTGGCAATTTTTCCACATCCCTCTGCAACTGGAGGATAATGTTGCCTCATGTTCACTTTTGAAACTAACTACACGCCCCAGAATACCTTTCGTCCAAACTCCTGCCCATTTAGCACTTCCTTACCTGTGGCCATTGATCTCACCGCTTCTGAGAAAGCAGAGCTTTGGACTGCCTTTATTTACACCGTCCTTTATCAGCCTGTATCTTTAATTCACTGATATCCTTTACAATTCAAAACCCTTCTGAGATATGATCACAGCACTCTAAACTTGGTGTTATCTGCAAATTTAATACACTGTCTTTACTTCATTAAAAGGTTGAGTAGTGATGGACACAAACCAAACTCAGACAAACCTCTCACAACCATCTTCAGTTTTGATTTACCGGTTTCTCAGCTTCCCTGTTGAGTAGGGCAGTTTTCCAGATAATGCATTCACCTACACTGCCCCTCTGATTGTAAAAACAGAGCCCAGTCTTTCATATCCACCTCTGGTGGGATAGAAATAAAGACATCACTAAAGAGGGATGAGATTTTCTGAACGTAAGTCATCATGCCTAATATGAGATAACTGCAAAAACCTGCGCTCAGGGAGCTACCAAACCAAATTAAGAAATCTCCCACTTAAATGCTTTAGTACCCACTCCTTCCACATTCCCTCAGGCTTTTAGCACATTTCATCTTTAATAATTCTGTAGACACAGGTGCTAAGGTACTCACACGGTTCTTCCTCACAGCAAGGGACAGAGCCAAAAACCAAGCAAGGAGAAAGTAAAATCTCAAGAAGAGTTAAGATATCCCCTAAATGCGGTAACAAAGTCTAGAGAATAGTCTTTAGGGGAAACAGCTACTGTTGCTTAATATTTGCATTGTAAGTAGCATTTCTGGGTCAGTTTGGGCTTTTGCGTTGTGCCAGCTGTTAAAGATCTGCCTCTCTCACAACTGTTCCTCCCTAATTTAGCATTACAACAACTGCTTCACATAGGTTATTCCCTGAAGCACTACACAGAACTAAAAACGTTAAAAAGATCAATGCACATTTCTAGGGTAATCTTCTGATATTGCTCCATTTGTTGTCTTATCTCTAGCTCTTCCTTGTAATATTCTTTTTGTTTATGTAAAATCTGACAACAATCAGTTATTTGAGATTGTCTTGAAGATCATCACTTCCGCAATAGTTATTGAAACTCTTTTATGAACATCCCCTGGAGTGAAAACTATACAAAACCTAAAACGTGATGTTTCTATGATTAATTTGCTTTTTGTAATAGCAGATTTTTGACGTCCCCTGGCCAAGACTTCTGGTCAATATCAGGTTACAGTGCTGATCAGGCTGGTTCTTGAATGCTGCATAGGTGACCCTAGCAGCTACTCCCCTGGCCACCATCAATCCAGATACGCTGCTCAGTCAAGCTAAGTCCCCACCCATAGTGTGGCCACAGGTAAATTTCAGTACTCCAAGGGCAGATTTACCCATTCTTGCTGTTAGCACTGCAGCATTCCCTCATTTCCCACAGTTAAGTCTGGGCAAGGTGAGGCAGTCAGTCTGTCCTTCCCATTTACCGACACACCACTGATCTTTGTCCCAAAGGCTTTATAGTCTACTTTGAAGAAAGGCATGAAAGAGCATAAACAAACAGGGGAAGGACAAATGGAGATCAAAGGCATCCAGGGCAATGAAGATAAGATCAAGTAATGATGCATATCTGCCCTTGCTCAATTTGATGGCTTTAAATCATCTGAAAAATCAGCTGACCTTCCAACAGATTCAGATATAATCACACTGTGTGTGGTTTGATTTTCTTATTTTTAATCAGATTTTTCTTTTTCCTCAGAGGTGTCCCAGCAGACATAATTCTGACTGGAAACTACCTGTAAAAGGCTAAAGCTTTTGACTTAGTTCAGAAACGTAAGTCTGAAAACAGCACAGGGAAATTCAAGGGAGGTGTGAAGATACGAGCCATAAAGTGCCAGCCCAAGGAACGAGGGGTACAAAGTCACAGAGATCGGATTAGGAGCTGGTGGCCTAAGATACTTGGAGATCTGGGGATACGAACCCAATCATATTTTGTTGAAAAAGCAACTCTTGTGTCAGGTCTTCTTAGCTGTAGGATGGCAGAATTGTCTTTTTTTTTCTACCAGGGATAAATACAGAGAAACCAGAGATATTAAAGACAGTGATGTCTTTGAATATTGCATTTGACAGCACAGTACAAGAGTAAGGAGCCTGGGGAAGAGGGCTAGCACCATGAATTTGCAAGCCCAGTGCTGCATGGAGCCCACAGAGCTGTGCAGAGCTCTGATGAATAGCAAGCTAGAGACAAGGAAAGCTAGGAACTTAGAAAACCCATAAGGTGATCCTGTCTGCTGTGACCCACTATTTAATAAAATTAAGATTTAACCTTTTCTGTAGTTTCATGTAGATAACTCACACTATCCAATACAGATTCAGCTCAACAGAGCTCTACTATCCTGTCTTGCTGTGAAATCATATTATTCCAAATGCTTGACTTCATTACTATGGCAGACAGATCACCACTGTTACAGTACCTTTTTATGTATGATACACAAACCATTGCTTCCCTGCTCCCTTTACTACCCTTTTTCATTTTCTCCATCAGGTACACAGTAACAAGGAACCCTGCTGTCATAATTTACTCTGCTCAGTATGCTATTTTGCTTAAATATTTTTCTTTCATATGGCATCCCAAAAAATACATAAATATGAGAATATTACCATGGTTGAAAAATCAAGCTAGTTAGGTAATGTCAAATTGGCAGACATTCAGCATTCTTCAATTACCCCCCTTGTACATATGCATTCTGGCATAGCCTTTAATTAACGTGATCTTACCATTTTTTTCTAGTGAAAACATGTCATTAAGTACTCAGGGTGAGTAAGGACCCAGTTCAGAGCATTCTACCTTCTCCATAATGATTAACAAGCTTATTTTCTATAATCCCCAAAACCCCACTCTGAAGACAGACTAATTAATTTCTGCCTGTTTTCTCCCGTGCCACTACAATACGTGAGTGCTTCAGAAACAACATGTTCATTTTCAAGGCAGCCTGGGGAGATGGACAAGGGGCAAGGAAGTGTGGGAAGCAATAATTTTCACTTTATGAGAAACAAGCCAAAACTGTGGTCCTCAGTGGGGGCCAGATGCAAAGACAGTCCCTCCTATCCCACCCCAGACTGGAGAAGCATAAACCACTCATAAACCCTCAAGTTGAAGCGTAGTGCTGGGCTCCATGGGGACAGCGCACACTTTGGCTGGTAGCAGAGGCATCAACATGGGCTCGTGCAAGTCCCAGGGCATGTGGCCCCACTGAGCCACTCCAAGGGATGAAGCAAACTTGGGTCACCCCAGGAGAGGGTATCTGCTAGGATTTATGTGCACAGGATTTGTGCTCAAAAAAAGAAACCCAAGTGTTTTGGCTGAAGTTTTCCTGCAAAATCAGCTTGACTCAGAGATCTGGTGAGGAAGTGCTCAACTCAGGGTCTCACACTTTGTCAGAATTTGACAATCAGAAGCACCGGATAACCATAACAACAAGCTCTAACCCTTATAATGAGTAAATAAGTAGTAGGTCTGGCCATATCAAAAATTGAGATTGATTTTGACACTCTGACAACACAGTTTTAATTGCTGTTTATAGCACATCACTTTTGTGTACCCACATAATCCATTAGCAGAGCTGTCAGCAGCTAAAATACAGCTATATTTGCATACCAGCTCGAGGACATGGACTGGGTGGTCTTGCCTCTTGGGCTGCAGATGGGCTGGTACTGCTCTGGCCATGGCCACCCCTACCGAGGGCCACCTCTGCTTTCATTAAAGTCAGGAGCACAGCCACCAGGGTCACTTTAACATCTACAATCACAGAGTGAGTCAGGTTGGAAGGGATCACATCTTGTCCAACCTCCCTGCTCAAGCAGGATAATCTGAGAGAACATGACACAGGATTGCATCCAGGCAGTTCTTGAATATTTCCAGTGAGGAAGACTCCACAACCTCTCTGGTCAGTCTGTTCCAGGGCACGGTCACCTGCACTGTGAAGAAGTTCTTCCTCATGTTCAGGTGGAACTTCTGTGCATTGCTTTCTGCCCATTGCCTCTTGTTCCATTGCTCAACACCACCGAGAAGAGCCTGGTTCATCCTTTAGGCAATTTCCCTTCAGATACTTGCAAATATTGATGGGGTCCCCTCTCAGTCATCTCTTCTTGAAGCTGAACAGGCCCAGTTCCCTCTGCTTTTCCTCATAAGAGATGCTCCAGACCCCTCATAATATCTGTAGCCTCTGCTGGACCTGCTTCAGGAGCTCCATGTCTCTCTTGCGCTGAGGAGCCAGAACTGGATGCAGCACTCCAGGTTCCCATCTCTCCATCCTGTGAAGGTCCTTCTGAAGGGCTGCACAGCATTCTGGGGTGTTGGCCATGCCTCCCAAGTCTGTGTCCTTGGTGAACTTGCTGAGGAGGCATCTGCACCTTCATCCAAGTCATGGATGAACAAGTTAAATAGTTAAGCATTGAACCCTGGAAGACACCACTAGGTACAGGCCTCCAACCAGACCCTGTGCCACTGATTTTGACCCTCTGGGATCTGTTGTTCAGCCATTTCTCAATCCGCCTGACTGCCCACTCATCCAGCCCACATCCCTGAGTTGGTCTATGAGGATGTTGTGAGAGAAACTGCCAAAGTCTTGGCTGAAGTTGAGGTCGATAACATCCACCGCTCTCCCCTCGTCCATCCAGGTAGTTGTTTCATTGTCGAAGGCAATCAGGCTGCTCAAACATGACTCACCTTTAGTGAATCTGTGCATATGTATTCATGTGCACTGAAAAACCTTGTTGCAAAAATACATACAGTTCAGGGCCACATCAGCACCAGAGGCTTTTGATGAAGAAACCAGTCTGTAGGAGTTCAAAGGACTCCACTTTAATCATGATAGGTGAGTACAATAATGTACTCACTTGTCCAGTCAGTGGGGAAGTGCAGCTGTGAGGATGAAAGGCCCTGGGAAGAATGCTCTTCCAGCCATCATGTATTTAAGGGTCACAGCCTGTCACAATGAGACTCCCTTGGCATGGTGTTATTACTGAAAAGCAGTAACACTCAGAGACCTGACTGTTTGAGCCAGAGCACAAATTATTTTCTGAACCACTGACATGAGAATTTTATTCAGCCACCATGAACAGAACAAACATGACCAGGTCTGAAACACAACAGCTAAAAAAAGATTTTCAAAAAATACATGCATGGAAAGCTGGCAGCTCAGGCACACAGATGAGTGACCACCAGAGTCAGCTATATGTGTCAGTTCTGTGCTGTAGGCCAAGTGCTGCAGGTGAAGCCTTCCCTGCTGAATCTGAGAGGCCTTACAGTGAACCACATGAAAAACCTGCACCAAATGACATTAATTCACGGCTACAACATGCATGCCTTCAAAGGCATCACAGTGCTGCACCACCACTGCCACTTTTTGCTCTGATAGCCAAAGATTAGAAAGCCTCTGCACTAAACCATCTCTCAGAAACCTCTGTGATCACCTTCTTTAACTTCTGGCAGTCACCCCTCTTTTGCAGCTGCTCACCAGGCAAAGAAAGTGCCTTGAAGACATCCTATATTTACTCTGAGAGGGGACTGCATTGGCTTCAGACAATGCTCCTCCTCTCTTCCTGAAGGAGCAGTGAAGCACTCTTGCATCCTTCTCAATGTCACTGGAGAACCAGACAATCCTCGAATTAAAAAATGTGCTTGTAGGGATGGATTGAAAAATAAGAGTAGATGATTTTCTGAGTCTGGGAACAATTTCCCCAGCTCACCCCTTTTTCTTGACACTTATCACAGTGGCACATAGACAGAAGTTTTCATTACATCCTTGGTATCAATGTAAAATTTAACACATCTTTAATTACAGCACTCTGAGTGGCAACCCCACAATATTTAAAGAAGAATGTAAAATCCTAATCTCTGCAGGACCGTACTAGCTCATGGCAAACAGCCCTGGGAATAGCACACAACACCCTGTGAGACACAGGTAAGACAAACTGTTCCACATTACAGCAAATACCGGCATATTTTAATCTTCCTCTGAAACCAGCCAAATGAGTGGCATTCATTTGGAGGAATTAATGTAAATAATTATATTCAAGCACCAAGCCAATCCATTTGCAAATCTTACCCCATTTCGCTAGCTAGCAGGTGACTGCTTGTGACTCTTAGCAACCACAGGCCCTTGCTGTGCAAAAACAAGGCCTTGCTGTGATTTTTCTGAATATTCTCATGGTATGCAATCATTTTAAACCTAAAGATGGAGCAGAGGCTTTCTTTAGTAAGATCTTTCTGCCAAATTCTCTGAACACATGTGCCTTTAAAGCAGGTTTGGACAAAATATTTTATATATATTGATCAAGTGACACCAACAGTCTCAGTAAAATCTTCTAGCTCTGTTTTTATGAGCTGAGAATAAAGAAAGTTACATTTTGGAGGAGAGTAGCAAACCATGGCTACCAATATTCAAATGACAAAAATTTCTGAGAGAATTCCAGATGTCAGCCATGTGTTATGGTTTAATAGTTCAGCTCTGAGTCACAAGCACAAAAACCTGTTATGAAACACGTGTGTGCCTGCATGTGTGAGTGCACACAACAATGTGGGCTAAAAAAGGAAAAGTCGTAATTTGGAGGGCATTAAGAGCACTGGAGAAAAGCAGTTAATCTAAGCTGAGGTGGGAGGAAATCAGCACAGTTTGTCCTATGCCATGGACCAAGGGTGTGATGATTTATAGTTTCAACATTTACAAACTGAAGTTATAACTGAAGAGAGATTAAACACCCACTTGACAAGCATGTGTAATCCTTCCAAATCCTAAAAGTCCAATCGCACCCTGTGTCTTGAATAGTCACTAGCCTGAATCACCCACACCCCTGACATGTGAAACTCATGAAAGTTCAAGTTATTTCTAACCTAGATCTTTCAAATAGTAGCATTTATACTATGATTTATTAGGTTCTCCTGGAATATTTTTCTTCTCACATAAAAGGAATAAATACCCATGGCACCAATATTGGGGGGAGATATCACATGCCTCATCCTCTTTCTGATGAAGAAACACAATCATTTGTTGCTCTGTGAGCAGCTGGCGTCCATGGGCAGGCACCTCTCACTGGTTGATTTCAGCTCTCCCTGGCTCTAGATGGTGGCCCTGCAGGGGAGCTGGCAAGCATGTTCCCTCTCTGCTGTCCTCCAGCTTGGCTACCTGACCAAAGCAGAGACCTGCATGCAAGCAGAATAATGTACTTTAGCTCACAAATTTTTACTCCTGGAAGGAGTGTTGCCTGTGCCACGTTCCCACACACTGCCATCAGCCTGCTCCCTCCCTTACTGTCTCCCACCATCTGGGTGAATCTTCCAGGGGCACAGCTTCAGGAGCTTTGGGACCTGGACCAATTGGTCTTAGGGAATTTGCACAGCAGTGCAATCCATAAGGAGCTACATGACAGTTTGTCATCCCCAAGAATTATGCCCCAAACATCCACAGGCAATTGCACACTGCAGGTTTTCATGGCCGATGGCAAATCCCATTTGTATTTGGATGTGCTCCTGGCACGCCCAGGCACCCACACAGCAGCTGGGTGCGTGCAAGCCTGAGCCAGGCAGGCCAGCAAGGGCAGTCAGGGCACACATGCGGAGAGCAGGAACTGCATGCTAGGCATGCACAAACAGACACACACTTCTATGAAAATTATACCTTTAAAGCTATGTTTAAATAACCCATATTAGAGGACTCTGATGACTCTGCGAAAGGACAAGTGGTATAGCGACAGTGAAGTAGCTCAAGCAAAATCACTTCAAAGCAGTTCATGTTGGAGATTGGAGAGTGGGAAGAAGAGGAACAAACTTTATCTGTAGGACACGCAGCAAGGTGTTCCTTGGAAGTGGGGATGGGTGAAGGCTACCTGCTCTCTGGGGCCTCCCAGACACGCTTATCAGCTGCGCCAGTTGGTCATCAGATTAAGGAAATTGAAATTATGCTGATTCTGTCTCTGTTTTGGTCTTGCAAAGCAAGAGGCAGACGGTGCTTGGTAAGTGCCTGCGTGCTGAGAGTGTACCAAAGGTTTTGCTCTGCCCCAGGGGTGCCTGCAAAGAGGACAATCCTCCACTTGGGAGTTCACAAGAGCCTTTTATATTTCCCCCAGAACTCCCTCCGTGGTAAAGCATAGGTTTGGGGGCAGGAAAGGATGGATGTTAAACCATACTGGAAAAAAGGCCTAACCAACAATTGTCAAACACGTTTATGCTCCAGCCTTCGTGAATTAAGATTTCACACGGGAATTTAGACAGGTGCAGTGTTACCAGCCCCTTGCCTATGTAGCTGACTCTTATTTGTCTTGCCGTGGATTCCACTTAGCCGGCACCCGCAGCAGTGAGGATTTCAGACCCCGTGTGGCTGACAAGCAGCAGAGCTACTCTCTGCAGTGGCAGGCGAGGGGAGCAGTCAGCCTCCAGCACTGGCACTTGCTTGGGAAGGAAACCTCTGCCCGCTGCCTCCCTGGGTGGCCGTGGACTCAGGGCAGGCACTGGTTGCCAGCAACACCTCATCACAGAGATAGCACTTATCTCCTGTGTGCCAACAGAGAACACCAGCTTCTCACAGCGGTGCCAGCACAACCCTAAACAACTTGCAACACAAGCTGCAAGCAAGGGGCACTCATGATACCCTTCTTCCAAGCATTACAAACATTGCATATAAAACTGGCCCTAACTTTGACAGCTCCTGCTGAAAATCCCCAGATAAACGCCTCTCCCTGAGCTGCTGCTGTTTATAGGGGCTGCAGTGTGAAAGTATGCCCCAGCAACAAGGGCAGGCGGAGTTTGGCTCTGCTGGCATAACTTGGTCAAAAGACAAGCATACCATGAAGTTTTCAGACATATATCATAAAGCAACACCATTTACATGAATTTTTGTCTGCATTGTGACTCGGTGGGGAATGGGGCTGGTGGGGGCAAAGCAGAGAGGGAATGAGCAGACGCTGCAGTGGGAGAAGATGGCACATGGAAACAGACATAACTAGATTTTTAAAAATTGATTAAAAAGGACAGAAATGTCACAGGAGAAGGTCATCATGATTCAGCAAAGGCAGTCTGCTGCCCCAGAGGGCTGAGGTTTGTGAACTGGGGCCGTGGGCAAGGCCTGATGGGTGTCAAAGAGCCGCCCAGCATGTGCTCAGGACATGGGGCAATGGAAGTTTCCTCGGCCATGGCAAAACAGACCCTCCAGAAGGTAAGGCTGGGTGCACACCCCAGCAGCTGCCCCACTGTGGGGCAAAACTGCTCTGTATTTACCTCCATCCCCTGGAAGCAGTTTTTGCAAGAGCTCTTTTGATGACACAGACTATCCAAATGTGCATTGAGCCCCTGCTGTTGCTTTTGGGATTTACTTTTTTTTGGATGACAATTTTTCATAAAATTCTACCCACTTCAGAAATACTGTTATGGAGAGAAAAAGAAAAAGAAAAAGAAAAAGAAAAAGAAAAAGAAAAAGAAAAAGAAAAAGAAAAAGAAAAAGAAAAAGAAAAAGAAAAAGAAAAAGAAAAAGAAAAAGAAAAAGAAAAAGAAAAAGAAAAAGAAAAAGAAAAAGAAAAAGAAAAAGAAAAAGAAAAAGAAAAAGAAAAAGAAAAAGAAAANGATGCTGTAGCACACTTGTTCCCGAGTCAAATCCACGTTAGAATAGCTCCATCTCGTGGAAATCAGTAGCAGCAGTGGGAGCAAACAATGATCTGGAAGAAAACTGTAGCAAAATGTTGGCAACTTGTTCCTTGGCTGTGTGTGCCAGCAGTGGCTTTGGTTCCTATCCATAGCGATTTTCCTAGACCCATTCCTCCCAGAATTTCAGCCCAAGCTGTAGGTTTGAAAACAAACAAACAAACAAACAAAAAGTATTTGCAAATCCAGCATACCTGGCATATTTTATTGGATTTTTGACATGTAACTGTGATATTTACACAGTTACTGTGAGATCATGCTCAGAGCTCAGAGGAAGTTTGGGGCTATGTGGTGACTTCAGCCTCTGTCACCCAGAGCACCACTTCAGACCATCTCCCAGAGGTACTCCCTGTCCCCCATCACTCCCTGCTTCCATCGATTAATTTACAGCTGAATCTGCACCTCAGCACTTTTTTTTCATCTCTGTCATCTAGTTTCCCTCTGTCTGTACCCCTGTGTGTGTACTTGTAAAATGGAGGGAACATCTGTACTGCAGAGCTCAAACACGTTTCTGTCTTTAAGGACTTTCCAGTTTAGATAAGAAGTTCATGAGGTTACATTTTAAAATAATAATTACTCCCTCTTTCCTAATGTACTGTTGGATTTATCCTCTTGTGTATCCAGACTCTGAGTTTTACCCTCAGATAACAAAGTTCACTTAAAACTTTCCTTTTCAAGTCTGTTTAATCTATATCCTGAAGGACAAGATGTGAATTTCAGAATGAAGTATATGTCTTTTGGTTTTGCACTGTTATCACCACTTAGAATCATCTAAGCAATGACAAAACCTTTCAGGCCAAAGAGGTCTAGCAAACATCCCATAAACTACAGAAGACATCAACAAGTCACCATCATAGATCACTGAACAGAGACACAACAACTTCCTCAGGTGAAACTTCACTCACCTGCGAGGTGCACAAACACTTGAACAAGGCTAAGAAGATGGATTACCCTGAAGAGAACTCTTCATTGTCTTCTCATGTTCAGGGTGTCCCACAATGCCTCAGCAAACAGTGCCCATTCAGCACATGGGCACGAGAGCTGGAGCTGCAGACAGGCACAGCAGCATGCACTGCAGGGATCCCGTGCAGCTGGCCAGGATGAGGTCCAGGCTGACAGCAGTTTAGAAACGGGACCTCAAAAAGAAAGGCCATGGAAAATGCTGTTAACTGAAAATCTAGACAAAGTCATGGTTGTATCTTGAGTAACTGGTTGGATTTTCCTCTGGCAGCAGGCAGACAAATAAATCTGTTGCAAACTCCAGCTCCACAATCCTGGGTATGATTCCTGCAGGATTAGATCCATAGAAATTGCTGCTTGTGCTGCTTAAGGATCGGAAAGAGAGATGGAAAAAAAGGTAAAACTAAATAAAAGGATAATATGGAAAGCAAGTTTTGTAAATTTCATCAAGATCATAGGAGTTTTTCATTTTGCTGTTGTTCACCCCACTGTCCTCTTCTAGAGTTATTTCCACTTGTGTGTAAAACAGTCCATTTGTACAGTCCTATTGCCCACACCCAGCTTTTGTCATTTAATCAAACCAGGCAAACCCTGTCCAGGACAGGCTTATTACTCACAAACAGCAGCACATTGAAAGACACTGCTGTTTTTATCACACCAACAAAACATCTGAAACTTCCTCTTTTTTCACTAAAATGGGGTGCCAGTACCCAACCCCTTCTTCAAGACCCACTCTTCTGTGACCTAAGGAAAATATATGTCCCATGGTGCAGTGCAGACTGACAGAGACACGTGTCTGCCGCAAGCAGTGCAGCTCGGATCAGCACAGCAGCATGACAAACTGCAATTCACACACCTTCTGGGAACATTTCTTTAAACGTGGTTTTGTCCCCACAAGCAGGAGGTGACGGCTCTGAGCAGGCGGAGAAGCAATGCAGGAGAGGGGATGGGGGCTGCCGTGCTGACAGCCTTCAGATGCTGCAGACAATGTTAGGTGAGGGAAGGGGTCACTTGTCCTCAGCTGTTGACAGCAAAATAAGCAACAAGTTAAATTAGAGCAAGGAAAATACAGCTACACCAAGAGGAAAAAGCCTGTAATTGACAGCAAGTGTGATTGGGCGACGGGCCCCAGTGACAGAGGAAGCGCTGGCTGTCGGCCAACACCATCCCTGCGAGATTTCGTCGTCATCACCCGTGGAGGATGGAGCCCAGCCACTGCTCCCTTCCTTTGGGGCTAGGGAGATTAGCCATCCCAGGCCTTCCCTGCTATGGGCTTCGCTGTTCAGCTGCACCCAGCCACCCCAGGAGAGCACAGAGAGCTGGGGTACAGTGTCTCAAGAATTTCACTCCTTTTTTTAAAGTTATTGCAAAAAGCCAAGAGAAGGCTTTGGCTTGCTTCTGGCGTTCCTTTGAATGAAATTGGTATTTTGGAGGGATGGCAATATGCAAAGAACTAACACCCAGACAAGCTGTGGTGTGAAGCTCTGATGTGCTTTCTCTGATGGAAATAAAACCTTGCCAAAGACAGAGCTGCCAAGTGAAACCCTTTCAAAAGACTAATGATCAGCCTGCATACTGTTACCCCTGAAAATACTGTAGGACATTCATCCAGAGGTTTTTCAGGTGGCTGAGGAGCAGACCAGGATCTGACAAACTCAGCAAGTCTAAACATTTGGCAAATTCTTCTCCTTGTACATAGTTTTAGACACAGTGACTAGGTATTTGGTGTATATACAAAAAAAACCACACAAAAGCTGACATCAGAGCAGACAGGATTTCGGAAGCGAGTATCTGATGGGAGAAATGACCTGTGGCCCCAGGTCACTGGTTACTTCTGAGGCCAGTGGGCAGAGGGAACATGGCTGAACGGCTCTGCACACATGGAACCACTCTTCCCATACCCCCATCTCTAGTCTGGCTGAGTTATAAGAATTTACCCTTTCAAAACCATCTCACAGAAACAGCTCATAGGCAGCACCCAACTGCAGCCTCAAATCCCAGCAGCCACATGAAGAACCAAACTCTGAATTTTAGCAGAGAGGTCGGTTTGTTCTCCCATCAGCAAACCAGATCGGTCAAGGATTCACACTCGGCAAGAAAGGCAAGACCACTGTGAGCCCCATCTCTGCAGCATGGAGGGGACAAAGGAAAAAAGTCATGCTGTGGCAAAATATATTTATTTTGACACATTCCCGAATGGAGCATGCATTTTACATTGTTAAATCACATGCTATAACCAGTAGTTACCTGGCAGTTGGATGGATGATCACCAGGAAAGGACCCTCAGTGTGAAAGATAAGAATTTGTTAATATGAATGGGGGAGAAAGAGGAGGGAAACTTGAGAAATTAATTCAAGCAATCAAAACTCTGCTGAAACATCACATTCCCAAAACACCTGGCTGAAAAACCTATGCTTTTTTTGCCTTATTGTTGCAGTATCAGGTTTCTCCCATTATTCTCACCCACCCTGAGCAGAGGCACAATGCTCCTGCATTTCAGCAGGTAGAGGAGGAGAGGCGGCTCTCACCTGCCCACACAGTCTCACCAGTGGCCACTCTGTGCTGAAGGGTCATGGAAACCCTCTCACAGACAGGATGTGGCTGGAACACTTTAGAAACCCTTTGGATGCAGCTATGGCTCCTCACCAGCATTTCTTCCTTGAAAGCAGCAGAGGTTTCTCTCTTCTCTTCCTGGAGCTCTATATAAAACAATTCATGTTGCTTAGCAACAGGGCTTCCTTTTCAGATGCTCTTTTGTCATTTCAAAGCCTCCATGCCAGAAGTTCTTTAAATAGTCTGAACTCACACCAGCTTCCTCAGCTTGGCTCTTTTCCTTTATCTCTGCCTGGTTTCCTTCCATTGTAAGGTTAATATCTGTGTCCAGCCAAACCAAATCCAACAAAAATGCAACTTCCAGTGATCAATCCAGCTTCACTGTGCAAGGGCTGAGAACTTCCCTTTCCCCAAAGCCACATCAAGCAACACCGAAGAGAGCCCAGTGAGGAAAAGGAAAGCTTATAAGGGTTTTAATTCTGATTTTTTGCTTGCTAGTCAAGTCAGAACTGTTGCAATTAATAGATTTATCTACTGTTTGTTTAAAATCTAGGATTTAAGACTTGTGCAGCTCACTTTGTCAGATTCTGTATTGCTTGAAGAGAAGAATAATGGCTTGTTACTAATCATTGAAATCTGCATTTTATCTTGGCTTTATAGTGCTTATACAGTCCTACAAAGTACTCACTCCCATGGGGACCAAGAACACTGAGTATTTTGCTTGCTTAGCAAGGAACAGAGGCTGAATTTTTGAGACAGAGAAAAGTCTTACAACTGTTTCACAGAGTAACAGGAAACCCCAGCACTGAGATCCTCAAGACATCTTTTGAATTTTTGAAAAATCACAAGCTACTCAAGGAAGATAACACAGCAGCAGCAGCTATACTGAAACAGTGTCTGCAGGGAGAGCATAGGAGATATTACCCCTTTGAAGAGGAAGCAGGGATGAACACAGCACCAGTAATTAATCCACTGCTAATTAATTTTGTCAGCAATTTCCTTCCTACTTAGTGCCTTTGTCCTGGCCATTTTCAGTCTGCATTTGATAGGACTTCACACAGCTCCACATGCCCCAGCCACGGCCAGCTCAGCCTCCTGGCCAGCAGCAGGGCTCAGGATGAAGACACAGGGGCCAGGAAGCCCTGTGTTCCCTGGCCTGTAGCTGCAGTCATCACGTGGAAGTTCGTTCGTCCTGTCTGCTGAAAGAACAGCCCTGCAGCCGCCTCCGGAGCCAGGGGCTCCCGGGCATGGCTCAGCAGTAGCACCCTGGCAAAGTGCCTGCACCATCAACCCTTTTGAAAGTTACCACAAGTAAAATCCACTAGAGAACAATCCTTCAATGCAGAGGCAACCAGAGAAGTGCCCATGCTATTTGTTTGGAATATTTCTACACACAGTGCTCACATCATGTTCCTGGGCACTATCTTCCAAGGGGCATCCAGGTCACTATCTGTGCAAATGATTTTCTTAAGTCACGGAAACTTTGGATTGAAGCTGTGGCATCTCTTCAGCACTAACCTCAACCATCTGTGCCAGAGAAGGAAGCTGGTGGTTTGGTCACCCACCCACCAAGGAGTGGTAGCAACCAGAGGAAGAGGAATCCCTGGGGAAGGGGCATGCTGCAGCTTGGTCCCTGGCTGCCTGAAAGAACCACCGGGCAGGCTGATGCCCATCTGGGAGGGCATCACCGGTGCAGTCCTGCAGCTCTTGTCCCACTTGTGTCCCTACCACCCCCAAGGGCAGGCAAAGGGACGTTGCTCATGTGCCCAGAGTGTGGGCTGGAGAGCACATCTGACTGCTATCTCCTTCCCTTGTTTAGGATTTCAGAAAGATCAATTGCTGCAGCACGGAGCAAAGTCTGGTAAAGTCTGACATGTTTTACAGCAGCTGTTTCTTCTTGAGAGTGATTTATGCTCTTGCTTCATCACTTTGTTTTAGGCTTTTCCTTAGAGTGCAGCCTGCAGCCTGAGCCTGCAGCACCTGCTGCCCTGGCAGCAGAGCCTATGCAGGTTTTCCTGCTGGGAAATGTAGGTTTGAATTAGGGCAGGTGGTCCTGGTCCTCCCCAGCTGCCTTGTTTCACCCTTTTGTGGTACCATGCAGCCACAGCAGGGAAGTAGTCACAGCCCAAATCCCACAGCTCCAAGGCAAATCCTGAGTTCTTAACATCCAGCATTCAATCATTTGGATTCCTATCTCATTTGCAATGTCAAAGAAAACAACAAATGAGGAAAATCTTGAAATCCATAATTGAAGGAAGTAGCTGAGAACTATTTTAATCCTTTGATCCTGTATAGGATTTACAGGTATTTTGAAAGCCTTGCTGTATCAGGTTGCCAATCCCTTTCTCTTCAGAGCTATGGAAGGCCCAGAGATTGACATGATTTATCTTTTTAAAAAGAGAGCATTAACATCTCCTAGGGATTCTGAAGGTACTAAAGTCTTTTTAATATATATACACAATTCAATATCCTTTTTTTTTTTAACATCTTAGATTTATTCTCACTTATTCCTACAGCCATTACACATCTTTTTCAGGTTCATTTCCCATCATCAATAGTGGAAAGAGTTTCAACTAAGCACAGACAAAGTTAAACTAGGAGCAGCAACTTACTTTTGAAGGGACTGTCCCAGCAGCCCCTGTAGTCTGACAGTCACCCTGAATGCAGTGATGGAGAAAAAATCTACCCAGCACTTAGGAACAGCAAACACCAGCATGAAGAAGAGGAGCAGTCCTGAGCGTGGGAAGTGAATCAGCTTGCAACAGCCCTGGCTGTGGCTGTCACAGAGGGTCTGCAACCTGCCTGAGACCATGGTGGGTGTCCATAGCAAAGCCCCCTGCCAACACCAAAACCCACTCCCACTAACTACTACCATAAATTCTTACCCCTCCCCATTTTGCTTTAAAAGCACAAAGATCTAAATTAATCTGATAAGCACACATAATGAATAATTCAAATATCCCTAATCATTAGTCAGTTTTACTAAGCTCAACAATTACTTGAGCACATGGCCAAGAAGAGGAACTTCAGCCACCCAATACTAATTTCATAGTCATTTTTTCATTACCCAAAGTGTGCAGTTTTGGGAGCCTCAACATAAGATGTAAAGCTACTACAGAGTGTGCAAAGGAGGGCAACAAAAATGGTGAAGGGCCTTGAGGGGAAACCTTATGAGGAGCAGCTAAGGTCACTTGGTCTGTTCAGCCTGGAGGAGACTGAGGGGAGACCTCATTGCAGTTACAACTTCCTTGTGAGGAGACGAGGAGGGGCAAACACTGATCTCTGATGAGCAGTGACAGGACTGAGGGAATGGCCTGAACTTGTGTCAGGGGAGATTTAGGTTGGGTATCAGGAAAAGTTTCTTCACCCAATGGTGGTTGGGCACTCAAAGAGGCTCCCCAGGGAAGTGGTCACAGCACCAAACCTGCCAGAGCTGAGGAAGCGTTTGGACAACACTGTCAGGCACATGGTGTGACTCTAGGGGTGTCCTGTGCATGGCCAAGAGCTGGGCTTTAAGATCCTTTTTCATCACTTTCCACTGAGGTTATTCTCTGATTCTATGAAATTGAGTTAGGCCCCAGAATTCAACAAGCCCTCTCCTTCCCCACCCCCCGCCAAAAAAAAAACCAAAACCAAAACCAAAACCAAAAACTAAACTAACTAAAACAAAAAACATCTCTGGAGTTATTCCTGATTTTTTTACGTGACATGTAAGTTCCATGACACGTAATAGGCTTCACTGCACTGCAGGATGAGACAGGACTAGCTTTGGCTGATGCCCCTCCTGATTCAGAGGACTTTTCTTACAAAATACCTCATTCATTTTAAATTTGAGGGGTTTGGCATGGGTGGTTTGAGGAAGTAGGGGTGCCACCAGGGCTCACAGTCCGCAAAAAATTAAGCCATAGGGTGTAAGCGTGAGTCCAAGCTGCTGCACTCCAGGAGAGCAGAGCAGGGATCACAGGGTGTAGAGGTTTGACCCTGGCTGGATTCCAGGCACCCATCACTCCCTCTATCACTCCCACGGCTGGACAGGGGAGAGAAAATATGACAAATGTTCATGAGCTGAGATAAGGACAGAGAGAGATCACTCAATACCATTGTGGCCTAAACAGACTGAACATGGGGATATTAACTAAATTTATTACCAGCTAAATCAGAACTGGATAATAAGAAGCAAAATAAATCTTAAAAACATCTTCCCCCCACCACTCCCTCCTTCTCAGACTCTACTTCCTCCCCCTCAGTGGTGCAGGGAGTGGGGGTTATGGTCAGTTCATCATAGATTGTTCTTGCAGCTGCTCAGGGAGGGGAGTCCTTCTCCTGCTCCAGCATGGGATTCCTCCCACAGGAGACAGTTCTTCATTAACTTCTCCAATGTAAGTCCAACCCACAGACACAGCTCTCCATGAACTGCTGCAATATGGGTTACTCTTCCATGGGGAGCAGACCTTCAGGCACAGCCTGCTCCAGTGTGGGTCCCCCACGGGGTCAGAAGTCCTACCAGGCAACGTGCTCCAGCATGGGCTCCTCTCTCCATGGGTCTGCAGGTCCCTGCCAGGATCCTGCTCCAGCACAGGCCTCGCACAGGGTCCCAGCCTCCTCTCAGGCATCCACCTGCTCCAGCGTGGGTCTGCTCCAGGGGCTGCAGGTGGATCTCTGCATCCCCAGGGATCTCCATGGGCACAGGGGCACAGCTGCCTCGCCGTGGGCTGAACCACAGGCTGTAGGGGAACCTCAGCTCCAGCACCTGGAGCACCTCCTGCCCCTCCTGCTCCACCAATCTTGGTGTCTGCAGGGCTGTTCCTCTCACATATTCTCACCCAGCTCTTCTCTGGCCACAATTACATTTGAACACTAATTTTTTTTTCCTTCTTAAATCTATTATCACAGAGGTGTTACCACCCTTTCTAATTGGCTCAGCTTTGGCCAGCAGCACATCCATCCTGGAGCCTGCCCTGGATCTGCTGGGCATGGAGGAAGCTTCTGGCAGCTTCTCACAGAAGCCACCTGTGGAGCACCCTACTGCCAAAACCAGGCCATACAATACACAGGGACACACCAAGCCTTAGCTTTTGAGCATTAACATGGAAAATGGCACATAAATAAGGAGCAAACATACCAATCAAATTCCTCAGACCTTTTTGTGACCAGCTGCAGGGCAAGCAAGGTTTCCAGCAAACACAGAACTGGCTGCGGAAGAGGCAGAGCTGTTAGTGGAATGCGGAGTCAGTTTTTCAGCTTGTACTGAGAGAGGTTATTTTCTTTTGTACACTATAAATTAAAGAGGAGGAAAAAAACCCAGCCAATCAGGTCAGCACAGAAGCATCCTACTAGCAGACAAATACAGCAGCAGGGCACTGGTTCTAAGGCCTCTTGGTGCCTGCCAGCCCCAACAGTCCACCCAACAGGTTTAGGCAAGCATGCAAAACGGAGTGAACTCTGCACTTCTGGCAGCTTCCCTCCTGCCTTGTTGGCTCCTCCCCTCTCCCCACCTGCCTGCAGGAATGAGCACAGCACGGCTCAGGTGAACCCTGAAACCAGCTCCAGCTACCAGCACAGCTATGGCCTTCATTCACTGTTTCAGAGCCGAAGCCACTGATTTTGTGTGTGTCCTTAGCACCAGAGAAGTTCAGGTGTCTTCTCCTCCCTGGGTGCTGACCTTCGTGCCCTCCAAATGGCATCTTGATTACTTGAAGCTTCCCTGATTGAGTTCAGGGTGCGGATCAGCTCCATCGGGCTGAGACACATTTCCTGAGCCCAGTAAAGTTTTGTCATGCCTTTTTCTCCTAGGCGGTGAAGAAAGAGTGCCACTTAAGGCAACAAAGTTGTCAAGCTAATAACTCAGTCATTTGAGAAAGGAAAGAAAAAGACAGGTTGAGCTGTTTGGCTAGGGTCAGTGCTCAGCTCTGTCCTGGGCAGTCAGACCCTGACACCTTTGGCTGGCTGGCACAAGGTCCCCCCCTGCCTACAGCTGCCGCACACACACTTGTCTTAGAGATGGTTAGAAATATTGTCTCCCTCCAAAAAAGTGATCATTCTTTGTAATCTAAATACAAGAGGAAGAGTGTTAATTTTCAGATTGAAGTACTGCTTTCTAGCTTTACTGTTTCTATTGCAATAGTCATGCATCAGCAACACAATCCTTTTTGCAAAAGTGTAGGCAGAGATCTTAGAGTTGTAGAATGGTTTAAGCTGGAAAAGATCTGTAAGATCGAGTCCACTGTAAAACTAACACCACCAAGTCCACCACTGCCACCAGCCCCCAAAGCAGAGCTCTGACTTTCAGCTGGTTTACAAGATTTTGTGCGTTTCCTAAGCGATGTATCAAATTTTGTTCAACTCAAACTTCCCATTGCATTAAATTCTCCTCTGGTAGGGTGCTACAGTCTCATCTGCACTATCCTGTATTTAGCAGAGACATTTCAGTCCACATGAGCATGAAGACCAATTTTCCTCAGTTTCCACTTTTTAAAAATCTGTCTTCCTCAGAAAAGCATCAGTGCACAATAACCTGACTATATTTAAAGCAGGCAAGTTCCTCTTTCACTCTGAAACTCCTGTGTTGCTCACACCGCATTCAGTTGCAACCTTTTTGTTGCAACCCGCCTTCCAGCCAACTCCCTCAGTTTGTCTGACCTCTCAGCTCAGTCTCACTTTCATTCAGGGAAGACAGCACAAGATCATCCACTTCAGCAGCCTGCCTCTCCCCATAATGGCCTGTGGTTCATATCTTCTGGTTTTCACAGCGCTCACCTGTGCCAGCTGCAGGGCACCCAGCACCGCAGAGACGATGTGCGTGGAGGGGCGTGACAGCCACCATCCCTCTCGATGGGCACGAGCTGCAGACATCTGGGGTAAACACTTGCCTGCTAATGTCTGAATGTTTCCAGTTCCCAAGGGATTTATCTTAGGGCAATATGAAGGTCTTTATCACAGAAAGAAGACAGGTGTCTCAATATATGCTTAGGGACATCAGCCACTGTCCCTCCTCCTCCTCCTCACATCTGTGCATCTGCGCACCCTCACACTCTGTCCTACCACTGATGGGGACTTTGGGGGCCCATCAAACCAGCACTGTGCTTCATCCCATAGAGAGCTTGAAGGATGATGAAGTTTCCCAGGTGCGTTTAACATGTATGAGAGCTGGACAGAGGAGAGGTATAAGGATTTTTCCTCTTGTACTGTGCTCTTCTTACAGGAATTTGTACACAGTATGATGATGTCTCTGTTTGCTACTGGGTTGGTGTGCAATACCACATGAGAATAGTAAGAAAGTACCAGGGCTTTTCCAGGGGCAGGAGGAAAGACTGACCCAATAGGCCTTTCCTTTTACTTAATATTTTCGTTTATCTTTGCTTTTCTTTTCTTTTTTTCTTTTATCTTTTTTTTTCCTCTATTCCAAGTGGGAGACAACAGAAAAAAAAAGTGAGGTTTTTGGTTCAGGGAAGAAGCACAATGGAAAAGCAGCCCTATGCAATGCACACCTGGGGCCAATAGCTAATTCCTCATTGAATTAAATCTACAGGTCTCTGAGCACTCAGAGCTGCACAACAGGATCCCCCTTGGGATATTTCTCCTTAGTTCACTCTGAAAGCCACTCCATGCTCTGAAGCATATGGAGAGAGCTTATTTACTCACTGTTTTATTTGAATGGCAAAACATAGGTACTCTTCTCATTTACAGCAACAGTTAAATTATTTTATCGGTCTAAACTACACATGGCAGCAGTTAGTTCCACAGGCTCTCTCTTTCTTACCAGTATTGCAAGCATTGACTTTTCTCAATCAGTGTTTTGTTATTTTTGTAGATACCAACACTGTATCAGTGCTTCTAGGCTGGGCCCGAGTCCCTGTGCTATCACAAGTGTTGTCGCAGCAGGTACTGGGCTGGCTTTCTGCCCCCAGGTCATGCCAAGCACCTACAAGCAGGGGCCTCAGCCATGGGCAGCACCAGTTCATCCCTCCCTGCTGATGCTGTCCCTGAGTGCTGGCACTGAACTCCAGCTGGGACCCAGAGGGAGCTGGACAGCGGAGGAGCTGCGCTCCCCACCCAGATGGGGAATTCTGCAATGACAGCCCCTCTCCACTTCCTCCCACTCCACCACGCTGCTGCCAACATCTCTCTGCCCCTGCACGCCCATCTGCAGCAGTGGAGGCCCGCGTTCCTTCCCTGATACTCTCTGGCACCCTTCAGTTAGAGGACTTGTGCTTCAAGGAAACCAAGAAAAGTGTTCACCAAACCCAGCCTGTGATTTGCAACAAACACTACTGCTCTTCCCCTTCTCCTGAGGCTACTGAGTGCAGACACAGCCCACCTGCCTCTTCTAAGCCAGAGACAGGCAGAGATGTGGTTTAGGCTGAAATACTCAGGGCTGTGTCAACAGAGAGACCTCAGTCCCATGCACCGCTCCCCAGGGCCCAACACGTGCACCTCAACAAACCCCGACAGATCCCGTGCTCCCACCCAGAGGGCACGCACCTGCACTGTCCTCTACCTGTCATGGTCTCCAGAGCATTCCTCTACGGACACACAACTGCTGCCCGTGCCTGCTTTCTTCCACTAGCACAATAGCTTTGTGTCAAATTAAAGTGCTCATGTTGGCCAGCTGTGCCTTACTGGTGTTTGCTTCCCCACAAGCTGAACGTCTGCAAGGCTGCTGGGCAGGGAATTGCTAGAGCTGCAGCTCCCACACAGCCCCGGGTGCCCCACCTCTCCCAGGCCGGCCCTGGGAACACCCAGGACAGGCCATCTCTCTGTCCTTCTGGAGGGGAGGTGGGCGTGGATGAGGCTGGTGCTCCCCATTGCAGTTGGCAGCTGGGACGAGTGCAATGCTCTGAGCATTCCCACACCTCAACAGCATGGCAGGGTATTTTGGGGTGCCTGTAACCTGGGTCTGGTTGACCTTTATGTAGTCAGCAGGCAAAGGCAGGTCAGGCATGCTCAACAAATTTCCCTGGTATCCACAAAGTCGACTTCTCTATGTAATAGATGGATTTATTTTCACTTAAAACTGAAGCCTTTTAGACATTTTTAAGACTTAGCATATCAGGCATGATCTTTGTCTAGTCTGAGCTAAACATTCCTGCTGTCTCCTGACTGCAGTGTGTAACTGAAGTTCATATCCAATTAATTTGGCCACATTCCTCCTAGGAACATTTTCCAGACCTGCTCTTTTTCACTTCCTCTCTGTAAGGTTTACTTAAGACTTCTCTTAGAGTAAGTTTTGCTACAAGACTCATGACATTCACAATTTAAAACTACCTTGTAGGGATCCTTTTTTAAAGATTAATAATTCATCCAGAAGAGTAAACAATCCTCATATGTGCCAACTTTGACAAGAAAGTACCGCAGATGAGACACTTCAAATTAATACAAGAGAGATTCAAGGCATTCGTTTTAAAAACACACTCCCCAAAAGCCCAGAGCTATGCAGTGCAAGCCTGTGCTGAGGCTGCCTAGGGTTCTGGCTGCTGCATTTTAAATAATTCAAAATTCTATTTGGGTTATTTTGTGGGTTGTGTTAGCTTGGGGGGGGGGATTTTCCTAGTGCCATGTTTTCCTATTTAAATTCACGGTACATAACTCCTTCAGCTTCACTGTCTATTTTCCACAGATTACAGAAAATAAAAGCTACAGCTGGGAAGGTTTAGGACTGAGATTCCTGTGACTACCTGTCACAACAGAAATCTTTGATTTCAGCTTCAACGTGCTCCCCTCCCTCCAGAATTCAACCTTCTCTGATCTGAATTCTCTTCTCTACTCTGACTTAACAAGGTATGGAAGGAGCATCCTCACTTCTGCTCATCACATTCACAGGGGTGAAACCCCCGTCCTTGTCAGAGACACAGACTTCTGGAGCACACCACTGCAGCATCTTCCTGGCTTCACAGGGAAACCACTACCAGCACCTTCAGACAGCTGGTGAATTTTTTCGCTAAGCAGAGATTGATCCACTGGGGCAATATCTAGGCTTCCCCTCTAAGGACAACCATTTACAGAACAGAGGGTGAAACATGCATTTTCCAGATATTACTGCTTCTAAGACAGCAGTGACAGCAAAGTCACTACAGCAGATTGTTATTAATTTTTCAGTATTGCTCCCTAAAAACTGAAGAAAGACATGTTTGGCCCTTGGAAATGGCCGGCTTTTTTTGTAGGAAAAGAGATTTTCCTGCTAGGTTAGACATTAAATACCTCATGTCTCCTGACTCCCACAAATGCCTCCTCACACCTATCATTTCAGGACAGGTTTTTCTTCTCAGGAGTACCCTGTAATTAAATGTGAACTTAAAAGCACCAGGCAAGCATCACTGAAAAAGACAAACACTTATACCTTGGTGAAGGCAACAGATCACGGGTTTTTACAGATATGAGACGCAGTTTTAGTAATCACATTACCAGGAGAGTTTGTGAGACAGGCCACTGATGCTGTTTTCTGTTGTTTTCTCAAGGTGTTAGATCAGCTGGGTGCTTTTCACAGCAACAGGCAGCAGAAGACAGTCATGCTGATGGGAAACCTGCTCATGTTTCTGTCTGACACAGCGTTTGCTGGCCCACGGTCGCTGGAGCATCTCAACACAGACAGGAATAACAAGTACATCCTTAATTCCAGTGACAAATCTTGACAGCTTAGATATCCTCATCTTGGGCAACCACATCTCTTCACTGCAGCTTCCCCGCAGCTTTCCCACTCAAAACCTCAAACGCCTCGATTTTCAGATGAACAACATAAGAGCAATCACAGCAGGAGATGTCCAAGCTCTGCAGAAGAGCAGCAATGTAACTCTCATCCTTAAAGGCAATGATATCACATACATTGAGCCTGGATATTTTCAGTCCCATTTCTACAGTTTGGACTTGGTGGGCTGTGCTGACATCCCAGGGGTCCTGGTGGGGATACAGAACTCCACAGCCCAGACCCTTTGGCTGGGAACATTTTATGGTGTGGAAAAGGAGCCCTACATAAGCCCAGATGTTTTACAAGGCCTCTGTAGCATCTCTGTCAAGGATCTCTATCTGCAGTTACAGCACCTCAGAAATCTAAATGCTGACACATTTCAGTGCTTAACCAGGCTCCGAAAGCTGGGCCTAACCCAAACCCACATCCATGCACCCCCCCCGGCATCAGTGGCATGAGCTCGCTCGAGGAGACGGTTCTCAGCACAAACTGCTTTGAGCACCCCTGCAACACCAGCTCTGCTGCCTTCCCCTCCCTCATCCGCCTCCACATCAAGGGTAACCCACAGGTTCTGCAGCTGGGCTCTGGCTGTTTGGAGAAACTGGCGAAGCTCCAACATCTTGATTTGAGTCAGAGTCACATTGAAAGCTCTGACTGCTGTAGCAAAGCACTGAGAGCTTTGAACAGACTTTGTTACCTGAATCTGAGCCACAACAAACACCTCCATCTCCAGGACGTGCTCATTTGGGACAGTGCTAGCCTAGAGCTGCTGAACTTATCCTTCACTCCTCTCCGTACCAACACTTCACAGAGCCCTTTCCAAAATCTGCATCTCTTGCAAGTGCTGAATCTTTCCTCCTCCCACATTAATACTAGCATTCAGCATCTCTTTCAAGGTTTGAAAAACCTCATGTTCTTGGACCTTAGTCAAAATAACTGAGTTGGGAATCATGCCAAAGGACAAACTGTTCCCTATCCAATTTAGAGGTGCTAATATTATCATCCTGTGAACTGACAGCAATAGGTAACCAAATATTTCACAACCTCAGGAAGTTACAACATGTTGATCTGAGTTACAACA
The DNA here is from genome assembly GCA_013398055.1 of Ifrita kowaldi. Lineage (NCBI taxonomy): Eukaryota > Metazoa > Chordata > Aves > Passeriformes > Cinclosomatidae > Ifrita > Ifrita kowaldi. The sequence goes on along the minus strand of VZRS01003765.1, from coordinate 742,020 downwards.
AACTTACTGCATTCAGCACAGACGCATTTTCAAATCTCAAGAGCATCTATCTCAACTGTGCCCATAACATGGGGAAATCCATGTTGTACCAGGTGACCAGCTAGTGCCCCCAGATGGCCAGTGCATAATCAATTTACGCTTCTGGACTGCACCTGCTCTAATATTGCTTTAATCACCTGGTACAAGCAAAATCTGGATAAAATCGGAGACCCTGAAGGAACAAGGTGCTCTGAACCCAAATTGCTAGCTGGGTTCAGCTGGCCACCTTCTCACTGTCCCGTGGGATGAACACGTCAGGAATCATTGCCATTGTCCTGGCTGGCTTATCCTGTAGCACCATCTTCATTTGGGGTGCTCGCTACTTCAAGCAAAATTACCAATGACTGTAAGTCTAGGATGGGGACACAGAAAACACCTACAGCTACTGTATTAAGTTGAAAGATATCTCACTGTTTTTATTTGTGACAAGTATTTTCTTAACTTCTGTAATATCCTCTCTACCTGCATTAAAACTTCTAGAAAAATAATGAAAAAATTAGAGTTGAAAAAAACCTATGATCTGAATCTTAAAAATATTCTAATAACTTACAGAGAAATCCCAATTCAACTCAATGGTAGCCCTGTTATAACTAGTATTATGGCTAATGCACTCGTAAAGGGAAAATCCAACAGCCAAAATACAAACTTCCTTCTCTTTAAAAAAAGAAAACCTGACCACCACAACCACTTCCAAAAAGGAAAAAAAGAAACAAACAAACAACCCAACCAAAACTCAACGAACCAAAAAAAACCAAAAACAAAAACAAAAAAAAACCAACAACAACAAAAAAACAAACAACAAAAAAACAAAAAACAACCAACAAAAACCCCCAACCAAATTCCACCCTCTATCAAATACCCTTGAAAAGCAATGTTTTTTAAGAGCTGGCAGTACAGTACCCCACTCTGCTAAAGAGAAAAAAACTACCTATGAGGAACAGACACATTTACAGTCACATAAGAAACAGCATGTATCACCTCTGTGATTTAAAAAAAATATTTCTTTAAAATACTTTTGATCCTTAGAGAATTTCTGGCCATTGAAATTCTGTCTATTCATCTTTCAGCCAGGCCCTGCTCCTGTGCTGTTTTTTAGACTCCACAGTAAGTAAAGACAGTATCATCTTTAACCATAAAATTGTAGATTTGGTCAAGACTCTGTGGGTGCAATACTCTGCTTGCTTGCACAGGGCAAAACCCCCAATGCTGACAGATATGAGCCACTCCTTTGGCAGCCTGGAGTGGCCTGTTCCTTTCAGCCACAACCCAGGTGAGAAAACCAGAGGCTGCAAAGAGGGCAGCACAGTGGACAACCTCATCCCACAGGTGCTCCTGGTGTCAACAGCTACTTCCTGTTGCTTCTGGTGTGCATCCCTGGAGTAAAATCAGAGACAATGATCCCTGCTTCAATTGGATATGCAACAGCAGGCAGGAATAAAGATCTATTATATATATAACACCAAATTGTCTTCTCTGCCATCACATGTGAATAAACCCAGAGCAAGGCAGAGTATGTGCATTTAACCAAGGATCTAATGGGAGCTTGCTGGGCCTACTCATCTGCCCTGGATCACCATGAAGTCATTTATATTTAATTAGGGCTTTAATAACAGGCTTACCCTGATGGATAGACACAGCTCTGCTGGCGGTATGACCCTCCTGCCTCCTGGAGCATGCACCACAGGGAAGCTCGCTCAGTACCGCTCCCCGCCGCGTCAGGCTGGAGCTGCGGTTGCTCTCCGAGGTGTGGAAGGCCAACTCTCTCTCAACATTTCCCATGCAGGACTCCACATTCAGCTTCAGCTCCTGTCCAAAGGCATTTCCTCAACATTTTCCTCTCTAACATGCTGACTAGCTAAACTTTCAAAGATTCCTGCTGGATCAGGAAGTTTTTGCTCATTTCTGGTGACACTACTGTCAAGAACCCCTGATTGATCTTCTCCAGTAAGAAATACCTCTCATTTGGAAAGCCCCTTTTCCATCTGTTAGCAGATCAGACTCATGCAATGTGTATTTTTCCAGCTTTCATCTGCCTTTACATCACACCTGTCACTGCCCTACCCCCCAGTTTCTCCTCCTCCTGCCTTCATAGCCATGTGCTGCCCGAGAGCACACAGGGAGAGATGTTTGACGTTCCTCCTCCAGCTGCCCACAAACACTCCCAGATCTGGCACCCTACAGTGTTGCTTCCCTGTATTGCTGGTCCATGTTCCCTGCTCCTGTGGCTGCTGAAGACTCCTCCCGATGCCACTGGCAGGTGCTGTGCTCCAGCTGCCCAACACCAAAGCTGCATGGGCTGCCTGCCCGTCTGCAAGGGCTCGGCTACAGGAGAGAACTGTCCCCGAGCAAACCACCCCACCCCGAGCTGAGCACACCCTGACTTGTCCTTGGGAGTAAGGCAGGGACGTTCCTGAACTCAGCCCAAGGTTCAAGGTGCATTTTTCTCTCACTCTGCAAATCCAGTTGGTTAAATGAGCAACCTCCAATATCTTAACAACCCAGGATGACTGCCAGTGTGTGTACCACCTAACAAAGACTTGCTTCTTCCATCGCTTCACTCTTGAAATTGTGGGTTCAGGAAGGTGTTACACAAATACTGACATCAAAAGGGAGCACAACACACTCCACAGGCACCAAAAAAAATTGCTGCAAGTATCAGATAGTAACAGATCCACCTACAGCAGTGACTGGAGGGAAAACTGCATGTTGGGCTGAAAGGTATTCTGAAATGCCCTTTTATTTGGAGAGAACACCACAGGACTTAACCACCACCAGTTTCTGAAATGCTATGCTGTGTCATGGTGTAGACTCAGGTGTAAACTTCAGTTGGTGAAAACTCAAAGACATTTGAGAAGGTGAAATGCGTTCTGCACACCGAGTATTAAAGCTTTCTTGCAATCCATCCCTTTCCCCCTACACAATTTGTTTTAGGCGACCATATCTGCAGGTGTTCTAATTTACTCTTTGATTTTCTTTACAGCATCATCTCTGCTCTATTTGCCTGCAAAAATGCCATTCATAAGACACTGTGCAAACAATGCTGAACAGCATACGCTGTTACGTTTCAGGATGCACAAACCCTAAATACAGCGACTGACTACTCTGAAGGAAATTTATCTCTGGATATAATACACTAAAATGTCCAGATTATGTATTAAGACTTTGTTAAGCTCAAAGATTCAGTCTTCTGGGATTACTTAGTAAAGATATACATGGAAAGAGGCAACAGATTTTTTTCTTACAGAATTGTGTACCTAGTCAAGCTCTAATGTGATGCATTCTTTCGGCATCCAGTCAGGCCTTTTATCTCTCATTTTTTCAAATATGGCTACGAAGCCAGCACATAGAGAGAACAAGGGAATTGCCTGAGGTCAATGGTGCCTAACAAGATTTAGCTCACCACCACCCTAGCTCCTGGACTGTGCGTCCCTGAAGTCACAGTACAACACAACACCACAACACAGAATATAGCAGTGTTTACAGAGAGAAGGAACTTGGGTGTCTCTTCATTATTTCACAGATTGGTAAGCACTTAGTTTTATTTCCCCAGGACAAACAAAAACTCAGAGCCAAGTTCTTCTTTCCTTAAATGTGCTTAATCAAGGTCTCTCAGTAAGATCCAAGTCAATTTTTAGAGAAGGATTTTACCCTGAATGAGATGGTTAAATGGGCCAATTTCTACATACGTTGACTTCAAAAAACACACCTTGATGTCAATGAAGCATCTTTTAAGAACTTTCTCTCATTCACTGGTCTTTTCTGTACCTGGAAAAAGAGTAGGCAAGGTTCCCTCCCAAACCATCTATACTATACCTCCCTGATCAGACAAAAACAATGGAAATTCTTCTCCCCCAGTAGCAGAAGACATCTTTCCCTACCAAATCCCTTGGACATCCTCTTCTCCTCCACATCTTCATTTTTTAGGGCTTGATGTCTACTAGAACACAACTACACTGTTACTGTCTTCTTACTCTGCAGTCTTCTCAGCTCCTCCCGATGATCCCAACTTTTTGCCTCTTGAACTATAACCTAACCACCATTCTATGATTCCTAAACTCAGATGATTCAAATGCATCCTTGGCAGATATCTGGCAGATTGATCTGGTCAGTTCTAATCAGCTACTATACTACAGATACAGCCAGTGGAAAGAAAAACTGTTGCTAACCCAAGGCATGCAGTGGGACACACATCCATACACCCTCCAGTATCTTCCTGTCCTCTGATCTTTTCCTTCTGATCTGCCCACTGAGTTCTGATCCAAATCAAGCTGGATGCCCCTGCAAAGTCTTGCAGGCTACGTTAGACTACAATAAGGGGCCTAAGGGGGTTTAGTAAACTGAGAGTTCAGTGCTGAAGAAGGGAGCTCAGGGTCCCCTTAACACCACAGAAGCATTCCCATCTCAGGTAAGAGGCAAAATGAAGGTGACAGGCCATGCCAGATGTAACAGTGATAACCCATCTCTCCCAACTTCCTCCTGAACACAAACTCCACACCCCACCCCTTTCCTCTGGCCCACAACACTCTGGAGGCTCACACTGGGCATGCACGTTTCTATGCCTCCCCTGGCAGAGAACACTGTGCTGTCCACAGCCAGGGACAGCACAGCAGGACAGGCATGAGACTCGGTCAACCCTCAACTCTTTTAATTTCCTTTCCCTCAGCTGCTGGATCCTGCTCTTCTCTCCTCAACACATCACCCCCCATCAGCACACCGGATTTGCAAGACAATCTGCCTTCTGGTGGGCTGCAGCAAATTGGAAAATTTGGGGGTGAACTGCAGCTTCCCCTCCCCTGTATGTTTCCCACAGAGAGAAAAGCAGCAAAAGTGATGCTATAACACTGCTGCACTTAGTTCTGTACAGAGGAAAAATGCAGAGAAAACAATGCAGTAATAAAAGGTGGACACAAATGCCTACCTGCTGGGCAGCTCTGCAGAGTCACGAGCAGCAGAACAGTAAAGAGGTGTGCACTTCAATACATCCTGCTCCTGTAGCAATGCATGATGATACATGTTTTGCAGAAAGTATCTAAATGTCACACTACAGGCTACTGCCCATAGAAGGCAGCAGTCAGGCTGTGTCATCCACCACACCACACCACACCCATCTCTCCAACACAGAGCAGAGGTTCCAGATATAGCCTGAGACGAGATGCTCAGCCATGCACACCTCCTCTGTCCCCAGACCAAACTGCATTTCCTCATGCAAAACCCTCCATCAACACGTGCCTTAAGGGGTGCACTGACCTGGCCCCAAAAAACCCCAAAACCAGCCAGCCTCTGAGTACAGCAGAGATGTACCTTACATTACAGCACTGAAAGCAGTCCAAGAAAAAATGCTAACACAACAGTTTCATGCTGAATTTTTATTTCAATGTTATGCAACTGCATAAGTATAAATAATCGTGTTCAATATATAACAATTATGACATCCATAAGGAGTTTCTCAGAGAAAATAAGACTGCAAACACTTTATTGCACAGACCCTAACAATTTTTTTTTTTTTTTTTACTTTTTAGATTTTTTTTTGTAAGCTGAGAAATCTACTGCAGGAAGTCTACAAAAGAACACAGCAGATCTACAATCACATTAAGACTGACCAAGAAGAACACAGGCAGGAGGATCTCTAACAGCTCACTGATAAGGTAAACACCAACAAACAGGTACTACATAAACACAAGCTTATGCACTGTTACACTTCCAAAATGCAAAGAACTTATTTGTCAGAAGTGATAATACAAAATATTCATAAAGGTATACTGTAAACAAAAGCTAGATGTGTTTTAAAGGAAACAAGAGGATAGTTGAAAAAATGCAGAGACTGTAAACTAGGAAGTATCTCCCGGACAGAAATGTTATTTTGAAGTGCATTAGCATTCATTTGTATTAACTGCCAAAGCACAGATGAACTGTAAATGTCGAGACCATTTTACTTTTAAAACTTCCCAAAAATTATTATCCACTGCTTACTAGCTCCTTTCTGAATGCATCAAAGGCAGTATGAATGTTCTAGTGCCACATGAAAAATCAGGAGTTGTTTGTGATATTGGCTTTTCCTTACAGGTTTGCTGTAATCCAACTCAATCAGTATAATAAAGTTTTCAGCAGAGGGAAATGAATTCTGCACACGGTCTGTTGTCACACAAGTCTCCAAGTCAAGATTACACTGTGCTTTTATGAAAAATTTTCTAGCTTTTGAGACAGAAAGACAAACCATAAGCATTGGCGGAAAAGGTAGGGGCCTAGCTCTACTGTGGTTACAGAAAACAGAAATAAGCAAAACGACCATTCTATTGATCCCCAATTATTAAAACCCATGCACCTGCAAGGGTATTTCGTAGTGCTTCTGTACATGTTTCAAATTTTACCTTTCATCCCTCAAAACAAGCTAAATACTCCACACGAAAATGATCAAAGTCTACATGTTCCACAGTATACAAAATTTAAATAAGGCTTAGCAAAAGTAAAAAGACAGTAACATTCTAGCACCAAATAGCTCCAACAAGTTCCTTTGTTAAAAAATGCTTCTTTTGTAATTACAGTATTGAACTTTTTTTTGCATACAAATAAAAAGATTATGTTATGAAATGTATGGAGCTACTCAATGCATTTCAAAATGAATATGAAACGCAGGATTACTTGCTAAAAACAGCAAGTTACGTCTACAACATAAGGCCCCAGCTAGGTATTAAAATGTGTCAGATAGCCTAAACGTTTTTGAAGATATGATACTGAAGTGTTTTTTTCCTTTTTACCTTACTTGTCATAAAGTAGAAAAGAGCTACCAGCTGTATGACACTAGTTAAACAGACCTATATGCCATAATATGTATTCTCTAAATGTATTAAGAAGAGGGATGAACATACTAGTACTACAAGTCATGTGCTTATACTTGTGCCTCACACTGTAAGGGCCTGAATTTAAAAAAAGCTCAAGGAACTCGAGAGGATTGCAGCAAAAACTAAGCACATGGCATGTGCTTCAGAATTTCAGCCTTGTCTGAGGTGAAAGTCACAGAATACACTCCCAAGAGACAAGACAAGAACCATCATTTCACCAGAGAACACGGCTCTTGCTGGGATGCCCTGATAATTAAGTGGTCTTCCCATAGCTTTAAGGACGTTTACTCTGATCAGACTTTGTGCAGTAGGGAGATGCAGTTATGTCTTGTGTTAGATCTGGTGAAGCAGTCAGCCAAGTACAGTACTATCAAAATCAGATTATTAAAAATACATGTAAAAACTCACAATAGGTCACCATATTATCCTGTACTAGTATTTTTTTAGCCTCTATCTAGGATTTTTAGTAAGTAAAAATGTGGCCTGTTTTTTTTTTTCTCCAGTCAGACCAGTGCTTGTGCATGTCCATGCCAGGTCTGAATTTTAATAATTTGGTTTCATATTCGAGTATGGCAAATACGTGGCAAAGCAACTATCTTAAAAAGGGAAAGAGTAAACAACGCAACCAGCAGCAAAGTATATATGCTACATTCAAACCCCAAACACATTGCTAGGTATTTACAGAAGAAGTATTTTCAACAGCTCTTGGCTGTAAAGGTATTTTTGTACAAATACTATATGGTAACAGTTTTACCGGTTACAATTGGAAAGGCATTTTGAAAAGAAGTCCTCTCTTTACATATCCCCTTGTATTGTTTCTTCAGTGACATGAAAGCTTTGCCGCACAAAGACACGACACAGTGCTGGTTTAAAGGCAGTACAACATTTTGAAATCGTTTCAGCTAGTGTTGAATTCACACTTGCCAGGTCTCAGAGTTAACACGTTTTTTTGTGAGCACTGCTCCGTGAAACTTCCTTTCCTCGACGCTGCCGAGCTAAGTCCTTGTCATCTGAAAGTGCGTTAGGGCGGTCAGGTGTGGCTGCTGACCTAGATAAATCTTTACCTACATTCTGTTTTCTTGAAGCAGACTGCTGAGTCAGAACAGCATCTTTTCCCTTTACATCCACAGTGTTAACGAGAAGAGGCTTTTCTTGATTTCCAGGTTTCCCCCCAAGGTTTGAAGCAGGGTGGTGGGCTTCTGCTACAATAGTGGCACTGTGCAAGGCCATCAGTGAAACACTCTTAGTCATTTCTGCCTTACTGCCCCCTGTGGAAGAGGTGCTTTTCTTATTTAGTTCCTTGCAAGTTGCAGGAAGCTCTGATGAGCCTCGTTTAACCTTTGCTGAAGATGCATCACTTTTGGCTGAAGATAAAACAGATACTTCCTGTCTACATTCAGAAAAAGTGGATGAACAAGTCAGTGGCTTTCCTGGTGTTGCAGCTACACGACAAGAACTTTGCCCGCTGGCAGTCGGCAGGTGTTTTATTGCAGTCTGCTTGTTTGCATCCTCTGGCTGTTTCTGATTAACTTGCCCCTTCCCTTTTGTATCTTGAGAGCTTTTGCTACTTGCGGTCGGTTTTTCTGCTCCCTTCCCTCTGACATCACAGTTTGTGAGACAAAGGGTAGGCTCCACTTTCCCACTGTCAAGCTGAACGTAAAGTGCGTCAGTGCATGTTTTTCCTTCAGGTCTTTTGTCTGCAGAGATCATCTCATTACTAGGACTTCTGTCTGCCTCTTTGTTCAGCAAGAGACAGTCTTTCACAGTGGAAAACTTCGGAGCAGTGGTTTGTTTTTCACTGAAGCGAAGTTGCTTTTGATCAGTAGATTCCCCCAAGCCTGCTGCATCTTGCCTCTGCATTTGCTTAGAACTCTCTGGGCCTGCTGGTAGTGGGCCCACAGCAGAGGATTTGGGTTTAGTGTCAGGGGCTGTGCTGCTCATATGGAGGGGGGTGACTGAGCCATGATCCAAACTCACAGGCCTTTCAGTCTGCACGTGTTCATTGTTTGCTCTTCTTGAAGAGCCTGCAACAGGAGAAAGGTGATCTAGGACACTTTTACTGGCATGCTTTCCATCCTTCCGTGAGCTGGTAGACAACTGAGTAACAGTTTCTTTTTCTTTTATAGTTGGAGTACATGGTTTTTGTGACAATGTCTGTTTATCCAAGGACTTAGCCTTGAAGGAACTTGTATCAGAGGCTGGCCTAGGTCTATTACTGGTGCTTTCCACACAGGTGGCAGCAGGCTTCACATGTTCTTGAACTCCCACATGAACTTCTATAGTGCTGTGTCTGCTTACTACATCTTTCACAGCAAGGGAGCCTGAAGCATTAAGCTGCTGCCGAGGAACCTGGCTGGACTGCTCTCTCTCAGTAGTTTGAAGTTTTGTGTCAGTGAGTGATTTCTGATCTTTCTTTCCCGTATCTTTAGCACTGTCCTTCTGCACAGAGGAAACTGGTGCAGACTTCTCAGTTTTATGATCACAATCTCTTGAGGGTTGCACGGGCCATTTGGATGGAAGAGCTTCACTCTTTGCCTCTGTGGTAACTTTCTTAGACTCAGCTTTCTGCTTGGTTATGTCCCTTTCCACAAAACTTTTAGAAACACTGCTGTCATCTTTGCCTAGCTGTTTCAGTGATTCCCTACCATCCTTAGGTTGTGCCTTGGGGCCAGCTGATGGTATTTTTCCTTGCATCTGAGGTGGAATGGCAAAATCAGCACACTTTTTTTCACTGCTCTTGGAGCAGGCTGTTATCAGGATGTCTGAGACAGATACCTTCAGAGATGACTCCCTGATCACTTCCACCTTTGCACAGATAGGCTCACAACCTTTCTGGGCTACTGGCTGTTTGACAGGCAACTCTTTTTGTATTTGTTTCTCTTTTCCTACAGCTTTTTCAGGAGTGCTTTGGCCAGCAGAAGATTTGGAATATGTTTGAGTAGATTTAACACTCTGACTTTGAGTAACACAAGACTTTGTCTCCATTGAATTGTCCTTTTGTTTTGAAGGGGAGGTATCTTTCTTCTGAACAGCTTCAATAACAGAAATATTGCCTTTGGTAGCTGGACTAGAAACCTTTTTCTCTGTCACTGCTTCTGTAGCCACAGGGATGAGTGGTGGATTTGGAGAACTCTTGCCTTGTGGAACCTGAGACTCTGCTATGTTGACTTTGGCAGATTTTGGGTAGCTTAACAACTGCTCTTTCTGAGAGACCACTTCTGCCTTCCCACTACTCCCTTGTGGCACTGGGGGTTTAGAAGATCCCCCATCATTGCTGGTGCTCTGTCCTTCTGGCAGCACACACAAAGGCAGTTCAGTCTTGGAAGCCTGTGGCCCAGAAAGTAATGCAATGTCTAGCGTGCCTTCTATAGGCTTCAGACAAGAAACAGACCTCCCATCAAGTTTATATTCTGATGGACTTTTTCTGACAGGAGCCTCAGTGGAGATAAGGGCTGATTTTTCCACGCTCATGTCCGCTCGGCCACTCAAAGTCTTGAGAGGAGCAAAAGAAACGGAGTTAATCTGAGCAGCATGTGCATTGCCAAGAAATGCTCTACTATCTGCAGCTGCAGTGGGGTCCTGCTGTATGTTTACTGGTCTGCCTGCACTAAGCTGAAGGCATTCATGAACATTAGATGTCATCTTAGGTTTTAGCACTGGACAGACGCTGTCGTCTTTTTCGTCAATAGACATTTTCTTTCTGAGATAATCAATATTTGCAACTTTACCATCTAATCTTTCAAATTTGACAAATTCTTTTGTTGGTACAATTTTATCTGTGTTTTCTCCCTTTCCATTAAGAATCCTGTCAGAGGACTGAGGTAGCACATCTTGCAAGGTACATGAAGGGGAAACTCTTCTGAAGTCATAAGAAACATGACTGAGTTCATTAGGGGGAGGCCCATGACACAACATCTGTGCATCTAAAGCAACACCATCATTTGATCTCAAGTTTGCATTCTTTTGAAGCGTGTCTTTGAGTATGCCACCAGCTGACTGGGTCTCTACAGTAACAATTTTCATTTCAAACTGGTTTGATCTTTCTAATACCTTCTGGAATGCCTTTTTGTCTCTTTCTTCCAGTCTTAAGGGATTGGGATTTTCTGGTTCACTGCTAGATTCGTGTACAGCAGCATTTGCTTTTTCAGCAAAATCTTGCTTTTTCATAACTACCTTGACCTTCAGCTTCTCTCTGTCTAGCTCATCAATGGATTCTTGTCTACCTAATTTTCGGGAGATGGGTCGTTTCAAGCAGCCCTGCTCTGCAGGCCTAACTCGTGTGAGCGACGGCACGTCACATACATTCTCCTCCAAGCTCTGAAGAGTTACTTCTCTTTGAGACAATTCTCTATTCACTTCTTCCTGGGTCACTTCCAGACTGTGTTTTCGTGAACACAAGTGTTTTTTATCACTACCATAAGAGGGTGCAAGTTTCTCTTCAGACTGGACTCTCTTTAACAGTGGAGATCTTGGTGGCTCGGCACTCTTTGGCCTGACAATATGCCTTACAATAGTTGGAGGCGAGTGCATTTTGCTAGGAAAAGACTGAGCTATTTTTGTATTTCCAATTGAATGTCCCAGCAATGGTGATGGAGACCGCTGAGGAGATGTTGGCTGGGGTGTCGGAGAAGGTGTCCGTGCGAGAGGAGAGAGGGGAATGCTGCCAGCTGATTTGCGTCTTCCGGATCTGTATCTTTGCCCACCAAGCTTTGGACCCAAGCCATGAAGAGTGCTGGGTCTTATGTGTCCTGAACCAGCTGGAGAATTGGGAGCACTTGAACTAGGGGAGCTACTCTGGGAAGAGTTAGTACCTATGAAAAGAACAAAAAAACCAAGCAAACAAATGTGAGATCAGCAAGACTTTTTAAACCATGTCTAAATGTTCAGCGAGAAACAGAACAAAAGCCCTATGCTGTCTCCCACCACAATGTTCCAAAATCTGGAAGGTTTTAAGTGCAAAAGGTTTTAGGCTGCAAAAGCTGCACCATTCCAATTACATTTGCTGTTTCTCTCTTTCTCTCTCTTCATTTAAGTTATCTCTTGCTTCTACTTAAATAGAATAACTAATGCTTTCTGACACTTCAAAGCAATGATCAAGGCTTTCCAGATAATTTATCTTTGCCACAGGATCGTACAACGGCAGTCAAGTCTAGTACACAATACGATTGTGACAGAAGTAAAAGAGGAAAAAGGGGCAGGCTTTTAGGAGTCAGAAAGATGCGTATTTCAGCACTTGGCTAATCTTTTCAGCAGTAAATCTGCATTCATAAGTGCCATGCTAGTACCATTATGTAGCAACTTTTACCTCAGTTTCACTCTTTTATCATGTGGCCTCTTCTAGGCAAAATTCTCTCTTTCGCTGCAAATTGGGACTGTTTATTACTCAACTTACAGCCACTGGACCGAGATTTAAACACCAGGACAAACTTTACTGACAACTGCTTTTTATGTACTTCTGTATCATAAAAACACTTCCAGTTTTGAATCAGGAATCTGCTTCCCTTTTCCAGACAGAAAACAGCTGTTCTGTGATTATGCTCGTCAGAGCTGACTGTTCCTAGCAGAGTGTATAAAATCTGTGCAGGCTCACAAAAAGTACAATACCCTTCAAGTCCTTTTCTTCTGCCCTCCACTGCTTCACACTCACCTGATGGAAAATCAGGAGTGGAACGGTAGCTTGGGGTAGGAGATCTAGGAGATAAGCTGTGGGTTGGAGACCCAGGCAAGCTCTCCCCTGAAGAAAGTGATCGGTTCAGGCAGGAAAAACTTCTACTTGTATGAAGAAGAGGCGAGGGTTGCTTTGCCAGCTTTTTAAAGAGAGATCTTCTCCTTGTGTGAGAAAAGCATAGCATTACTCATAAGTTAAGATGCAGGGAAGAAACTATTATTACAGGCAAAACTCTAGCAATCTGACATTATGAGAACAGTAAATCAACCTTTTCATGAAAGCAAACCACACGGCAGATCATGAAGTTTAGAAAACATCCTGATTTGTTAGTAGGTGTGATAGACACTGTAACTGATTTTTTTCACACTAAAATTTACTCACTGTATTTCAGAAGAACAATTACCTCATGAGTATAAATCTCTATTTTCTTAATTTAGCAACACATCAAAACTGAAGAAATATCTATGAAGTACTAGCAACATATTTACAAAATACACATGAACTTATCAAATTAAAAGTGCTCATAAGCATAAACACTAGAAAGTTTAATTAACAAGTGCAAAAAGATATAGTTAAGCCAAATTAAGGTACAACCTCAGTTATTCACTATTTTTAGAGGTTCTTTTAGCAGATCTAGTTTAGGCAAAACAAGACTAGGAAGGCCACAGAATCCCAGAAAAGAAGGTAGAAATAGAGAAGATGGGGGAGAAAACTGTATTAACTTCATATCTTAAATTTATTGTTATGTATACACACACACACACAAACAACGAAATGCCTTAACCATGAAAGCAAAGGATTATGCACCTCTCTAAACTCTCCTTCTTCTTAGTCTTCTTACTGCGCCTAACCATTCGGCTCCTGTAGCTGTTTCGCCGGGCAGGTCCTGTCTTGATGGAAGTGTTTTCAAAAGGAGTTGTCATTACTGAGACTTTGTTGCCGCTCTGCCAAAATGAAGGAATATGCACTAAGTGTGAATAATGCGAGTAATACAAGACAACTTTGCCTTAAACTGAATCTACACCATAAAAGCAAATGCAATTAGAAAGAACTCCAGAATAAGAGGTGTTTCTGCAGGAAACCCTATGCAGACATTCCCAGGCATGGGATAAGGATCGGGAAGTTCTCAAACTCTGCCTTATTTCCTAACTTCCTCTATTCAAGCTCCAGGACAAGAAGTAATTTCAATAATTGCAGCTAGGCAGGACGACACCAAGGATTAACCAAGACAGCAATTTTCAGGATAAAAGCTTCTATAGAAACACCTGATTTTCCCACAAAGAACAGCTGTAACTGCACAGTGGTCCATCTGCATCTCAGGACACCGACTGTTACAATGATGAAACAGAGGAGAAAAATGGAATCTTCGTTGTCAATCCCAAAACGTCTTTTTATCTTGTTCAGAAGGGTTAACAAGGATAATTAACCTAAGTTCTTTAGCACTGATTGCACAAACAGATGACTCAATAAAATAGATAGGTATTTCCTGCTGATTTTACGTTTTAAAAATCTGTACCTCCTGCTCAGCACTGTATACCACTACAGTGAACTTCCTTTCAAAGAAGGAAGTTCCAAATAATTTATGATACAGCTCAACAAATTAAGCTATTGGATAAACAATGATCTCTTGTTTTGAGTTTACTCTTGTAAGTAGTGAGCAGGGCTGTCATGCTTGTTTTTTCTGTATCTGACCTAGAAAATGAGTGCACAGCTGACTGCCTTAAGTCACAGAATTTTCTCTTACATATTTCTTGAAAAACTGGAAAACTTGGAAGTTCCTCCTGGTTTCAGAGAAAGAAAACAAAGACTTAAAAAAAAGCATATTTTGTGTCTTTCTTAAGCTTTTATATGCTTAAGAAAGAAATGCTTTTTATATTTCCCAATTACCTCACTGCTTGCCAGGGCTTTTTTTTGACTTCTTTTATAACTGACTACTCACTTTGACAAGCAGAGCTCTGCATGTAACACCATAAATTGTTAATAATATAGGAAGTAAATATAATGCTGTCTAAAGTAATTCTGACCTACATTAGCTTACATTGAAAAGATTACATGAAAAATGACATATGATGAGCTACAGAGAAAATAAAAGTTGGGGTTTTTTGGTTTGTTTTCAAGGAAAAACATTAATTTTCTAATAGGACAGACTTCAGAAAACTTCACAAGAGAAACATGTGACAGATTATTCATAAAAGTCCAGCTGCACGATGAGAATTTAATTAATCAAAGAAGCTCTGTCAGACATGCTTGGCTATACATGAGACAAAAACCTTTTGGGCCCTAATACAAAAGGCAAGCTCCTGTACAGTAGGCAAAGAAATATTTCATATTCTTTTTTGCTTTTCCTCACTGATTTTGCTTTTAATGAAGAAAAAAGAGAAGCATCATCATCGTCAAAAGCCAGAATTATCTGATGAAGATGCAGGCATTAGAGAAGGTGCTTGAAAAGGTCAGGTTTTTTGAGAGACAGAGACATCTGTTTGTGTCATTGCCTCGAATCTCCTTCACCTATCTCTGCATCAGTGCCAGTTTATGGCAGAGAAACTAAAATCATAGCAGGTTATATGAAAGTCATTGGCCTTTCTCCAGATCTGTGGCAATAGCAGCTTAGAGTTTGTACTTCTAACAACAATAAAATCTAGTAACTAATCTCAAGAAAACAAACATAACGCCACCATCATTGGTGAAAACAGCAATCACTTTTGTATCCCAACTGTCCAAGAGTTACCTTTAACAACAACTCAATGACTTCCGTATGAACAAGACCATGCACTGGCTCTCCATTGATATGAGTAATCAGGTCTCCAGCTTTTAAACCTGCTTGGTAAGCTGCACCTCCTTCTTCCACATTCTGAAAAAGACGGAGGAAGAGAATATACACAAAATGAACTCCGAATCAGTTGGCAATGAAGAAACTTACAGACACTAAGTTATATAAAGGAAGGAAAGAAGCAAAATACGTCCAGCTCTTTCACCATCCCCTACTTACTTAAACTTTATATTTAGGTGGGGCCTGGAATGGTTTCAAAGCTCACTGAAACACTGGTGGTTGCTATTGGAATTAAGTAAGCTCTGTAAAACAGGGAGTTTTCATGCATGGTAAGAAGGAGTGGTTCACTACGGCAAAATTTCAGAACTGAGTGAAGATTTTTAGCATCTGACAATGAGAAACACTAATGTAATTAAGGTAATGGTCACATGCAGTACTCTAATCACAATAAAAATTGACTCTACCATATGGTTAAGGATTGTTTCTGTTTGGCTCAAATTCACCAAACTTCCCATTAGAGGGAAGCATAAAAATGACAAAGGACCAAAACAAACTGAACTGAAAAATATTTTGAAGGGGATTTAAATAATTTATTATATTTTTAAATGAGTTTTTTAAGTCACGTAGACACTACTGAAGTCTACATTGCTAACAGAGCTAAACAATAAACCTACAATACTTTGAAAAAACCCCCAAGGTTTAACTTTTACTGCAAGGCACCGTATTTTTTTCCCTTCCTTTCACTGGTGTGATGTTACACCAGTGGCAAGAAATCTTTTTTTTTTAATTTATTCCATTATCCACCAAATGCACCACATTTTCCAGATTCAATGTGCTTGATGGATTAATAGGTCTAAAAGGTAAACACCATGAATATAAAATGAGTAATACACTACATCAGCACTGCTACTTCAGAATCTACAATACATATATAAAGCAGTGTCCAAAACTTAAAGTCCTTTGATAGATTTGTAATAATTTTTTAGGGCAGTTGAAATAATTTATATACACACACTATTTATGTATGCATAATTATAAAACATACAAAATCACAATTTTTCACCAACATAAATGATGAAATAAATGCATACATATGTACGTAACAATGTAATTATTTTACAATTAAGGAGGCTGACAACCAATGAAATGCAAAAGCTCCTGTCTTTTCCTTTAGCCTCTCTCCCACTGTGTAGTGAAGAGAGGATGAAAAATACACGATTTATTCAAGACAGTCAATCTTTTTCCTGTGCCATACAAACTTCAAAGGTATTCACAATTCCAAATGATCTGCACATTTCTACACAACAGAAAGTCAGTGCTTGAGATCAGCTTACTTGTGTCTAGTAAAATACTGCTGACTTTCATGAATCCCTTAATCGACGCAGTTTAATAAACTCCACCTATTTTTTGACAATTTCTGTTTACAGTCTCCTAGATTTGCAGATCCTGATCCCAATCAAAGAAGGTCTGCACCAAGCCTTTGGTTTTCTAAGCCACAGTATTCTGAACTCAAGACACTATTTTTCAAAACTGACAAACTTGCTAAAAGTCAAAGTGAAGTTGCAGAAGTTCAACATCACATGTAGGTAATGCTTCTGCCAAAGATGGCTTGTTGTCGTCCCTACAGGCAACACTGCGCTTGTGTACAGGCAGAATTTCATTCTAAGAAAAACTGCTTGGCATATCATTGTAATTTACACAGTAACTGCCAACAAAGAGATACCACGGGTACAAAAAAAGCAAATCCATCATTACAGTATTCTGTGGCTACATACCAAGAAGAAAACATGTATTATCTTACCCAAACAATGTGGTGCACAGTGTAGATATCGCTGTCACCCACGTAGACCCTGATTGCTCGGATGGTGAAGCCATACTTCTTTCCTGAACTGTGAATTACAATCGGCTGATGAGGACTTGCAGCAGCAATTGATGAATCACGGCTGGGTGATGAATCTCGGGATGATGAAAGGTCAGATGATAGTGAATGAGGAGACATAGGACTTCCCAAAGGAGAGACACCAAACACATCTGGAAAAAAAAATCTGCCTATTAGAGTACATTCTGAGCACACACAAATTTTATTTAGCTTAATGATATCTTTGTCCTAAAACATATCATTGTCTTTGTATAAACAACCTCTCCTCCTCCGCCTCCCCTGGTGGGCATATTAGTGAATAGGAAGTTCAACAACCAGGTATTAGAACTTAATTCTTTTCCCTGGAGTGTAAACTGTATTGTTTAATGCAAGGGTTAATTTGTTAGATATAAACTGCTTTTCCTTTTGCACAGGAAGCACACTCATTGCTAACTTTTCAAGAACAATTCTCAGTCTTTACCTAACAAACACTGATGAAAAGAAAATCAGAGTAGGGTAGCAGATATTATTGTGAGTACACCCAAAATCATTTCCCAAGATGTCCAGCAGCGCTTAAGAAATTGCTAGCTGCTTTCTTGATTTCAGTTATACACAGAAACAGATAAAGACTTCTGCAGTTAAACCACAATATCTACTTGGTACCCAGGGCAGTAACTCAGTGTTTGTATCAAGGCTCCATTGCTACATTCTGCTACATCACATAGACTACAAGAGCTTCTTCCAACAACACCAATTCTGACTTCATTTTATTTTATTGTTTTGAATGCACTATGTGCTCATGCTTGTGCAAATGTGAACACAATTGCAGCAGTCTGGACTTCAGTTCTGAATGATGAGAAAGCAAAGTACCAATCCTTCATGTGAAAACGCTCAGTATTACTGGTACACGTCCACTTACTTACAGCATTATTTCTTGCTCTGAATTTTGAGCACTTGATCTAAGTCAGTGTAGTACAAGTAGGAGCCTACGTGCTATTTCTATTCTGTGACACTGCTATCCTGTTTATCAGCTTTTCTTATGGAGGATGAGACAGAACTAGTCATGCGCTGCATTAACAAACATCTGTTTTTGTGAGCTAGTTAAAACTTAAATCCGCAACCCTACTGTCAGATGGACCAAGGGCTGAGGTCGCACCCCACTGTGCATGCACAAGGTCAAACAAAGTAGTCACCACTACGTTGCATTTTTGCCTGTCAGAGAAGGGCCTCACTCAGCTGTAGTGAAAGCACTATAACTAGCTGACAAGATTGCACCATCTAGTCATGCAAGTGAACAACAAGAGAAACAAAAAGGAGTGACACAGAATCCATTCTGGACTATACTAAATCTTGCATTTGCATCATAAGCCTTCATAACACTGCATAAATCATTAACATTTCAACTGAAAGTATTTATCTCTACCTCCCGGGATCATTAGGGACAAAGCACTTGCAGAAAGGGACTTTGTGACTTTTCCAGAGATCTTCTTCTTCTCTGTGCTTTCCAATCGCTGTCGAGCCATGTGAGATGCAACTTCACCAGCTGGCTTTGAGGAGTTATCTGTACTGTCCACACTCTCACTTCTTCCATTTATTTGATCCAAGTGTTCTGAGAAACTGCCAACTGTACAAAGAAGTGATAAAGACATTGAGGGAAAACTGAATATCCTTTTGCTAATGGACCACAGAAAAAAAATTACTCTTAAGTGTAACTGGTTAAGTGTAAGAAGAGGATCACATGGTCCGAGTTATCACTGCAACTGCTGTGTTAATACCAACACCACTACATGGGGCCTAGGGGATAGTAAGCAAGACTTGGGATACAGCACAATCAGTGTCAAGGTTTTAGACAAGGGAAGGAGCTGCATGACCCTGAGGAAAATTTTTTTCTCTCCAGAAACAGAAAGGAGGGAGGGGGAGGAAAATGTAGACTACATGGGAAATCAAGGGTTTGGGAATAGAAGGCCTTATCCTGAAAAAACTCAGTGAGGTACAAAAGAGGAATAAGCTGAAGACTGGTAGATGTGTAGACAAGACACTAAGGTCCTGGAGCCTACTGAAATGCAACAAGTACTTCAGCAGGGAGACGATGCATAAAGCAAATAAATTAATTAAGTAGAGAACGGTTTGCAACACTTCCTCCTAGATTTGTAATGACCAAAGTGACTTCCACAAGTCAAAGAAAATCCTCTCAACTCTGAAAGGCGCACATCATAGAGATGTCTTAATTAAAAACACACAATGCGTAGTACAGAGTGTAAGAAAATAACAGAATCCATGATGATAAAACATCACAAACCTCAGTGAGGAAAGACGCAAAAATAATGCTTCAGGTGCTCATGGGATTTAAGACTTCTGTTCTTCACAAGAGAATCCTGTGAAATCCTGGTCAACCGTTTTATTCACTTGCCTAGCAACCCTCTAGAATCAGTGAGGCGACACCAAATCGTGGTGTTTCCAAAGATGTTGACACTTTCCTGTATTTTCATGGAATTTTCTTAGCTTAAGCCTGATCCCAAACCAGATCCCTGTTGCAACAGCTGTTTTTAAAACCAGTTCTGAAATACATGTCTTCTAAATCCATGAATGCTACTGCCAAAAGAAGGTGGTCTGCAACTGTTTGTAGTATCATCAGTCAAGACACCCCCTGCAAATTACCTGATAGTGTGGAGCTGCTGATTGTACTTGCTGGAGTGGTTACTTCAGGTTCGTCTTGCACCGTTTCATCGCTCACAAATGCAGTCTTTTCCTGCTCCTCCCGGGGCCCCCCTGAGATGGTGGAATCATCCTGCTCTCCTTCAGCTGACACGGACAATTTTGGAAGCAAACCAGAACTGAGTTGCTGCCGGCTACTCTCAGTCTCAGACGAGATGGACGTAGATATTTGTTGTCTGAATGAAAAATAAGCAAACCTCATGCAGTTACTGAAATGAGGAGGCCTGCTATCTGGCAAGCAGGATGTAGATGAGTTGCAGTACATCCTTCTACTTACATTTCAGAATATTCTGAACTCCAGCTTAAAGATTCCACAGAAGGCAATGTTACAGTTTTCATTTTGTCTCCTGTATCTTCCTTTTCTTCACCTTGAATTTGAGTGACTCGATCTATACTACTAAAAACCTATTATAGAAAAAACCCCCCACAAAAAAATTGAGTCATCACTGACACATTTGACATAAAAATAAGATATGCAGGATCTACAGTTCTATGATTCTAAATGCTTATATAGTATTTCAGATTGCAAACTTCAAACTTCTTGAAATTTTTGAAATTTCCAGTAGTTTGTGTTCTTAAAATAATTTCTTGGTTCCTCATGTATGGGTACACAAATACAGCCCCTTCTCATTATGAATGTACCAGTGTTCTCCTCATTTCACTGTGTGAACCAAGACAGTAAAAACTCAACCAATAGCCCTGGATGTTCTCTTCCATTATTTCCTGCCAATTCATCCTCCACTGTATTTTCTGAGCATGTCCTCTGCTCCCACTACAGCTCTCTGATTAGCAATCATTAGCTCTCATCTCAACTACTAGAGTACACTGCCTTTTGGGCAGTTTTACCTTCAATTCAGAGCATTCAGATCACTCCCTCAGATCTACATTTCTCCATGACTGGAACACATGCTAACCATTGCTTTTTCCTTTGGTGTAATGTCATTAAATTAACAGCTAGTACATGGTAGTACCATAATCTTTGTTATGCTATCACCTGCAAGATACCCAGGACACAACTGGAGCAACATGAAAACCATGTAAAAGGAAACCAATTTAAAGAACATGTATTGTCATTTAACAGAATGCTTCCCTGACACTTCCTGTTATGCTATCATGGGTCTTCTACTGAAAATAACATCATATTCATATAATTTTCCATTAGTATCTTGAAGATCCAAGAAGTAACTTTTCTACACAATCTTCCCATATTTTGATTTAATGGTATTCATTGTATTCTTGCTCAATTTCAGTTAACCTCATAGTTTCTCGAGAAAACAAGGTCCAATATATCTCTTCTAGATTTAACACTTTCAAAATTTGCAGAAGTAGAACAATACATACTAAGATTACAGAAGTTTTTACTTACTTTCGAAAATCTGTGTGAACATGAGGAAAACTGCCTTATCTCTAAATTAAAATCTTCATCATTGGTATCATCTTCTTCCTCAGTTTCCATATGGTGGTATTTCTCAGAACGAGCTACAGACAAATAAATAAAATATCTGAATTTATCAGAAAGAATGGATACCAAGCTTTAACATTAAATAAAAATCTAGTTTTATTCTTAAGATTATTTCTGCTGAAATGTCGATTCACCAGTGAAAATGCAAGCTGCCAGCGATTCTGATAAAGGCAATTTCAAAAGCAGTATGCAAGAGTCAAAGACACTGATTATTTAAACAAGGTGTTCATCACTTTTTTTAATACCGTAAAACACCTACTGTCAAAATAACTTGTGTCATCTTCAGACTCCAACTGTGGAATAAATTCTGCTTTCTGCCTCAGCAGACTATTCCAGTCAAGGCTCCTGAAGAACTGATGCTGCTTTACTTCATAGGCACCACCTGGAGGAGCCAGAGAAAAACACTGAGCAAACTGTATCAAATCCTCTGACATTAAATGAACTAAACCCCGATCCAACAATGCAAATAATCATGGAAAGGCATAGTCATCGCTGTACACATGAACATCTACTACCCATTCCCATTAGAATATCCTAAACCTGCCAGAGATACTCCCTGCCCCTGTTTTGTTGTGGCCATTTCTTTTAACAGTTTATTGCTTTATCATCTCCCCCTTGTAAGATTTCTATTTTTCTGGATGTACTAATTATAATCTGTTAGCTACACATTAGTCAGAATCATCATGTCAAGTTTTAAAATATAAATACATGCACTAGGTAAGTACAAGTTATAAAGTAATGCAGAATGATTCGTAATAAGTTCCTCAATAAAAATCCTATTGCTGACTTAAGAGATCCTTTCAGTGTTTTATGGCAGTAATACAAAATTCTATAGGAAATACCCTATCATTTATCTTATTTATTACTGCCTGCTTGTTTAATGTGCATAAAATGATTACACTAGTTTCAAGTTAAAAAACAACTATAAGAACAAAATGAAATACTAGAAATCTTGTCCTGGGAAGGTGGAAGATGATGTCATTAATGAACATACATCTAATTTTAAAACCTGAACAAGGAACCCGCAGCAGCAAGACCTGCTGCCAGCTTGGTTGTATTGGGTTTATGTGGCATGGTTTTGGCAGCGGGGAGACTACAGGGGTGGCTTCTGTGAGAAGCTGCCAGAAGGTTCCTCTTTATCCAAAAGAGCCAATGCCAGCTGGCTCCAAGATGGACCCACTGTCAGCCCATCAGCATTATGTGGGATAATGCATTTAAGAAGGGGAAAGACTGCTGCTCAACAGCAGCCAGAAGAGAGGAGAACAACTCTGCAGACATCAAAGTCAGTGCAGAAGGAGCTCCAGGCACCAGAGCTGAGGTTCCCCTGCAGCCCGTAGTGCAGACCATAGTGAGGCAGCTGTGCCCCTGAGCCCATGGAGGACCATGGTGGAGCAGGGGTCCACCTGCAGTCTGTGGAGAACCCCACAGTGGAGCAGGTGGATGCCTGAAGGAGACTGTGATCCCATGCAAAAGCCTGTGCTGGAGCAGGCCCCTGGCAGGACCTGTGGCCTTGTGCAGAGAGGAGTCCGAGATGGAGAAGGTTTGCTGGCAGAACTTGAGACTCCATGGAGGACCCATGCTGGAGCACTCTGCTCCTGAAGACTGCACCCCGTGGAAGGGACCCACACTGGACCAGGGGAAGAGCATAGGGAGGAAGGAGCAGCAGAGGCAGCATGTGATGCACTGACGACAAACCCCATTTCCTGTCCTCCCAAGCTGCTTGGAGGGAGGAAGTAAAGCAGTAGTGTCAATTGCTAATAAATTAACTTCCTTGAGTTTAGTATGCTTTGCCACAATGGCAACTCCCTCTCCTTATCTCAACCCAAGAGCCTCTGGCATATTTTCACCTCCCATGCAGCTGAGGAGGGAGGTACAGAGCATTTGATGGGTACCCAGTGATCAGCCAAGGCCAACTCAGCACATTGATACAGCATGTATACTTCTCTGTGCCAAGGCTATGGAGAGAAAAAATGAAATCTCCAGGACTGGTTTCTAAGTTGGTGTTAAGATTTCTACACTGGGTTCTTTGCTTTTCATACTGCACCAGGGAAAAATTCAAAGAAGCCAAATCTTCCCAAAGGAGACCGAAATCACATCTCATCATAAGTCACTAGCTAAGCAGTGAATATTTCTCTGAGCACAGTAATGGGATATCACATCAGAATTGTGTAATTCTTGATTGGTATCAGACACTTCAAACCCAAGAAACTCTTTTTACTGCTGGTTTCCTTCTTCAAAGTGTAGTACCCATTTCTCTTCTTTCAACTTGCCTTTGCCACTCAGGTCTCCGGAGCAAATAAACAATTATAATTTTCATGAAGTGTTACGCAGTTCGCTAATATGTATTAAACAGATAGGACTGTCATTTGAAATGCATGGTGGAGCCTGGGATAAACCGTGATATTTTTCAGGGCCCATGTGGGACCTATCACACTGCAGCCTCCATTTGTGTGCTGATTCTAACACTTAAAGATCCTACAACTTTGTTGTGGTTTCTGAACCGTCTGCTTCAAAGAATTAGCTATCTTACTTCCTTCTTCAGACTGCCAACTCTTAAAGAGACCACAGGCTTTAGAGATGTCAGTTCTTAAATGAGCACCCCCGGTGCTTCACGTCATGGCACTGAAGCCTCATCTCAACCAATTGCCTTTCTCCACCAACTGTAGAGCAATAGACACAGAATTTGCAATCCACTTCTGATCCAGCCTCTGACAGGGCAACAGTCTTGAATTAACACTCTGTTTTACCCGGAAAAAGCATCCTGGCAATGAAACAACAATGTCTGGAAAGAGCGTACTTGAAACAAGGGAATAAAACTAGTTGTGGATTTTCATTTTGCCTTCGGCAGTGGTGTCCTCTGCAGCAGATGAAGCAGGCAGCAAGTAGAGAAGCTACTGGGGCATGACACCTTCCTCACTCCTAACTTTTTCAACACGGAGCAAGGGACAGCAATAAACTTTGCTGGATGCCACTTAGTCCAGACCACCAGTTACACCGAAGTCTAAGGGTTATTTACACAGATCCCAGACACTCAGGCTGTGAGGGACACACAGTTCATTAATATCAGTCACATCGTCATGCCTTGAAGGAAGCCAAGGGAAGACGTGTCATTTGGGACCATGTCAATAGTACTCAGGGTCTGGGTTATAAGCACATTTCCCCCGAGCAGCTGTGATAAGGCCAGTTATGAACCGATTCCTAAAGTCTCTTTTAATTAGACCTAAAAATATGTAGCACAACTAGACTCAGTTTTGTGAGCAATTTTCCAAATACTCTCATGCTGACTCAACCTGCCACTTGGTTTCCTTTGCATCCCAAATGTGTTTCTGTCCATGGCATACAACATTCACTGTAAGTAAGACTATACCTTTATATTTGGGCTCTTTTATGTAGGAGGTTTTTCTTAGCCGTGTTTACGTAATGCTTTGCCTAGAGGGATAGCAGTCAGTGACTAGGGTTCCCATACATTAACACTTAAAAATCACATACAATATTCTTCATTACCACCTCTCACAGAAATTCCTAAATAAATCCCAGTCCATCAATCAACAAATAAACTCTACTACAGAAATGCACAGTGCTTTCATTAGCCTATGCAGGCTCACTGGTCTTAATACTTCCTTAACATCCACAGTTTTAATTCTTTTTCATACAAGGTAGTAGTGCTTGATGAATGAGAATGACTAGACTTTTCACCATACAGCCTCAGACAGTCATTTCTGAATAAGAAGTTTGAGTACTCATCGCCCACCCTAACACCTAGAGGAAATTATCTACCAGGCTAAGACACTTCTGAAAAATGACGTTGTGTCTTGGTTCCCCTTCTAGATTTCTGTATTTAGTCATTTAATACTGCATTCATGAAGAAACCCCATTCACTGGCTAACAGGGTATTTGAGAAATTTCTGTTGTATTTATCAAATTAGGAGAAAAGTAAATGCAAATGAGCACATGTAAGTCCTACAAAAAACCAGGACAGACATCAACATATTAAATTCACATCACTGGTCTGAATCTATAAATTATCAAGGCATGTTGTCATACTGTGTGTCGTGACAGATGTTTCCCAAGTAAAACAAACAGGTGAACAAAAGCTCCCAATGCTGAATACAGAAGCTATTTCTAGAACATTAACAATTTAAAATTAGTGCCTCCTAACCTGTTCCCAGTCTTTCCAAAGGATTCTGCCTAAGTAGCAGAGTAATCAGATCCTGCGCATCTGGAGGTGGTGCTTCATCCTTTTCAGGCCAGTTGATTTCATCTAAAAAAAAAAAGGAAGTTGTTTGATACTGCTGAAGTCTGATCCCAGCACAAACTGTATAAATGCTCTCATAGTGACCTACCAGCAAAGCACAGTTAAAATAACTTTTTCTACTTACACTTCTGCATACCAATTACTTCCGATTTTTATACTCTCTATACAGAGTATATAAACATTCTTATTTCCTTCATTTAACACAAAACTGTGCTTAGCAGCAGAATACAGAATGCTTGGCTCATGGAAAACTTTCAAAACACTAGCACAACTTCTATGCTCTCTCTTCTCTCTTTCCCCACCAAATCATGGTTTAAATTGTAGTTATGCTCCATGGAAACTATTGCTCAGATGGACGCTGCTGACCTGACCCGGCAGGTGCTGCTCTCATCTGTGTTCCTTCTCTAATGCCAGCAGACTCCCTGAAGTCATTACTCCCATGACTAAGAGTCAAGATGTCAGACTGTGCTCTGGAGACATACATGACAGTGGAGCTTTTCTCCCAGAGTCTCCTACTTCCATACTGCCTCACTCTACTGACTCTTAAGCCACTATGGCTTTTGCGCTTCATGGCAAGCTGGACCTAAACCATGCAATCAAGACAGGATAAGCTGCGTATGAACATGAACTTTCTAACAGCCTTCACACAGCAAGTTTTGCCTGACTTTTAGCGGAAGTTGCCTCCACAGATGTAATATAGTGCAGGTTTAGACAAAACTCTGCAGAAGTTTCTTAGGAGGTACAAGGATTTGGGCATCAGAGAAAAAAAACTCTTGGAGCTTCAGGAATACGGAACGCTGTTAAGGATTTTGTTGTCATTTTATGATCTAGACTTCTTCAACAAAACAATCGTAACTGGAGAAATAATGATCAGAAGCTTCACATATTTTTAACCTTTCTATTTCAGAGTTTAAGGAAATGTACTGATATAAACAGAGACGAAGTGTGCCTGTTTCTGGAGCGGTATTTTAAATTGTTTTCACTTTAGGTATGTAAATTTACACTGAGGCCTCTCACAGCTGTCCTTGCACAACTTGAGGGCAGGAAAGGCAACCTACAATGAAGAAGGAGGCAGCAAGATTTTGAAGTAAAATTTTAAGGAGAATGTAGATTCTGCTCACAGAAACTGGAAGAAAAATCTAGGCTACAGTTTGGTTCTTTAACACGGCTTTTACAGTCAAATACAAGGGGATCATTTATTTCAGCATAGGAAACATCCAACTAGAGTTCTTCTAGAGATACTAAGAATTATTTCAGTAAGTAAGGATATTTAAAATAGAAGAGAAGCAACTGACAAATCATCAAAACATGAAACTGAGCTGACCAACGGCCTTGAAAGGTGAGTGGGCATAGATCAGGTTTACAAATAGACTTCTACAAATAATTTCTGTAAGATAAATTGATGCATTCAAACACATAAAGATAATTACAAATATTTCAGCTAGATTGTAACACATGACAATGTGTTTCACAAAAGGTAAATTAATGCCACATGCAAAATAAAGCCTAAAGTAAAAATTTTGTCATTAAGACCATTCCCTCCCCTTCTCCCAGGCAGAGAGTATAAGGATAAAAACACAGGTGCATGTGTCTGGAAATGCAATAAAAGCATGAGTTATTTCCATGTTTGCCTGCCTACAGCTTCCACTGCAGTTTAAATCTGATTTGGAAAATAAAGCATGAATATGCATTGCAGCCATGAGGCACCCAGAAAGCAGCCAGGATTTGCTGCTTGTGTTAATTAAACAGTTGATTCTTCTTGCCACTGAGGCCTCAGTATCACATCAGAAAACAACATGGTAATAAATCCATGAACACACAGAACGTCACATGCATTTTAATACAGTTTACAAACAAGTCTGGCTTTCAGCTTCAGAGACAGATGATGACAGTGTATCTCCTTAAGTACAAAACGGGATTTCTTGCATTCTCAGAGAAGGAGGAACCAGAGGTGCATTCTTAGCTACTGGACCTTTTAAGCAGACCATAAAACAGACTGGGAAATACTTAGTAACAGAGGAACCATTCTGTTAACCTTGTGTCATAAATAGAGACCCTCTACATCTGTGCACCTGGGAAATTTATGGAAACAGCAGGTAGGATACTAAACAATTCTGTTTAATTATCATTCAGTTTTGTCACAAGACACACAACAATACTTAGGGTCAGTTTGCAGGTTAAGATCTAAAAGGTTATTGAATTTTAAATGGAAGAAGAACAGCTGCTACAGAAATAACATTACACTCCAACAATCACCAATGAAGTCATTAACAATCTGTGAATTGGTTTCCTTCTTTTTCTCATTATTTATTATTTGGGAGACATTTGTTTTAGAGTTTTATTACATCTTTGTAATTTCTTTATTGTGCCATGAGGCATTTTCCCATTTACGCAAATTTATTTTAACTGTTTCTTCTCTGGTATAATTTCTTTACCAAAGACAGAAAACACTATTGCATAGAGGCACTACTTTTTTAGTAACGTGGCTTCTCTCTTCCAAACAGTGCATCTTAACTCCTGTATACTCTTTATCAATGAATTTCTGTACTTAGCAACAATATACAGTAAGTTCAGTTTTTAATCTAAATTTGTTACTGCTTCGATAGCAAATTGTGTAGTCTTATCAGTAAAGTTTTAATATATATTTACTATTAACAGAAATAGAATCTTTTTTTTTTTTAGTGATGATCCTCACCACTGATTACTTGTCCAAAGAGCTCTTCCGGTGTATCTCCAAAGAATGGCACACATCCAACAAGAAATTCATACAGAATAATTCCCATAGCCCACCAGTCCACTGGTTTTCCATAACCCTGTCTCAGTATCACTTCAGGAGCTATGTATTCAGGTGTACCACAGACCTGAAAGAAAGAAAACAAGCATGATGGCAAAACAAGTCTTAACTGAGCTATGTCACATTATTTATAATTCCTGAAATGTAAATTAATGTGAAAACATGGAAAAAAATGGAATTCGGTTTGGTTCAATCTGCTGAGTTTGCATAACAACTAATGTTTTTAGAACAACTTACCTACATTAAGAGGCATCATAATAAATATTTGGGTACTTCTCATGCAAAGGACAGTTTATGCTTTGTACACGGGAGTACAGCATGGCAAGTATTTTATTTAACTTAAAACGTATCGTTATCTTTATATGAAAGTTGTGATGGTTTTATCTTAAGTAACTTTTACAAAGAACAGACTGTGAGCAACGGTAATGAGGCATGCTTAAAGGGAAATGGGCCATAGCACAGATTTTAGCACCCTTGGTTGTGCAACACATAATGAGCTCCACAAGTACTCTGCTGAGATTTCTGAATTCTTCTCAAAACAGTTTTCCATTTGTCTCTCTCACAGATTCACTTGCACACAATTAGGTTGTTCATCTTACTAATAGATCCTAATGTAGAAAGGAAAAAAGCCTAGAATAATCTTCAGGGCAGTAGAAGTACCTGACATACTCCATTGGAACACCAACGCAGAAATAACTACGGTTTATTCAGTATTATAGTATGTTCTCCTGGCAAAACATTACTTCATGTGAACACTCAATGTAGAAATGAAAAAGGCTGTTTCTTACTTGTTTGTCGAGAAATTCTCTGGCATCTTTCTCAATGTGACCCTCATACAGATTGGTAGTCAAACTCATTAGCCCCACTTTTGACAGGCCAAAGTCTGTAAGCTTTATATGGCCCATGGACGTTACCAACAGACTGAAATACAGAAAGATTTTAAGTCACTGTGATATAATTCAACATTACGTGCTTATCATTGTTGTTACTATTACAACTATAATATTTAGAGGAAAATGTTTCCTTAGCACTGTAAAACTATAACTACAGCTTAAAAAGTAATTTAACTGGTATGGAATAAATAGGTTAAAAATCTAAGTCTTACATTTGTTACTATTATTATCAGAAGTAAACAAACTTTTCATGTGCAACTGCACAACATCTCATAGAACTATACAAGTCTTGAGAGCTGAGCGCCTGAAGCTTTGAAGAAACAATTATCATCTGAAAGACCTAAAATAGAACATGTATCATTTTTGAAGTGAGGTGAGCATTTCTGGTCTGTAACAAGCTGGGTCAGTCACACATTTGGAAAAAAATTCAGGGTATTAAGTTAGTAACTAATTCTACATTGTCCTAAGGTGTTATGCTATGAAGGTATTGTCAATTAACACCCAGGACTTAAATTCTTCTCCTTTTTTCTTACTGTGAAACAGAAAGAAGATGAATGGAGTTGCAACAGCCATACTTTGTATTTCAGCTACTTGCTGTAATGATAATTTACTTATATAGGAGCAACACTGTATTTTTAAATGTTGAAATTAAAAACCCTAACCCCCTCAAAAGACAAAATAACCCCCAAAAATCATGCAAGAGGAGATATTTCCGTATCTGGTCAATCTTGTCTTCAAACATGCAAATATCTGCAAGTTGACCACATTTTGTATTAAACAGTGGTTTAAGTATGTAAACCACTTACACATACACTTCAAAAAAAACCTCTGAAAAAACTTTTCCTTAATGACTAAAATGTGTTTCCCTTCATTCTAACCAGAAGAGTAAATACTTCTTCCTTTTTAGCTACTCTGATAGCCTCTTCCATCTTAAACACAGAAAATTCTTAACAGCTCTTTTGGAAAAAAAAATGCATTTTCTGTAATTGCAAGTTATGAAAATTCAAACATTGTGAAGGAATTGTGTATCTATGTAACATCTACAAAAAAAAAATTCAAAGCAAGTTTAAACCTTCCATACTTTATCTAAAAATTTCAAACTCCTCTTTCAGTTATATTCTATATACATACTTGTCAGGTTTCAAATCCCTGTGTACAATTCCATAATTATGAAGGTATTCCAAGGCCAGAACAGTCTCTGCAAAGTACATCCTTGCCATGTCTACAGGTAAGGGACCCATATTCTTCATCAAAGTAGCACAGTCTCCACCTGTGGAAACAGAACAAATGTTACAGATGACTCCATAAATTGTGAGGTGTATCAGTATAATCCATATATGATGCAGAAAGGGACACAAACTGCAGTCATAAATTTTTATTTTCTAGCCAGATGATTCAACTGAACATGTAATCCCCTCAACTACTATACTGGAAGTAGCCTAAAGCTGGGAGAGAGCACTACAGGGATTCAACTGAAAACCAATAAAGTATGTACTGCTACCTAAGGAGAAAACAAACAAACAATAAAATAAACTGGGGGGCTAGGGGGGTGGTGGAAGCCCACAGAACCATACCTGGGTATCTCTTCAGTACTGCTTCTGTCCACTGTTCTCCTTCAGCATCAGCACCTTTTGAAAACTGTCTCCTCTTTCCTCTTCCTTTGTAAAAATAACTGCTACAAATCCCCCAACACTTGCTAATGAACATTTCAGCTCCAGAAAAAAGCAAACATTTCCACATGAACTTTGAATGCTAGTGCACTTTCGATGACAATCTATGAGGAACTTACTCTAAGAGCAGTTATTTTCCATTATAGCTGGGACACAAGTGTTTTACAAGCTGTTTACTGGGAGATAATGACTGGGGAAAAAAAAAGAACCACCTTGCTGTTGGATCTGGTTCCTAAATCTGAATTGCCAGAGTATGAAGGACACACAGGGGACCCCTTCTAATTCAAGTACCATATGGGTTATTTTTCTTCTGTGGTGTAAGGAAATTCTCTTCTTCCTCTGTAAAACAGAAGAGCAATTTTACCTTCTACATATTCCATGACCATGCATAAATGACGTCTTGTTTCAAAGGAGCAATACATGCTGACAACAAATGGATTTTCCGCAAATGTCAGGATATCACGCTCAACAAAGGCCTGTTGGATCTGGTTTCGGAGGATGAGATTCTGCTTATTAATTTTCTTCATGGCAAATCTTTGCCTGGTTTCTTTGTGTCTCACAAAATAAACCGCACTGGAAAGTTCAAATGGGAGAGAAAAAGAAAGAAGTCTGATTAACTCCTAAAAATGCTTTTTTTTTAGCTGCATATATGTTATACAAAATAATTGTTTTCAATTCAATGTAGTCTTTCACATTAAAGCATGATTACAAATCTCATTTTGTTTAAAAACCAGGATGAATCTCAGTCAACATAAATTAGTACTCAAACTAAAACAAACAACTCTCCTGCCCTTCCCTCTCCCTCCCTCCCAATCAAACAACAGATATAACAGCAAATGCTTTCAGCCCAGGCAGGCTTCAAGCATCTCCTATCAACAAAGAATTACATACAAAATCCAGCTATAAAAATCCAGGCACAGTGTTATAAATCATTGTGACAAATGCTTATTCTGTAGGTGTGCTGTAAGGAAATTATGACTCAGACTCAGGCCAGGGGATCTTAAAAGATATCCCAGGTCTCATATGAAGGTTGCTCAGAAGTTGCTCAAAGGGGTGGCTCCCTCATGAGGAGCAAAATCTCCTGCTCCTATTCAGTCCCTGACATCAGCACTGATCCGTATCAGAGGAAGGTCACCAGTAGGTAACCTGATACCAAGATCACCGCATTAACTACATGGTAGAGTGTGACTATGGTGTATCTTGACATGCAGAATTTCCACTGGGGTGCTGGGTACAAGGTTTCCTGTAAATTTGGTTAGGTGAAGTAAAGGCAGTGAGGGAAGCTAAGGAAAAGAAAACCTCACTTGGGCAAATCTTCTCTCTTTCAGGGCTAACAAGAAGGAATTACCCTGCTGTGAAACACTGACAAGGACTTTACTGCTGCATTTCTCAAAATCCCTTGAGGCAAATCCTAACAATTTTTGCCTTGCTTGAAATCTGCTTTGTACCATTTAATGCTTATACCTTCTCCAGTATATAATTATCACACTGTTTATGGAAAGAAAGCACTTAAAGGAGAAAATAGAGAGGGGTGGGGGGGAAATGGGATTCAATTATGAAGTTTTTTAAACTCAATTAACTGGCCCATGAGGTCCAACCATCAGCATACAATTATTTATACAAACACAAAAAGTAACACTTGCCTTACTATTTCTATAAAGATCTTCACACAGCTACCAAAGTTATAGGCACTGAAAAAAGTTAGTACTTCTCCTTTCCTTTGTGGAGGAAATCTTTCTAGACAGCACAGTTTCTCTTACTGAGTCCAAAAGCTTTCATTAATCCCTCATTCTTGTCTGAGCATGGGGCAGGTAAAAGACATTACACAATTATGAAAGTAGGTAAAAACTACCTTGGGGCAAAACCCATGACAAACCCCACCCTTTGTACCTCCGACTAAGTCTCACTCCCTTCTGCCCCTCCCAAGCTGGAATACAGACTGAGTCATTCAACTCCAGTACTCCTCCCTGCTGACTTCATGCCTTTTGCCCTGCACCTCTTCCTACTGCTCCCCTCATAGTCACTTCTCTCTCCAACTCTTACTCTTACAACCCTTTCCCTTGTTATTCTTTCCCTTGCATTTTGGTTTTCCTCTCTCATTTGTTGCTTTCTCCTGTCGGTTTCATAATCTCCTGTAATATCTTTTCTTTTACCTGTTTAAGACTCTCTCTGCATTCCTGGCATGTAGAAAATTAAAGCCTGAAGCCTCCATCCTTAAAAAAAAACCTAGTTACTTGAATGAACTAAGGACTGACTGAGGATTTGCCATACAAATATTCCTCTAGAGTTTTAAAATGGACTCTTAAAAGGCAACCAGAAACCAGAGTGCATTAATAAATCCTCCTTTCAGATCACACACATCTGTAAGATCATTACTAACATATTTGAAAATGATTAAACAGTAAGTTCCAAGGACTATCTAGTCCAGTCAATAACTGGGACATGCTGCTATATTTTCCCAGCTGTCTAAACTGCATCTTCAGTCTTACAATCACAAGCAGGAAACCTTCCACTAGGATTCTGTTATTTCTCAGAAAAAAAGCTGTTTAGTTCAAATGCACCAGATTCACAAGACAACCGCAACACAATAGTCTCTCCTGCTTTTACAAATGCATACACTGTTTATGCTATACAATGTGCTTTCAAATGATCTTCAACGTACAAAAATGTCGTAACATCCCTCACATCCTCTGGTCACAGTAACCCCAGCAAACAACATTTACGCTTTATGAAGAAAACTATACCCCAGCCAGCAGCATGTTCATCATCAAATGCTGCCCACAATCTTCAGTATATTATAAAGACAATTTCAAATTTAAGGATTCTGTGACACAAAAGCAGTGTAGGAAGAGAACCTAGACTGTTCTGCCGATCCACTGAATGACAGTAGCATGCTCTGTCACTCTGCAAAGCCACAACCAGAGTGGTACTGTTGCATCCTCCTATCATTTCAAATGAAGAATTTGATTTCCTATCTCCCCTCAGCTTTCTGTTTTCCTAACACAGCAACAAGAGTTTCCAAAGCATCCTCTGATTTCACTATGTGAATTTCAATAGGTATGCAAGTGCTCTGTATTTTACTGATGCTGTAGCTCAACACAGCAAAAAAGCTTACTTTTCAAGAGAAGTAAGAACATTCATAAAAAACAAAGAACATTCATTTGGCAGTGTCCAAACATTACCTTATTTCACTTTCAACATGAATCTCAGTCTGAAAAGGTATCTCTGTAATAGCTCTAGTTAGGCACAATTATAAAACACTGCAAAAGTGGTAAAATGACAAAAACATGCTAAAATATTTAACCGGGTTCCTGAATTAGTCCAACTTAAATATCATGCCATCTATCACTTCAATCTTATAGTCATGATTCCTGTTTTTTCTCTAAACTGAAAGATCTCCGATTACCAAAAAAATCCAGACAGACTGGTTTCAGGCCTGGTTTACAGCTCTCCCATAACTCCAACTTTTAGAGCCATTTTACAATCTAGTCTACATTCAGTGCTTAAGGCTAATATAGCTGACCCGATTTTCTCATCTGCCAAAGGACCTTGAACTCCTTATGGAGACACAGGTATTGTACTCACTGTTTAAAAATTATACCTGCTGACCAAGAACTTTGATTCATTTTTACAAGCAATTTCCTGAGAAGACACTGCCAAATTCTGTTCTACCCTGGAATTATGTCTGATGTTGCCTCCAGTGAAGAGAAGCTACTTGTCAGGCTGTGGTTTATATTATCTAGTAAGGTTTACAGATAGTTATTTAAGATCAGAATTTAAAAGCAGCACTGCA
The DNA here is from genome assembly GCA_013398055.1 of Ifrita kowaldi. Classification (NCBI taxonomy): domain Eukaryota; kingdom Metazoa; phylum Chordata; class Aves; order Passeriformes; family Cinclosomatidae; genus Ifrita; species Ifrita kowaldi. The sequence continues at coordinate 707,264 of VZRS01003765.1, read as the reverse complement.
CCACCTCCTACCGAGGCAATGCCTGTGACCAGATCAGAATTATTTGGTTAAAGTACTGCAGTTCTTGGAAAATGCACTCAGCCTTCTCCCTGCAGTATTTCAGACTTACCCTGGTGTGCCTAGAAGGAAATGAGAAGCTGGCCACATGACAAAGAGAACATGATGACTTTGATTCTTCTCTCACGACTGGTACTAGTCCTACTTGTTCTAATATATCATCAATTTTGAGTAATAAAACCACCTCTCCATACCCAACAGCATCCATGCCTTCTATCCTCACAGCAGCTAGTAAACACAGATTCAAAGTGATGAAACTGCAGTCCAAAATTCTGATGGGTAAACTGTCTTGTGCTACTTTAGTGAACCTAGAAGTCACACTTCTGCCTGTCCCCCTTCCACTTCTGAATCAGTGGCCACTAGGCTGATGATGAATTAACCTGACTGATGGAGTTTTATTCCACGGCTGGTAACTTTCTTAATCCTGTTCCAAATACAACTATACATGAGCAAGTACCATCAACAGAGTGGAGAGGGGACAGAACGAGTACTCGCAAGTTACATGCAGCAGCTGCTCAAGACACACTGCTTCCGGGTTTTTAAATTTATCAAGCAACACCATCAGCCAGTAAGTCATGTACATACTGACTATTACCATCCCTGCAAAAGTGAAAGCATTCCAGGCAGGAGCAAAAGTCGTATCATGTATTTGCTTTAAACTGATACAGTTAAACATTGAAGAGATATTGAACTAACATCACTGGCTTCCCTGAAATCAAAGGCAATTTTTATTTTGTTGAACTGTTTCAGGAAACCAGGCTGATGCTTACTTGAAGAGTACTACCTGCTACCTCTCACAAGCTGGAGTATGGAAAAAATGTAGTGACTGCAGTAAAAATTTAAAATTTGGAAAATACGAGAAGTTTTGTCTGGCTGAAAAAAGTCAGATAGACAGCTTGTGAAACCATTAATGACTTGGCCAGAATCCTACATGTTTACTGATTCACAGCTTGTTTAACTTCTTGTATATTCCCAGCCATTCCCAAAAGACTCATCTACTCATCTACACCTCATGTACTATACAGTCATTTAACTGCACTACAAATGAGTTTACCCAATCAATTAAAAGCAGAGAACTGCTAAGATACTTACTCAAACCTTCAGAAAACCAATAGTTTATATTTAAACTCATCAAATTTAACGTATCTGACAAATCTCTGCTACAGCATGCCAAGACCAACAACTACCCTGTAATCAAAGCTTTCAATTTCACTGATAAGGGCAAAAACACCACAGCAAAGGAAAAGAATGTTATAAGGTTTTCTTTAATTAGTTCAGATTTAAACCCTACATTACAGCCTCAGAATAAGTAAAATACTACAACAGCATACTGCAGCTTTAGTAAGTCAGAGCATAAAATATGCCCACTGACATATTTTAGAGAATGAATCAACAAAGCACAGGCAGAATTCACATATACTTAGATTATTTTAAAAAATTAATGGCCTGGAAAAACATAGGAAGGAAAATACAATCGTTGTAGCATAACAACAACAACTTTTGTTTCAGCTACTTATACTTGTAAATAAACTACAATAAATGCCTTCAGGATAGTTTCTTGTTTTATGTTCACAGGAAGTAGTTATTACTGGTTTATTACACTCCATTTCATAGATGGGTTACACAGCATTTAGGTTATCTTGATGTGTTCCCCTTTAAACTTCACCATAACTTTTGAATAAATCAACCATCAACTGTATTGGTGCCAACAGAAAAATGAAAAACCCATTTTAATAAAGACTAGAAAAATGGTCTGTTGATTTTACAGTCTGTCCCACTTATCTGACATAGTAGAGATTTTCAAGCACACAGACAGTTTTGAAAAAGTGATATCCTAGAGAATTTAGGAGCACAAGCCTCCTCAATTTACAGTACTGAATAGGTGCTAAAAACACTTTTAAAAGTAAGTAAATATTTTTAGAAGTTTATTGTCTCACATTTCACTATGTTCCTTTCCCTCTCCATGTACTGAGTTTGTATAGCAAGGTGTTGGTAGTGGGAGGGCTACACGAGCCCACACTGGAGGAGGTTTCTTGGCAGGACTTGTGGCCCTGGCAGGGGCCCACACCAGAACGGGCTGTGCCTGAAGAACTGCACCCCATGGAAGAGTGGCCTACGGTTGCAGCACTCCGGGGAGGGCTGCAGCTCATGGGATGGACTCACTTTGGAGGAGTTCATGGAGAACCGTTTCCCATGGGAAGGACCCCACACTGAGGCAGAGGAAGGACTCCTCTCCCTGAGCAGCAGCAGGAACAAGGCGTGATGAACTGACCACAACCCCCATTCTCTGTCTCCCTGCACCGCTGCGGGGGAGGAGGCAGAGCTGGGAAGAATGGAGTGGTGGGGGAAGGGTTTTTAAAAAAAAATTTACTTCTCATTATCCTGATTTTGTTAGCAGTACATTCAATTAATATCCTCAGTTCAAGTCTGTTTTGCCCGTGATGGTATTCAATGACTGATCTCTCCCAGTCCTTAACTCAATCCATGAAGCCTTCACTGTATTTTCTCTCCCCCATCCAGCTGTGAAGGGGAGCAACAGAGTAGCGTTGGTGAGCACTGGGAATGCAGCTGAAGTCAACCCACTACAGACTGTTTGTTTTCTCATTTTTGATTTTTCTTCTAAGAAGTAACCATTTAAAAGAAAAACCCAAACCAACAAAATCTACTTTGTTATTACTTCCTTAAGGATGGAAGTAATATCACTCTACTAAAGTGATGAGCTTTTCATACACATGCTAAAGAAAATAATGATTCATGAAGAATCTGGATATACTCCAAGCCGGTTACTCTCTAGCATCTCTTCTTCACATGTTTATCAGGGTCTCATCCAATTTTTACAACATTACATCGCCAATTTTTTGTATTATTGGCATTGAAAAGATAATGAACAAGTCTTGATTTTCCCCGACACAAACAAGAGGAAAAAAAAATAGCGTGTGCCATAGAAGGGCATGGCTTTTCATCCGTTCTTTTCCAGCTTTTCAGTCCCCTATTTGACTCTGGTGGACAGTTGCCTCCAGTCTGTGTTTCTTAATGGCTCTCTGAGGCTCCTTCCGACTGTAACACCTATGGAGCAAGAGGCACAGGTAGGTCTACTGAACCTCGGACTTCAGGTGCCAGGCCTCACTCTGCTGACCACAGTATGCCATGCTCCTGCTACTTCCTCTCCCCATCCCTCAGCACCTAAAACTGCTTGGAAGTGGGAAAGGTTCAGTGACTCTTGACATCCCTTTCTCCAACAGGGGCCTAGCCCACACAGTTCCTTTCATCCTCCTCCAGTAAGAAAAAGAGGTGAAAGGAGGAATGGAGGGGACTCAACAGATGCTAGGGGAAGGAGAAGGGGGTGCAGCCAGGGAGGGGAGCAGCATCTACTGCTAACTGCTGAGAGGCAGGCTTTTGAGGTACTGGGGTAATTGGGAGAAGGTAAGATATGGTAAGCAGCAAGTTTGTCCATGAAGAAATTCTGAGAAAACTAATTGAGCAGAGACTGACTAGTGAGAAATTGTATTTGAATATTTATGTAACTTTAATGCAAATTACACTATTTCACTTGGGATTTTGCTGAGTTATGAAGAAATGTCTGGACACAAGTAGCCTCCACACAAGCTACCATGGCCAACAGTCCTAGGCAGTACTAAATGCCTCCTGTTCCAGAACTCACAGCTACCCTTAACTCAATTTCATCAGAGACCCCATCAGCCCCAAGTCATCCAGCAGGCATACAAAACTCCAGTGGGTAGACTGCAGGTGCTTTTTCTCCTCTGTCCAAGATCCCCTCACAGAGTGCTCAGTCCTATCAGCTCGCTGCCGCTTCCCACATCAAGCAGAGTCAGTCTAATGGGGACCATGCTGGAAAGAAGCACCACCCTCCTCCTCTGCCAGGCTGTGACACTGGCTCATTTGGCAATGGGCTCCTCACCTCAAAAGAGAAACCTCTCTTTTTTGAGCCATTTTACATCCCTCCTGTTCCTGCAAGTTACACAGACCAACACTTCATGTCTTGATTAATTTCAGTGCAGAGGAGGAGCCAAACAAGGGTCTAACAGATAGTACAGGATCAGAAGCGGGGACTGAAGACAGACACCATCACTGCACAGTACTTCCAGAAAATATTTTGTGTTCAGTTAGAGGCTCAGGCTACCCAAATTGTCTCTTGGTCTTCTAGGATATCTTCAGATGACTTCCACATCACTAGGCAGTAAGTTGTGCACTCTCCACTTACACAGAATCAAAGCAAGAAATAGCAATTACTTAAAAGTTAATTGGTTAAAATCTGAGAGTCAGAATAGCATCCACAAAGTAACAAAACACTGCTGCCCTACTTCAGGAAATTTGTTTCTACTGCAACAATACTTTTAGGTCAAGTAAGCACTCATTTTTATCCATCTGTCTGCCTATAGACGACATATAATTCTCTCTCACATCTGCATAAACACAGACTTTTTGCAGTATTATAAAGGTGAGCTTAAATCTGCCCTCTGATTTATTCAGATTTCACCTTTGGCATGTTACCTGCTTCTGAAAAATCTTTCGGATGTACTATTCAGTATTTTAATTTACTGCAGCATGGAGTAATTCATTATCACCTAGCAAACTTTCCAAAACCTTGTGAACGTAAAATATTAGTAACAAAACAAGAATGCAAAATGAAAAAAGCAGGGTACAAACTAGTCCCTCATATTAAGACCCGTGAAATAAGAAATAAGGGGGAATTAAGCAAAAATAAAATGCAAAAGAACTGTCACAGTCAAGGATTACTCACCCATAAGCTCCATTACTAATCAGTTTAATTGTTTCAAAATCACTTTCCCGAGGTTTCCTCTGCAGCTTCAGTGAGGTATTAGAGCTCTTTAAAGTAAGAGAAGAGAACGAACAAAGTGAATACAATACTTTTTTTCAGAATCAGGGGGAAAAAAAACCAAACAAAAAACCCAACTATCACCAGGGTGTCACACTGAGGAACCAGGTAAAAGCTGTGGACAGCCAGCCACACAGTCAACACAGAGAGGGACCTGAAACAAAGCTGCTTTTTCATCCCACAGGTATCTGCTGCACTGCAGCAAACTGTCCACTTCTCTCCGCACTCAGGTTACAGCCACCAAGGCTTCTGGTACAGTAGTTGCTGGCAATTCTTATCTGGAATCATGGACTTCTGTGAATTCCACATGGCACTCACTGGCCACTCCCTTCCCATTTTAGTACATCTGACTTTCGTATTGATGAGCCCTTCTTCACTCAAATAAACTTTGGCACGCTTCAAACTAATGTTAGGGTAGAGCGTGATACAACAGGGAGGACGGTGAAAAGAGACAAAATGGAAGAGAAAAATATGGAAAACGAAAATGCATTTATTCTACCTCTGAAGAGGTCACTTTCATCTACTTCTTTGTCAGAACTTTTTCAAAACCAAGTCGCCCTGAGCGCAGCAAAATCTTTTTTCTAGTTTGAATTTTTAATTTATTTTAAAGATGTGAGAGCTAGAATTGGGGCTCAGGGAGAAAAGATGAAGGCACAGGACTCCAAATCCAGACTTCCAAACTCACAAGATCTTTTTCAAATATCTTCTGAATTTCTAAGAAATTCCATGATCCCTATCCAGGCAGTTTGCTAACAATTAAAATTTGAAAGTAGACCTGGTTGAAATATTTTCAATGAAATGCTTGCTTGAAAATTCAGTGTAAGACTAGTGAAAATGTTGATATAATGAACTACACAGGAGCTGACACAGAGGACTTACTAAATTGTTCAGCCCACTTGTCTGCCAGTACAGGATTCTTCCTAATTGCTATTTATGATGATTGCGAGCAGTCCTGTACTTCAAAGTTACGCTTCCTGTCACTTCCCATGTGTGTCTATTTCACAGCTACATTTAGAGATGTTTCCAAATATTCCCTCCATATTTTTCTTTACTGATTTCATCATCTCCCCTATTTACATTCCTTTATTACACTACATTATCCTTTCTGTATTTCTTCAGCATTTGCACAACACAAATAACTTTATAGTTTCAATTACTTAGCTAATGCTAAGCTGCTTTGCACCTTAGATTCAGTTAAGTACTTCGGCACTTCCCTTAAGCCTTCTTGTTATTCTGTCTTTTCTCCAATTTGTCAGTATCCTTCCACTAAATGCTGCTCAGGTCTAATACAGTACTTTAAATGCAGAGAATGAAAGCAGAAGAATAAGAAACACCTCTTCTGTCAATTACAGACACCTTCATAAGTGGCACCTCGCCAAATGTTAGAAAATATCCCAGTATAACACGACACGTATCAGAGAACGATGTCTTTTCTGTTATGTATCAGAACTAGTCTAACAGACAATCTGTGCCTGCTAACATTTGTAAATACTTGTAAAGTATCACTGAATTACCTAGACAGCCCCTAAAACTGCTCTTGTTTTCGCCATCCACTTGCACTGAAAATCAAGACTAAATTGTTAGAACTTCATCTGCTCTGTTGACTGAAATCCAGGGTATAAGAACCAACTTTTAAAAACAAGAATTTAAAATAGGAGCATTTAAGCCCACAATATTCAGCCCAATCAACGTGTCTAACTTGCTTTTCTTTTTCCATCCTGAACAAACATCTCAAAAAATATTACTCTAAGATACCCATTGCTGTAGGCACATATTTTCAAACACAGATTCAGAAGAATGATGCACAACCTTTCAAACTGTAAACTAACATTCTGAATCCAGGCTATTTGCTAACTTACTCATGTCTTCCTTGTCTCTTCACTGGATCTGTTCAGAATCTCTCAACTTGATTATTAGCTGCCTCTGTGAATGGACTGTTTTACACTCTCTTTAAAATACTTTGTTCTATTAAACAGTTTATCAATACTTCTAAAAGAAAAAGAAATACAGTGACCGAATAGAAAAAAAGATAGTAGTGGTGGATTTTGTGGTAAAGTTATTGCCACATGGTAAACATTAACTTTGTGGAAGATGAAGACACTGAAATGTCTACGAAAATAGGTAGAAAGCCTGGCGATACCTTTTGAAAGCCTTCTGCTTGCAGAGCTTCACAGAGTTAGTATTGTGAGTATTAACCAATGTTTATTCAATCTGTTTACACATACCAGGAGAAAACTGAACAGGCAGGGTTGAGGGAACACACCAGATTTTCCTTGTTCACATTCAGCGAAAGCAGCAACATAACAGGAAAACTTACATTTATTGATTCATCCATTTCCAGAGTTTCTGCTGTCCCACTGTCACAATTAGCTAGCTGAGCTATTTCTGGAAAGAAAAATTAAGAACTTCATTTTAAACTATGGAACATACAAAACTAAATGAAGCAGAGAAAACATGAGAAGTGACCCGTTTCTGGAATATTTAGTAGAAAACGGTGTTCTACCTGTAGCACTTGACAAGCAACCTTCAGGGCATCTCCAAGCATATATGAAAAAATTTTCCCAGAAAATGAAGACTTGCTATTCAGTGCCTATGTAATAATCTTCCACTGAAGCAATGAAGATTAGCCATGAAGCAATGAAGAGCAATCCTGTTTTCACTGCTGAGACCTGGGAACTCCAAGAGCTGTGTGCAAACTGAGCACAAGGGGAAAGACAGCCCTAATCTGCTGAAACTCCTGAGGATCTCAGCACCTGAGGAGTTAACAGTAGGCCCCATCCTTCTTGGGCTCCTTCACAGTTACAGCAAAAGCTTCTAGTTTAGACCTAAGATGGACTCCAAAGAGTTTGCTTCTTCTACACAGAAATGCTGATAAGCCTAGCAGAATAAGCTTGAAGCCATTTCTGTAGAAGCTTATCATTTACAGAGTCACTAAGACAGATGACTTTTCTGGGACAGTAAGATTTTAGGAGACTACAACTTGATCAGATTATCCCTGCCAGGGTCAACCTATGCTGCAGAGCTCCTAAGCTCAGCCTGTTCTTCAGCGGGCGTAGTAACCACGACATCATCTGGGTAAAAAAAGTTAAACAGGACAGCCAGTAGCTAAAAAATCTCAGCTATCATATACACATTTAATTATACATTCTACATAGCCAAAGATGCAAATCTTTTCACGACTATGTGCTGGGAATCAGAAATTATACCACCTAAATCTTGCAAGATGCATTTTTATCTCAGGACTGTTAATTGAATTTATGACTACAAAATGTAACTGAATATTCACACAGAATATCTAAACTGGATTTTTTCTATACAAAAATAAGTGATTATTACAAGTGAAATGCTGCACAACACTTACTGCAATTTTTAAAGGCAAATTAATCACATAGATTAATTTTCTGTTGGAACAGCTAAAGATTTAAGGAGTAACTCTCATTTGTAACCACTATGCAAACCAAAACATGTGCTAAGTGTAAGAAACAGAAGAAATCAGAATATCACTTCAAAAGCCAAAGAGATCTTTTAAGTGTTAAAGAAGCTAAAAGCATTCCAGAAATGGAGTAAATAAACAGTGAAAAATACCCCCACTGAGAACAAACAAAATCTTAAAAGAAAAGAAAATCATATAGGTTGAACCTTAAGTGGCTTTTCCAGGCAAAAGTCACAGTTTTGTGAACATGGTGGTTTTAGAATAGAAGTGTCGATGAAACCTCTACTGTATGGGCAAGAACCAAGCCAGCTGGAGTAATATACTTTGACAACCTTCACAACTGAAATTACTTCCATGAATAGCAAATTAAAACAATCCTTTTTGGAACAAAACTTTTGCAAAATAACCATTATCTGAGAAATCCATATTATTTGCAAGCAGTAGGTACTAATGGGATGGAACCAAAAGTCAGCTTTCAAAACAGGGAGCTATGGAACCATTTTGCAATGCCTGAAGAGATTTTTCAAACTCATCTAAATAACATTAAACATCTGTCCTTTTTCTTTCATTGATTTAAACCATTTCTGAAGACTCACGATTCAAAAAGGTAAAGATGGCAATTTAAAAAACATGGGGAAAAATTTCTCCCCAGGGAACTCTTCAGAAATGCAGCCACCAGTCTCTGCTAAGCAATGAATTTGTTGTGGTATTGCTTTCAGTACAGTATAAATTTATCTAGCATTATCTCCAAATAATGCAAGCATCATTTCACTCAAAGAAAGGACACTACAGCTAGGCATCAAACAAAGGAGGTAAGTAGAGAAAGGTTTAAAGTAGGTTGCTTTTCTCTACAGATGAAATAAAATCCTTTGCATGAACATTTATGAACACTGAAGACATAAATTAACATCTTGGTTGAAAATACAATTCTGTGTCATGGGATGAGTAGTGCTACTGAGGTGCACTTTGTTTTGAAAAACCTGGTTCTGCTTTTTAAAAATTTTCTGGTTTTACATAAAAGGGCTTTAAACTTCTTGATTATGATCTTCCCCTAATATTTATATAGTAATGAATACAGTGCTCCCAATAGTTCTCTTTGCAAACCATTCATTCCAGGGCATAAACCCATAGTGCCCTTCTTTTATTTTTGCTCAAGAAGAGTCCCTATATAGAGACACCAATCAAAACCAGACCACTTAAGAAGTCATTGCACAGTGATTTATACTGCTTATAAATACTACGTTTTTGGAGTGTAGGAGGAAAGCATTAACATAAATCAGATGGCCTAAACTACCTGTTACAAACACACATACACATTAATCTTTAAAACAAAATACTAAATAATCCATTTCTCAAATCTTCAACTGAACCAAAAATCAGTAATCCATATATCGTACACCCCTCAGTATTTACTGACAAACCACGTAGACCATTTTCTCCCTCAGAAAAAAAAAAACAACCAAAACCCAACATTTCAATTATCCTTTCAATGCTTCAAAGTTTGTTATATTAATTTTCAGCTTATGAAATACAATAAGATGCATCCTAGATGAAGTACATTCCCATAAAACAAATATTTAGTTAAAGAAAACAGTATTCCCTATTCGTATATAGGCATTTGTTTCTAGACCTCTCTCATAATAAACTGCTCCAAAAAAATTCAAAGATGTTATTAAATGTAGGTAGTGACAGATTCCTGACTCCTGTTGAGGAACACTTTTATCCAAGTGGCCAGGAAGAGTCAATGAGAAAGATAAGGTTCAACTGGCAGAACCAGGGTCAATGATACAAAACCCTCAACCTACACTCCAAATTAAATCTTGCATCCTTGTTCAGTGAAGAATTGATGAATCGTCAGTTTGGGACAGACCAACAGCTCACCAAATCCAGAAAACAATGCTTTATCTTGCAGAGAATTTCAATACTTCTTGATCTTTTCCAAAACCAAAGAGAAAAAAATATTTATGTATATTTTCCCAATTTGTCTGGCTTCCTTGCTGCACTCAAAATACAAACAAAAAGCATCAAAGCTGTTAATCTGTACCTCTGACAAAAAACAATACTAAATTTGGATGAGGAAGTTCTGTGAAGATAGGAAGGGGAAATAATAGGCTTGACTTTCTTTAGATCTGTTAATATAACACTTATGTCATCTGTAACAATACTCAATCTAACTGAATTAGAACTAACCAAATACCTGACATAACTGGCAGTGCTGAACTTCACAAACTGCTCTAGTTCAGCAAAAAGGTTTTAACACACAATATACTACTTCTTTGATTTAACAACATATGATCTTTCATAACGAAAAAAAAAGGTTTATCATAGTTTTTTCCTATTATTTTGTGTAATCAAGCCCTCTTCTAGTCCTGGTTCATAACACACTAGACAAGCTAATTGGCATCAGCTAGACTCATTTTTCCATTATGGCACTTCTGCCTATTTCTTCCAAACTGCAGAACTAGCACTGAACACAATGAACCGATTTCTATTTGTCACCAGTGACAGAACCTGGTCTCAGGGCAGCAAAGAAGATGATCTGGCTAGGACAGAGAAGTAATTTTAGTTTTTTCAAGATGTCCTTAAAAGAACTACAGAATGCCTTGGGTTAGAAAGGACATTGAAGATCGTCTTTTTCTAAACCTTCTTCCATGGGCTGGGACACAGAATGACAGAATATGCTGAGTTGGAACAGACCCAAAAGGATCATAAAGTCCAGCTCCTTCAGATAAGTAACTGGTCACCACAGAGAAGAGAGTGGTGTCTGCCCCTCCCTCTGCTTTCCCTCATGCGGAAGTTGTAACTGCAATGAGGTCTCCCCTCAGTCTCCTCCAGGCTGAACAGACCAAGTGACCTCAGCCACTCCTCATACGGCTTCCCCTCAAGGCCCTTCACCATCCTCGTGACCCTCCTTTGGATGCTGTCTGAGAGTTTAATGTCTTTCTTGTACTGTGGCACCCAAAGCTGCCCCCAGCGCTTGAGGTGAGGCCCCAGTGCAGAGCAGAGCAGAGCAGGACAATCCCCTCCCTTGCCCGGCTGGCCATGCTGTGCCTGATGCCCCCAGCACAGGGTTGGCTCTCCTGGCTGCCAGGGCACTGCTGACTCATGTTCAACTCGCCATCGACCAGGACCCCCAGGGCCCTTTCCATGGTGCTGCTCTCCAGCCTCTCATTCCCCAGTCTGTCCGTCCATCCACGGTGGCTCCATCCCAGGTGCAGAATCTGGCACTTTGCCCTGCTGAATGTCACATCGTTGGTGATAGTCCAATCCTCTAATTTGTCAAGGTCTCTCTGCAGGGCCTCCTGGCCTGGAGGGAGTCAACAGCTCCTCCCAGTTTTGTATCACCTGTGAACTTGCTTCATATCTCTTTCAGTTCTGCACCCAAGTAATTTATGAAGATGTTGAAGAGTACAGGGCCAAGGATGGAGCCCTGGGGAACCCCTCCTGTGACAGGTCCCCAGTCTGATGTCACCCCATTCACTGTAGCCCTTTGTGCCTGACCCATGAGCCAGTTGCTCACCCATCACATGATGTGTTTATCCAGCTGTGGGCTGGACATATTGTCCAGAAGGACACTGTGAGAGACAATATCAAAAGCTTTACTGAAATCCAAAAATATTACATCAACTGGCTTCCCTTGATCAGCTAGGTGGGCTACCTTGCCACCTTCCACTAGACCAGGTTGCTCAGAGCCCCATTCCGTCTGGTCTTAAACACTTCCAAGGACAGCACCCATCACTTCTTTGGGCAACATGTTCCAGTGCCTCATACTCTCATGGTAAAGAAAATTTCTGCAGTGACAATACCTCCACTAGAACCTAAGCTCTCCCTACAGAAGTCCTCAACATAGACTCAAATTATGTAGAAAAATTAATGGGCTGGAAAATAGTCTTCTCAGAGACTCCAAGATGCAGGAACCTGGGGGCACTGAAAGGCAAAGAACACCTCAACCAAGTTTCCTTTATAACTGTGCTTAGATAACCGTTACCATCAAAATATCCCAGGAAATTTCATTAAGAGCTGAAATGAGGAAGTTGCATTGTCAGGATGAAAGAATATGAGTGGTATCATTGATACAGTGTATTTGTGAATGACACTCACAACAAAAAAAATCCTATTCACAAGAGATGGCCCTTTTAATGTATTTGAGCTTGTGAGAGTACTGTGAGAGCCAGCGAACACTTGCTCTGCTACCATCTTTACCTTGACCCTTTTCAGGTACACATAGATTATCAGTATGATAAAACACACTGAGAAGGAAGAACCCAGCAACCTATGGCTATACCCGGAGATTCACTTACCTTCCAGGGGATCCTTATTTAAGCCCAGCTGGCTAATAATGTATCGAGGGATGTCTGTTTTAATGCCTTGCCCCTCTTTAGCATGGCCTTCAGCTGCTTCCAAAAGATAGTAAAACTCTTCAGGATCGAATTCCTAGAGAAAAAATAACCACCATCATTTTCTCTGTTGAAACTGGTTCCTTAGGGTCTAACATAAAGAATTCCTTTGTTTCTTCTAATTCCACGTATATGGCATTTTACTACTAAAAACAATACCTCTTTATTCTGTTACTAATAGGCTATTAATCTATTCTGATTCTTATACAGTGTAACACGATGTAAAGAATGGAATTGCATGCTATTATTTCAGAGCACTGCTTTATATAAATAGTATGTTCTTTGCTCTCAAAACTTCATGTAATACGGAGTGAAATGATCTATATCCGGCAAAAATAAGATTTCAAATAGAAAAGACTATCTCCCCACATGTGCTTGATTATAAAAATCCGCTACAACTATGTTAATATATTGCACTACAATCTTTACTTCTGAAGTATTTCTAATCAATATATATGCACTGCTTTATGGAAAATACAATTAAATAAATCACTAACTTTAGAAATGACGATAAAACTGAAACTTGATTTAAAAAATTTGAGCTTCATTGATCCAATTGTTTCAAATCCAGAAATGAAACATTCTCCTGTGGGAACTAACTATATTGCAACTAACATTTATAACATACCAAAAAGGCAAGCCTCAACAAGGAACAAAAAGGAACGAAAGAATAGAAATTCAAAATTTTACCTATCCCCAAGTCCCTTGGAAATACATTTATTTTACTACCTTTATAGACTACAAAAAGAGAAATGCATTGAAAGAAGCAAAGGAAGATTA